>CM034149.1:245631144-246054845 GCA_019776745.2 Taxus chinensis | reverse complement strand
ACATGGAGGTGAGTTGATTTCTCATGATGATGCCTTTTACTTTTGAGAACTTTTTCCATGTAACCTCACTGGACTAGCATTAGATTGGTATTAGTGGGTACCGAAACACTCCATATTTCATTCAATCAGATAGCCCCATATTTTTTGGATCATTTTTCTATCAATATTGCAGAAAGTTACCAGGCCAATCTATATTCCACACGTCAGTACGAGATGAATCTATCACAATTTTGTTGTCGCGGTGCAACCTGATCAATCACTTACCTATCATTACAAAAAACTGAACTCATTGAGCTCTTCACCTAAGATTGCACCAGACATCTCTCCTGACATTGTAGGTCCAAACTTTCAGAACATTTGATGAGGCATTACTATGGAATGGAAAGTTAGAAGATTCAGGCAATCGAAGAGAAGAAGGAAACCCAATTACGAAAATAAGAATTCAACATCAAGTCCAATGAACCTCCTCTGCTTCCAAACCTCGAAACAATTAATCAAGGCTAAAGGTACCGCTAACGTAGTGGTACTCAAGGCCTGGACCCCCCAGCTCATCCATATAATAGCCTCAAACCTCATCTAATCTATCACCCATTCAGGCTTTTTTATTCAGACAAGAGCATCAAAAATATACCCCAATTGGGGAACTTTACTCTTCTATTTTAGAAAATCTTATCAAAGCTGGCACCATCACTCTTCCACCTATAAAACCACACACTAGTTTTGACCCTACTCTCCCCATGCCCACATGGTGTAAGGAACAAGATTTCTTTAACTATCACCGAGTGAAAGGTCATAGCGACGGAAACTATATCAATTTTAAGAATATTGTCCAAGAAATGCTCGAGAAAGGCAAGTTGACTATGGATAATCCCAACAAAAATCTATAAATCTTTAAAAAATCATTTTACAATGATGCCCCTTCATCCAATCAAACCGGTGAGACATCCACTCATGATACCCATACTCATGAGGTTCATGCAATCTTTAACAAGGTACCTATCGCCTCTCAATTATTACCTCACATCCCTTCCATAGAGGAGATCCTAGCCCGAAATCCTCCTTCCACATCTAAACCAACTTCCACCATTCATCTCCTTCATCACCAACAGAGGAGTCTTCCACTAACATTGAGCCCCTCTCACCCCTAACTTCACCACTTAGAGAGCCTTTACCTACCGTACCTCCTCTACCCATAGACAAGCACCCATTACCTCCTCCACCCATAGAGGAGCACCGATCTATTCCTCCACTTATAGAGGAGCCCTCATCATCTCCTCCACCCATCATAGACCCAATGGAGATACGTTTGCCTCTTAGCGAGTATTCTCCATCTGCTACCCAGCATCCAATAGACCTACTTTCAGCTCTCTTACCCATGGAAGCTGAAGCCAGCCAATTCCCCATCTCTAAGATGAATTTTATGGGAATTCCCATTAGGTCCTCACCAACTCCATGCAAATACGTGCCATTATCATGTTTGGATAATCACTTAGAGTATGTCGATAGAGCTCTGTTATGGGGCTGCCTCTTACTCCATGTCTCAACACAAATGCAGAGATCCCTCGATGACACCTCCATTATCTACCCAAGCACATTTTCACCCATCAAACCAAATACAACTACTACTGTCGCAACCCCTTCCACAATATTTATTAACACTCACACCACACCCTTATCCATAACTAGACCTATGCCTAAACCCAAACCCCTACTCACAATATTTACCTCCACTAAACCTATTACCACTTTAGGGGTCACCCCGACCACTAGCCTTACTCATCCACCTATTAAACTGGATTAATCTACATCCTCCAACATTAAAACCACACCTACTCCTACACCCAAACTAAAGAAACAAAGTCATCAACCTCATACCCCTACCACACCAATCACACCTGCACTTCTCCCATCTGCCTTAAGACCTCAGCTACCCAACATGGTCAAGCACCCTTCACCCATCCATAAACCAATAACACAACCACCGATTCTTGCCTCAAAAATCTCTAACCTACCTAGGCACACAACACGACTCATACCCGTACCTACAATCTCTTTACCACCAATACCTCCGATACTTTCAGCCATTGCTTCACTATCTACTACACTTCAGTCATTGTCCCTCACACCCCAAGCACAACCTATGTCATCTACCTTCATAGCACCTGCATTATTCCTATGGGTAACTCACCCTCTTCCTCCATCCACTTTTCCTTCTAGACCCCATATACCCACATCACCTTTACCCAGGAAGGTGTAACCCAAAAAAAATACCCCACTACACCACAACAAGGTAGTCAAAACAACCTCACACCCTCCTACACATCCATCTACTATACCCCTACCTAAATTAACTTGAAAGATACCTCAAACCACACTGGCACCTAAATCCATAGCTCAAACCCGTCATACAATTCCAATAACAATTCCCCAATAACCAATGACACCTACACCCAAACCCACATTCACTTCTCATTGTGATCCACTAGCAAGGTCTTATGCCAAAATTTTAACCAACCTCCTCGATACTTCTGTTATCACATTACCACCACTCCGACCTTACGACCCCCTCAAACCCAAGCCAAAGGGGTTTGATGATACCAAATTTTTCCCATATCATCGTGTGTTAGTGCTTGATGTTGAGAACTGCAAGGCCTTGAAAAGCATCCTTATCCAACTATGTCCACTAGATACCAAATTTGATGACTATGACCTTCTTGACGAGGATCCTGCTTCACGTACACCCATTCCCACATTAGCCTCTCAACAACCACAACCTCCACCCTCATAGCTCTTGGAACCACACACAAAATTTGAAATTAACATGGTTTGCATCAGAGAACTTGCCATGCCACCACCCAAATGTCACTACACCCAACTGACCTCACATGGGTTTTCTCCTCTCGTAGGTTTTTTCCCTTCATGTCGTTATACCACTTACCCTATACCTTATCCATTTGAAAACTTACCTCAAATCAACATGGTACACATCACTACACGTGAGCAGAAGGGTAAAGAAAAGGAAGCTAACCCACCAACCAATCCTATACCCAACATACCATCTACACCCATACCTAAGATAACTATCGATGGCGCCACATACCCCATTTCTAATGGCATCACACATCACACCATGATCAAACAATTACACCAATCTCCACTCAAAATGTCCTTATATGACCTCATCCAAACCTCGGAATCCCATCGTCAAGCCCTCATGGAGGTTCTTCAATCTATCAAGGTTTTACCTAATGACACCACACCCATAGCCTCAATTATCACACCCCATCATATAGCCTCCCTCACCAAATTACCACCTTCATCCCTACCTCACCTTGTTCACCAAGTGGCCTCCCTTAGCTTCTCAGAGACAGAGATCACGCCATAACAAAATGATGACCCAAACCCAGCCCTCTTCATCTCTATACACATTGATGACATACAGGTACACCGTGTGATGATTGATGGAGGCACTAGCATTAACATCTTTTCATCCCATGCATTTTCTTAAATGTGCATACCTAAAAATTTCATGCACAAATATTTGGTCATGTTGCATTCATTCAACAATGCTATCACCTCCACACTAGGCACTATCATCTTTCACTTTCGTGTGGGCCCCCGCACTGTTCCTGAATTATTTTATGTTTTGGAGGGGGAATTCCATTATAACTTGTTTCTTGGTAGACCCTGGATCTATGTCATGGGTTACGTTCGTTCCACTTTGCATCATTGTGTAAATTTTGAACATGAAGGACACACTTATACCATTCCAGCTGACCCATCACCTTTCAAAACATGCAACATGCTTGGCCGACCTAATGATGTACTCATATAGGTCAAGTTGTCTACTTTCGCAACCAATATTGCTTCACCTACAACTACACCCACACCTACCAGTACAGCCGCTACTTTCACCTCACATACCGCCTCCACGCCTACCACTGCTATAGCCTCTATGGCTGACCCATTAGCTTCCCAATCTGTTAACACCACCTCCGCATTGACCTTTGGCACATCATCCATACTAGATACCCACATACCAAACACTCATCCCTTGGAAGGTGTTTTTCAATGCCTCACTCTGGGGGAGCACCACATTGTTGATTTGAAAATCTATTAGTTAGATAGGTCATGGGAAAATAGGCCAACAGTGTGCAAGGCAAAGCCCCTCTTTGAGACAACAAAGTGAAATTGGTTTATTGCTATTCTATCAAGTAGGAATCTATGCAAATCCACACTATTCTAACTTTAGGGGTTTGGGATATCATCCCAATAGAGGTAGTTCTAAATGTGAATAGAAAGGTAGGAGAGAAGGAATGAAGGAAGGATAGATCTGAAGGGAGAAAAGAAATGAATTCCAAGATGGAAAGGTTAGAAGGTTTATGCTTTGGGCTGGTAGTAAACAGAACAAACTTACTTGTATAAACAACAAGCAATACTGATGACATAGATGATAATAAGAATGAACCCACAAATAGAACATAGATCTAAACTCAGAAATATCTGATGCAATAACACCGATATTGATCACAAGTTCTAAACATATAATATTAATATCTTTCTATTACAAGAAGCACCAAGTCTTTTCTTCTCTCTTCAACGATCTTTTTCACATACAAAAAATGTCCACCGTGGAATACAAAAATGTATTCGTATTTATAGAAGGAGAGGAGAAGAGACGAAAAGAAACCAACCACTATTTTGTAAATATCTTACAAGATATTTACAAAATATCTAAAAAGTCAAAAGTTGACTTTGGGAAAGTTTTTGGATGGCAAAATCCCATGGTAAAACATGGATGATGTCATCATAACTACCAACATATTTTTTAATATTTTTACAAAAAGATCAAAGTGTACACAAGAAGAGAAACTACTCTTCATCATCTCTTGTCTTGAATGGAATGTCTTGCTTCTAATCAAGAGACGTGATGTGACATTGAGCTCAATATTCCATAAACTTGTTAATCATTGTCTGAAGTTGATTATGATCTGGACCCTTGAAATGGTCACCAATAACTTCGGAAGTTTATTTTTCAGTCTTGAGCTTGTCAGGTAGCCTGACGTTCTCTCAACATGCTCAAATCCAAGAATCCAATGAAATCCAGAGCAGGCCTAAAGGTTGATAGAATCTCGTGAAATGACCGTATGGCGCTCTGGCGCCAAACCTTGGGTTTGTGATAAGCCATAAGAGCTTGATTGATATCTACCCTCCTCAGGTGAATGATTCACTGAGCATCTCTGAGCCATCTGTGAACTGTCTACTGCATGTTTGTATTTACCATCTAGGGGCCTCGTCCTTGATTTTATCTATCCTCACTTGTGACCTTTGGCCCTTCTCTCAATGGGGTTTGGATCTTGTCAGAAAAATCAATCCTCATTCTTCCCAATGCCATCAATGGATCATAACCGCTACTACCGAATACTACTACACAAAATGGGTGGAATCCATACCACTCATCTCCATGAAAGCCGAGAGAAAATATGTGAGTTCATTAACCATCACATCATTTTCTGCTTTGTGTTCCCTCATCACCTCATCACTGACAATGGAAAACAATTCAAAAACAAAACATTGCAAAAAACTTTGCGATGCCTTGGCATTCAGCTTAGTTTTCTCATCACCTTATTACCCACAAACCAATGGCCAAGCTGAATCCACTAACAAAACCCTCAAACAAAATTCTCATGAAAGTGGTTGACGATACTGGGAAGGATTGGCATATGCACATTCCTTTTTCCCTATGGGCATACCGCACTAGTATTCACACTTCCACTACGGCCAACACCCTTTTTCACTGGTCTACGTACAGAGGCTGTTCTGCCTCTTGAAGTCCAGATCCCCTCACTCCGCATTTCTCTCCATGACATGCTTACTGATGATGACTTTCATCAGGACCATTTAGCACAACTAGAGTTATTAGACAACGTCATCTTAATGCTCTTGATCACCTTCAGTTTACCAACAACGTATCAAACATGCTTATGAAAACGTGTGTTCATGAATGAACCTTCCAATTCGGTGACCTTGTCTTGAAAGAAAATCAACATGTAACCAAAGAAGAAAAAATTAAACGGGGAAAATTCACTCCTAATTGGCTTGGACCATACATCGTAACTCATACCTATGGATCAGGTGCCTATCGTTTATCCTCACTTGAGGGTAAACCCAAACCTGAGCCCCTTAACACATTACATCTTTGACCATTTTCTATTGTTGACTCATTGTCCTACCTCAACTTTTGTCTCTTTACAGGCTCATCCCTTGAGCGTTATCCACTTCATACACCTCCCTAATGATTAAACAAGAATCATGTGAGTACCCATCACTTGTTATCTTCTCTTGAATATGTGTACCACGGCACTACACATAGCATGATTCTCATGGATACTTTTCATCTACCTTTAGATGAGATCCCATGGTCGTTCCACCTTGCCTTTTGAACAAGAGTCCTATCCTTCACCTTGGTCTTTTCCATGATTTCAAAGACCTCACATGGGACCAAACTCCTTGAGTCAAACTTCTAATACAAATATGAATCCCTCAAAAGGACATCTTCCTCTCGACAAAATTTCTACTATAAATAGACTGCTCCGTCAAAGAATAGCTATGTGAAGCTTTTTTTTATAAAAAAATTAGAGAAACCGAAGCTTCTCCATCGATCGATCAGCTTCACGAAGACCTCAAGGGAGTAGTACCATATTATTTATCCCATATAGACTTCCCACATCTATCAGTCTATCAAAAAAAAAAAAAGAATGGGAGTCATGGACTTGCTCATTGTGACCTCGAACCTCTTGCTCAAAAGACCTGTCACTCAAACATATAAAATTAACTACCTTTCATCCACCTTACCATTTCCACTTTCATTTCTTCAATCTCCTCAAGGGAAATATTGGAATTTTGACATTTGGTGATCCTGTGACTACTGTCACTGTAGAACCGTTAATCATGCAATGCCTTTCAGGTCTTGTTCATCACCCCCTCCAAGGTATGATCTACTCGGTATGATCCTACCCAATTAGGTGGCTTTATTGCCCCCCCTCTTATCTTTTTTAACCATCTTTGTTTGTTTTTTGATTACCTTATACAGGACTTGGTCCTCAAACGCTTACCTTTGGGGTATCCTCCCCTTTCACCATAATCACCTTCACCTGCATCATTTTACCTATAATCTACCACACACCTATTACACCTAAACCACAACATGCCCAAAAACCTACCAACTCATCCTTTTCATATTCTTCCTAGCTTCATAGGGGAGAACTACATCGGCCTGAGGGTCCCTTTTCGTTGGGACTATGTAGGCAACACTCTGAGGGCATGGGGCCCTTTAGAGGTTAGCTCGGCCATTCTCTCTACCTAAAACAATTCATCATTCCATTTTCCTAACTCACACATTAATCACACACCTCACTTAGTTCCCCTTTCTAACCAAAATTGGAAATTAAGCCACATACATAACAAGTTGCTTTTTTACCACAAGCTACATTTATTACACCTACCATCCCTCTATCATCACTATGCATAGATTCAACAACATTTCACATATGACCTATAAATCATTCATTGCCATCACCTAAATAATGAATCAAAACCTAACCTAACTTTTCAACTCAACCATGCCTATAACCTGACTCAATCCATGCCTATAACCTAACTCAACCTTACCTAAACCAACCTGACTCAAATAATGATCTGAAACCAACAACTTGATGATTATCCATCATGACCAAACCTGAACCTACTCAATCCATGCTATAAACCTGAACTCAACCATGCCTATAACATGACTCAATCCATGCCTAAACCAACCTTGACTTGCAACCATTTAAACCAATTGATTGATCCATGCCACTAACCATAAACCTAAATCAAAAACTGATACCTAACTCAACCATGCCTATAACCTAACTCAAAGTCATGCCTAAACCTAACATAACTCAACCATGCCTAAACCAACTTGAAGATCCATGCATAACCATAACCCGATCTTAACTCATCCATGCCTTAAAAACCTAACTAAATCCACATGCCTAAATAACCTAACTCAACCATGCCTACCCTACAACCAACTCTGACTGATTCAATAACATAACCTGAAAATCAATCCATGCCTATAACCATGTTCAACACATGCAACCCTAATACTGGAAATACTAAAAATGCCTAACCATTAACCTGACTAATCATGCCTTTAACCTAATAATAAAATCTTGTGTAAAAAATCTATGTACACATAACATCAATACCATGCCTCAAAAACTCTGACTCAAACCTATGCCTTCCCCAATCCATCCAAACTAAGCTCAATGCCATGTATAAAACAAAAATGGATGATCAATGCTTAACCATAATCCTAAATCTAAAATTGCTATATGCTAACTCAAACCATCAGTCACCTGACTCTCTCCATGGCCTACCCTAGCATGACTCCATCTCTGCCTATGTTACCTACTCAACCATGCCTAAACTAACCTATGGAAAATAATCCATTCCTAACTCACTTAATTTTGAAACCACATTAAAGTACTCCCAACCAATCTTTTTGTTCAGGCCTCAAGCTGGCTCCTCTAAAAAAACATGTTGATGTGAGATTCATCCTCATCAACTATTAATGCATCCTAAATACTTCATGAATCTCTATCATATAAACAATCATGATCTTCCAATACATAGGATTTTCTCCTCATGGCATCATCTCAAAAATGTCAGCACAGGCCATATACAATACAAAATGTCATGGATCGCATATTGACCTTGTCCCATATATGTACATGAGAAACTTAATCAATACCAAAATGCTATGTCCGCATGGGCCGGTATTGGCTCAAAAATACCCCTATGCATTCATGTTAGTACCAATCCCACTATCTTTGTCACTTAGTGGTTATGGGAAAAAAAAATACCCCAACTTTATTCAGCATGTAGGCCAAATGGCCTATCCATAATCCTACCATATGGACATCTACCAACTGGCATGACCAATTGCAGATATTTACATCTCAAGACTGTCCTCCATATTTACGTGGGACCTATACCCTTGGCCTCTGTGTCATGCTTGCACTATCACCTATTTGATGAAAAATCTGAAATATAAGTGTAAATTATAATATCAACATGAAATTGTTACAATCTCACCCATGAGGTACTTCAAGTGTTACTGACTTCACTTGCCTTCCAACAATAACTATGGGAGAAACTTCACAATTACACCTCTTAATGGCTTCTTTAACACACCTTCAAAATGATGGCTTCCTTTACACACTTACTCATACAATATTTCTCACTACTTCCTTCTATGCTAAATGAGGGGGGGGCCTCTTTATTTATAGAATTTTCAGGCTTATCCACCCTTATCTCTAAGATAGGATAAGAAATCTACTTGACGAATCATATTCCATACCTTAACTCTTATCTTACATGTAAGCTTATCTTTTAAGATAAGATAAACCTTATCATTTCACATGGGTTCCACCTTTTTAGACTTTTTACAAATAAAATACACAAAATATTTATGACATCACTCCTTGTCCTTATTACACAATATAATATTTCTAATTCCTAATCATGTAGACCCTACTTCTCTACTTACCCCCTAACTTTGACATTTACATTACCGAACCACTTACGACAAATATTTACTTTTTACCACAACATTCCTATTGTACTTTGACTATTACCATACTATACATTATTGGGGCATCGTACCGTACTGTGGCACCATTATCTTCTATCAGACGCTACTACTAATTATACTTAACAACATCCTATTCCTAATACATACATTAATGAAATAGAAATTACGGAGGAAAATTTTAGTGTCGACATCTTCCCCCTTCCTAGCTTCTACTCCGTCCTCAGAGTAGACTCTTAGACTATTCTGGTGCTTGGAAAATCTTTAACTTGTCGTGGTTGACCCATTTCGTAATGGGAGTGCCATCCAATTCAATTCCTCCAGTCGATATGTACCATTTTCATGCACAACTGCTATTTTGTAGGGCCCCATCCATTTGGAAGAAATTTTCTCTGCTTCTTTTTTTGTATCTGGAATCATATACTAGAACCAAGTCATTCACATGAAATGGAGACCAACGGATCTTTTGATCAAAGTATTCCTTCTGCTTAATTTTCTTCTTATAGCTTGTATCCTTCACTATCTCCCTCATTTCCTCTAGCAAATGAAGATGTACCAACCTTTCTTTTACTGAATCACTTTCATCCATCCTTTCATTTTTCATAACTCTCACAGTGGGAATATCAAACTCAATAGGAAGAACTAGATCAATGCCATAAGCCAACTGAAATGGGGAGTATCCTGTTGCTGACTTTGATGTTGTCTATATGCCCACAATGCTGCATGAATCCTTTTATCCCACTTATGTACCTGCAAGGCTGCATCTTTTGCTAGAATTTGACACAACACAAAATTTGTTCGTTCCACCTGTCCATTTGTGCTTGGCTTGTATGTTGTTTCCTTCCTGTGCTTAATAAAAACTTGTTGACTAGGGCTTCTACCACCTCATTAATGAAGTGGCTTCCTTGATCTGTTACAATTTCTAATGGACAACCAAATCTGGTGACAATGCGTTCATATATGAACCTTGCCACTTCATCCATGGAAGTTGTTTTCAATGGCCTAGCTTCAACCCACTTGGTTAAATAATCTGTGTGGCAACTACAATATACTTATTTTGGCGTGGGGGGTAGTTGGAAGTGGACCTACAATATCTATTCCCCACTTTTCAAAGGGACCAAGTGGAAGAATAGGGCATAATGGAGCTGATGAAGTCTTACGGTTACCATGTGTTTGACAAATATCACATGTCTTACAATAATTATAACAATCTCTAAAAAGAGTGGGCCAGTGTAAGTTGTCCAGAGAAGTGTCCTCCACATGTACCATTGTGGAATTCTTCTATCAGCTCCTTCCCTTGATCACGTCCAACTGCCCTCTTGTACTGTCCATCAGGTCCTATTCGAAATAATACTCCATGCAGAATAGAATATGGACGACTGGCTTGAGTAATCTTCCTCTTAGTCTTTGCATTGGCACCATCAGGAAACTTGAATTCATTCAGATAATTCCAAATATCTATGTATTCACTAGGGATTGTGTCAAGGGATAACAATGTGTTGCATCTCTGGAAATCATCATCATCACAAGATGAACCTAAACCATCATAGGCTCGAGAGAGTGCATCTGCATTGACATGCTTCTTTCCTGGCCTATCTATAATATCAAATTCAAATTCTTGTAGCAAAATTATCCATCTTGCTATCCTCCCTGATGGGTTAGGCTTATTTACAATATATTTTAGAGCCTGATGATCTGTTACAACTATAAATTTCTACCCTAGCAAGTAATTTCTAAACTTCTTTACAGCAAAAATGATAGCTAGAGCCTCTTTTTCAGTTACAGTATAATTTACCTCAGCACTGCTCATTTGTCTGCTCCCAAAGTAAACTGGATGATCATTCCCATTTTCATCCTTTTGGCTCAGAGTACTTCCTAGTGCTGCATCTGAGGCATCAGTATACACAATGAATGGCTTGCTCCTCCAATCTGGATTCTTTTAAAACAGGTGAAGACACCAAAGCTTCCTTCAGTTGTTCAAAAGCTTCATGCACCTTATTTCCTGGTTCATAAGTAACATCCTTCTTCAAGAACTGGGTTAGTGGCTGTGCAATCTTTGAGAAATTCTTGATGAACCTTCTATAGTAACCCACATGGCCTAAAAATGATCTCAACTTACTTCTATTTATAGGAAATGGTAACTCTTTGATTTTTGAAACTTTATCAGGATCAGTACAAATACCATCTCTGGATACAACATGCCCTAACAAAACACCTTTAGAACATCCAAAGACACACTTTGTAGGGTTTAGTGAGTGAGGCTTGTGCTTCATCTAACCTTTGAAATGTTGTCTCCATCTGGTGCAGGTGGTCCATCTTGCTCCCATAGATGCAAAAATCATCATCCAGAAAATACTCTGATGAAGTTCCCAATGTAGGGTTCAAACACCCTATTCATCAAACGCTGGGACTGGAACGTTGCTCCGGAGAGCATTAACAACCCAAAAGGCATAACTCTATAAAAAAAATTCCCCAAGGAGTGGTGAACGTGGTCTTTAGCTGATCTTTCTCTCCGCTATACAAACTTGGTTGTATCCGCTATATATATCATCAGCAAAACTATAGCACTCCTGGCCAGCTACTTCATCCAAGATATGATCTGAGAATGGAAGAGGGTAATGATACTTCTTTGTTGCCTTGTTGAGCTTCCTATAATCAACACAAATGCGTAGCTTCCCATTCTTTTTAATTGAGATCAAAATGGGAGAAACCCATTCTTAATTCTCCATAGCAAATATGAATCCTGCATCAAGCAAAGCAACTTATCTATTTCTTCTTTTACAGTCTTGGAAAAATTAGGATTCATTCTATATGGCATTTGCTTTATGGGCTTAGCACCATCTACCAGCTCAATAGAATGTTCTACCTACCCAACTTACTTGACGGAGTTCCTTGTAATCAAAAGTGAATAGGTGTATGTACCTTCGAAAGAGCTAGAGGTAGGATTCCTTCTCACTCTCCATCACAACATCACCAATCTTTATTTGTTGGAGATGATCATCAATTTCTTCTTCAGATAATTTTATGGGTTCATGAGTCGGTGTGACTTGAAGGATATCCATGACCGAAACATCAACCTCACTTTCTTCATCTTTTGTGTCCACTTCACTGGTACTAGAGTAATCAGAGGATGTCCAATCATCAGTTTCATCACTTGAATCCACAGTTCTGCCTTATGATGCCGAGGGATCACGTTTATCTTCACCCTCTCTCTACCACGTCCAGTGTCATGAAGCCTTCATTCCAGTAGTTTCTTGCATGAACTCTCCTTAGCCATGGTCTTCCCAACAACATTGGGTACGCAACAGTACCATTTTTCATCACCTGAAAGTACCACCACACATACAACACCCATAACAGATATTGCCACATTTGAAACAACACCTTCTGGTTTAGTTTTTCCCTTATTAAATGACCTTAACATAAGTGTTGAGGGGGCGATCAATTTTTAAACCCAACATATTCATTAGACTCGGTCATTACATTAACTGCAACACCCTCCATCAACTAAGACATCATGAATTGAAATACCATTACATAATACCTCAGCTTGTGGAGCGTAGGGATCCACCTCTGCCTCCAAAACAGGGACCTCAACCTCCTTCCTTCGTCGAGCATTGAGTCCACTTCGCAGCTCTCCCCCTCTTCTCAGAAGACATAGCCAAGAGTTGACCATATGTAATATTTGCAGGCCTTTTTGGACAGATCTTCTAAGATGGAGTATGGTCCTTGTCCCTGTGAAATCAGAAAAAATCCTGCACACCCAACTTTCTTCTCCTATGTTTCTTACTAGTTTCTCCTTTCATCTTCTTAGGATCATTTCCATCTTGGTTATCTTTTTTTCTTTCTTTCTTTTTGTTACAAACACATCTACATCTACTTCATTATTTATGCTCTATCTACTACATCAAAAGAATTCACAGGTGCTTTTCCTTACGTTATCTCTTGTACTAGATGTATATCTCTATCTTAGACACTTATACTTGTAATGACCCTTTTTATAACAACCATAGCATCAACTTTAGAAATATTTCTTTGGACCTATAATCTCCTCCTTGAGATACTAAAAATTCTTTTCCTTGAAGAAGATAATAGTTAACTGACCATCTCTGATTAGATTCTTCATACTCAGGTAAATGTACTAGGAGAAAGATTTGTGCTCACCGAGAGTGGTTTGGATTCTAGACCAAGGTGCTGGTGTATTCCTTTTACTTTAGCAACAATTTCTTTGGGCTCCTTTTCCATGCTTTCTTCTTGCCTTCTTGCAATCTCCTTTACTTGTTCAATGGTAGCTAGGCAGTCATACTTCACTCGTTGTCTGATCTCTGGCTTCATCCCAAGAATGAAGTGCTTACAGAGGAGATTATCCATGCCATTCATCAACCCATCCACTAATCCTTCCTTCTAGATCTGGGCATCGAGCTTCCTCCTTAGCTCTAGAACATGAGCATGATAATCCCTTATCTTCTCCTTCTCTCCTTGGGATATCTTTGTGATATCAATCATGAGATCTGCATATTTCTATTGTTCATCAAATTCTTCAAGAAAACTTTCAGTTAATAAATCCCATGAGTTTTTCACATTATCACCTAGTGTTTTCAAACCACTTAAGGGCTGAACCATCCAAAAAGGTAGGAAAAAATTCAGTCCATTGTTCCCTTCTTATAAGGCCATTACAAATATAAGATCGTTTAAACTCTTGAATGAAAGAGGAAGCATCTTCATTAGATTGGACTGAAAAAACAGGAATCTTCCCCATTTCCAAAAGTAACCACAGTGAAATACCAACCCACAAGTACAATCAACAAGACTTATGTGCACAAATAATTGGAATCACTATAATGGAAAATAGAAATGACCATGGTAAACTATGGTAAAACTTGACTTACTGTGGTAAAAACTAACTTTACTATGGTAAACATTATTCACAGTAAAAAGTGAAGTTACTGTGGTAAATACTATTCATGGTAAAAAGTGACTTTACTGTGGTAAATACTATTCACGACAAAAAGTGACTTTACCATGGTAACTACTATGCACAGTAAAAACAAGGTTACCCTCCAAATGATTTTTGACTAAGTGGGAATATCTCTCTAGAAAATCCACTAACGAGGAATCATCCCGGCAACGGAACCAAAATGTCATCACCAATCCGGCACTATGATAATTCTTCACCAGGAACTCCTCGTGCTATGATTATTAACTAATGAACATATTTTAGTTTGGTGGATGTAATCTGGAAACACAACAACAAACATAACAATACAAGAATACCATAGACTATGATAAGAAGGAATGATGATAAATATGAAATATCAGAGTAAATTATAATATTAACATGAAATTGTTACAATCTCACCCATGAGGTACTTCAAGTGTTACTGACTTCACTTGCCTTCCACCAATACTATGGGAGAAACTTCACAATTACACCTCTTAATGGATTCTTTAACACACCTTCAAAATGATGGCTTCCTTTACACACTTACTCATACAATATTTCTCACTACTTCCTTCTATGCTAAATGAGAGGGGTGGCCTCTTTATTTATAGAACTTCCAGGATTATCCATCTTATCTCTAAGATAGGATAAGAAATCCACTCTAACGAATCATATTCCATACCTTAACTTTTATCTGTACATGTAAGATTATTTTTTAAGATAAGATAAACCTTATCATTTCACACGGGTTCCACATTTTTAGAATTTTTACAAATAAAATACACAAAATATTTATGACCTCACTCCATGTCCTTATTACCAATATAATATTTCTAATTCCTAATCATGTAGACCCTACTTCTCTACTTACCCCAACTTTGACATTTTAACATTACCGGACCACTTATGACAAATATTTACTTTTTACCACAACATTCCTATTGTACTTTTGACTATTACTGTACTATACATTATTGGTAGCGTCGTACTGGTAGTGCCGTTATCTTCTATCAGATGCTACTACTAATTATACTTAACAACATCCTATTCCTAATACATACATTAATGAAATAGAAAGTACGGAGGAAAATTTTAGTGTCGACAGTACCCATGTACAAAATATAATCTTTCTAGAAGAAGAAGAGAAGAAGAGAATAAGGAAGGATACTAGAGAGATTGAAGAATATATGAATACACAATATACCTCACCCAAAATGAGAGGAAAAGGATACTTGGCCTCAGTGAAGGGTTTGGTAAGGAATCCTACAATGGATTTGAAATATACAACTCTGTGAAGTCTCTAAGAAGAGTGTCGATGATGCGGTCTTCCGGATGTAGACCAAAGAAGGTCTATCTACATCCAACAATGTTTTTTCCCTTAGGAAGAACAAAAATGAATTACTCAAAGTTGTCCCACCTTGTGAAGGAAACTGAAGGTAAAATTACAAAGAAATCTGAATCTATTCCACTAAAGTGTGACATAGGTCTAACAAACACGTGCAAAGGAACCGAAGGTAATTTCAGAAATTTGAATTGTCAGAGTATGATAAGGGAACGTCTGCTGAAGGAATGTCCATAAGAAGTAAAGGAAAAGAAATAACCCCCGCAATCATAGAAAGAGGATCCACAAGAGGAGGTGGATCAGTGATGGTCTCTAGAATAGTGGAAGTGATGAAGGTCCGAGAAGGGGAGCTCCTAAAAAAGGATATGAAAGAGTCCTCTTAAACAACTGTAGAAGGAGGAGTGGAAAAATTATCACATAATGGCTATGGAACATTGGTATTTACAATGAGAGTATGAGGTTGGGAACATGTTTGCCTAATGTTTGATGGGTAAAGAGGAGGTTCATCATTATCTGAAAGATTTTTAGGAGGATAGAATTCCTCATTAGTATTCTCGTCATTAGAACTAGAAGAACAAACCTCGTCACCAGGAATCAAAACCAAAAAATCTATGTCTACAGAACTATCATCGCATGAAAAAGGAGAAGAAATAATTGTATATAAAGAATAAATAACGATGGAAATATCTGAAGGGTATCTATATAAATAATAAAGAATGCTTTAAATTATGAGAAGAAACTCCATGTGTGCCACATGATGGTAGAGATGCACAGATATATACATCAACAAATCCATAATGACCATGTTACAAATATCAAGATAGTTGTTATGAATAAATCTTAACTCTTCAAATCAATCCAATAAGCAAGAGAATAAAACTTACCTAACCTCAATATGATGGGGTTTAGAGATACCCGTAGATGTGGATGATTGGTGTTTGATTGTTACACTCCATATACAAAATAATACAAGATCCTTTCCTACGAAAAATACCTGGAGATCACAACCACTAAAAAAATAGGATTAATAGAATATTAGGTAGATTTCTTAGCAAAGGCTAGTCCCTGGAAATCAAAGGACTTCTTGAAAAGGGTGTCAATCCACTTTTACAATCAAGTGATTGAAAAGCTAGCTATAATATATGATAAATAAGAAATGGTAAATGTTATGATAAGTTTTGAGTTTATTAAAAACATATAATTGATATATATGAACTATTCTTAGAAATTAGAATCCAAATAAATATCATAATTCTCATAGGAAAGAGAAATCCCTTCTCCACTAGACTCCGGTTATTATTCTCCAGAGGAATCTAAACTCTCATCTCCAATATACTCTTCCTTAAAGAAGTCAAAAATGTATTTCGACTCTTCTTCTTCTACGTTGTTCTGATATTCAAAATCATAATTAGAATATTTAGAATTAATTTTATCTTCAGATTAAGTCTCACAGCTCAATTCTTCTAATTCAGCTTCATATTGATACCCAAAGCAAGCCAAATTAGCTTGGATATGCAAAAACTCAAATGAGGCTTCCCAAAATTTGTTTATAACGTTAGGAATCCTCTGAGTAGATTCAAAAATGGTTTGCAATTGATCTAAAGGGGTTGAGTGAATGAAACACAACTCAATATAATGCAGAATGTTGTATTTTTCCCAATGCAATGGATGCCAAATGATAGGTAATGAGTTGATTCTAATTATTTCATGACCTTGATAACATATTTCCATATAAACAAGCAATACTAGTAAAAATGTTAGCAACAAAAGAGATATAATGTAATTGATAAATGAAATATGAGTAATGCTATAGGGAAACATAGTAGACATGAATCCTAGGTGATTCTAACAATCACTGGTGATTTTGGGAGATAATAACAGACTGAAAAAATGTAATATCTAACTAATTATTTTTCATAATATGATTTTCCAAGGACTTGGATTATAACATGAGATGAAGAACTAACAGATTAGTATACATGAATGTATAAATAGAAATGTAAAGTGATATCTGACCTTGAATATGATCAATGAAATTGATGAGACTTGTAGTTGAATGATGATTTGTTGATCACCGATAGGCTTCGAAATGGTTCCCAAAACTGATGATTGTGAATTCCAATGTTGGATAATAATGCGTTGACATTGATGTAGTATAAAAATGATGAACTCTTGATAGGAAACTTAGGCTCCAAAAATGTGCGAAGATCATCCCGAAAAGAGATTGGAAAATGGGGTTAAATAATCATTGGCAATTTACCAAATTGTTGGAGATTTTGGCTTGTTTTTTATTTGTTTAGTAAATTGTTAGAACAATTTGCTAATTTTAGAATTTTTTCATATTTTTGAGGGATTAATTTTTTGGGTTTGTTTGAAAGTGTTGAGTTGGCTAGTGATGTGTCAAATTTGTTTAGGGAAATCGATAAGATAGGTTAGATATTATCTAATTTGGCTAAGTTTATTTTAAGATGAGTATTAGGTGGTTATTTAGATATTAATTAGGTGTATGATCATAAGATTATATAGGATAATGTAAGATAAAATGGGATAAATAAGATGGAAAATAATGATGGCCCTCAATTAATTAATGTATTTAATTAATTTACAATTCAAGATGTTAATTAACTAATGAGGGTGTGGGGTGTAAGGTAGGTTTAACTAAGTAAATATGAAATGCAGATGTATTTAATTGATCAAGGAGGTGGGTTCACTGTAATTGTTTGAACAAGAATGAGGTGTGTAGATTTTTGGTGTCTACATTTTCCCCATACAGAGAAGACCATGATGTCTTTCATAAGAGTTTCCCTAGTCCATGGGATACCAAAACAATATGTGCTACCGAGGATTAAAATGATAGGGGAACCAAAGGTTTTGACACCTATAGATGTATGATTCATGAATGCAGGCTAAATTGATGGGGAAATTTAAGTGATGGGGGCAAAAGGGAACATGTCCCATAGATGAATGATGAATCCCAATATTGATTTTGTTTGTTCAATTTAATGTTTCAATGAATAGGGTCCATTGAAAGTAAGACAAATTTTGTGAAAAAGTGATGATTGACATATTTTTAGGGGAAAGGAGAGAATAATGGCTAAAATAGGGGCTAATCGCTAGCGATTGAAAAAATTGTTGACGATTAAGGAAAACGCTGATGATTGCTCGAAGGTAAAAAAGGGCTATAAATAACCAATTGAGAATTCATTTTCATCATTATTATCATGGGTAAAAAATGATTTTGGGCAAGAAAGAGAATGTGAAAAAAGTGTTTTTGGGCGAACTAGTGAAGATTTGGACAAAATGCCCTCTTCTAGTAGACAACGCAAGCCCACGATGGTTGAGGTAAGTGATTTACCCTATTTTTTTATTTTTTAAGGTTTTTTCACCATTTTGGGGTGGTACGGATGCCCCAGGTTAAAATCATAGGAATCACCAGAGATTCATGTAATCGCCAGTGATTGAAGTGAATCACTGGCAATTCATCTATAATGTGGATAGTTTGCATTTGTGATTATTGACATGTTTTTTAAGGAATGTTTCTAGGTTTATATGGTGTTTTTGATTCCATTCTAGTCATTGGTGTATGTATTTATAGTTGACATCGATATTAATTATTGTTTAAGTATTTTTTATGGTTACTTTTGTTTACGAACGAAGAATTTTGACTTTGGACAATGATGTGCCATCACAACTTTTCAATGTTTTAGATGTTTTTGGTATTTTTAGCTGATGATGTCGATGTTTATGTAAAGAATTTTTTGATATGTTGTGGATGATATTTTTGATATTTTGTGACAATGATACTAATATTTGTTTGTTTGTTTTTGCGTTTGCAGGTGGATGCTAATTTGACTATCCGTGATTGTATACCATCGATCTTGGATGAGGTGAGGGTGTAGGCACAAAAATTAGGTTATACCATCCTTATATCCTTGTTAATTAAATAAACCATACCTTATATATTCATATACCATAGTGCACATGATTAATTGAGTTAATTTATTTAATTAATTTAATTAATGTCCTCACTTGATCACCTCACCTAGCCACATCACCTAGACACCTCATCATAGACATATTCTTAGCATGTTTGTTTTTAACTACGACTCAATATCTACTTACCATAACTAAATGAGACTTAGTATAACCATAATACTATATGCCTATTCTTTCTCTAATAGTATTCCCATTTACTTACATGTAAAATACCATTTTATACCCGAACCAATGGGCAGAACTAGTAAAATGATAGCCAAGATTTGCTATTTTGGCAACCTAGGATTTCCCACCGTAACTAACGTCAGTTAACCCTAAACTAATGCTGGTTAACCTAAACCATATTTGGTTACCATATATTCACTTTGGTAAACTTTTTCAAGGGGTTGGAAGAATGATTCAAGTATGATAAGAGAGATATTTTCATGCAAGTATGAACTAGAGCCCTCTTACATATCTAGACATCTTGAATCAACACCAAGACTGATATGAAGGTTAAGCAATCACGGTAATATTTTAGGAAGCACTTCCATGACACTGACCACTAGTTTTAGAGATCAACCATCACCCTCATCCAACCACCATTCTGCAAATACAATTAAGTGCATTTGGATCTGCATCTATCTACACTTATTTAGATCATTTTCTTTATCTCTCTTTGAGAGTACTAGTCTCCTTTACATCTCATCACCTCCCACCTTCTTGTTATAATACCTCCACCTAACCACCTATAACCTCTCAGCTCTCTATACCTGACTACCAAACATCTCTGAGAATTATGAATGTCTTTAGTAACCTAACCCTCATTATACCATTCTCTGTGTAATCACAGAGAATATTTGAAACTAAGTTTTTTTGAGTTTCTATCAATCCGCCCCTATTGATGTCGGCTAACCCAAACCATCACCAGTTTCCTCTCAAACAATATTGGTCGTATCAGACCAATGTCAGTCTCTGTATCTAGTACGTTTTCTTGTAATAGAAACCTCATAACATTCACCTAAATAAACCAAACCACCCAAAACTTGATCCTGACTTGTCCTAGTCACCTTGGCTACCTGTCCAACCTCCAGATCTGATCATAACCTTACCCACTAGATTAAATTTTCTTATTGTATTTTAATGAGATACCTAAATCATATCAAATGCATTAGGATGTTATTTATCTATGTTATTTCTTGCATTGAATTGTATTAAACAATGGATTGAAATCCATCTAGTAAGTATCACACTTCTAGGATCTAGCACATGCTAGGTAGTCCACTGATATATAATGTTTAATATTCCTCTTGTGGTCTCTTTTTGAATTCAAAGGTAGTTCCTCCTAGTAAAAAGGAAGTTCTTGAAATCAACACTGGATTGGAAAATCAGAACATGTGAACTCTACCTTCTACATTCATTCACAGGTAATCATCCTCACCCTTACCCTATCTATTTTTCTCATACGTACGTAACTTATTAGTGAAATATTTTGGCATGCCTGGTGGGACCCTCATTTGTGGGTTCTTTCTATTCATATAGGTTACATCTTGTGTGTTTCCTTTCTAAATTTTTATTCATCATTTTTTACATCGAATATAATTGTCAGTTCGGGTTATAAAATTTGTTGCATTTCATCCTTGTATGCTGCATTATTAGCTCACATTTAAAACTGAGGGCAACCTATACGCTTCTGGAAGTCATGCCTAGCTAATGGTTGACAAAATTGAATCATAGAGAGAACTTTTTCTCTTCTATCTCTTTGCTAAACTAAAGAAATATGAATTTACACATATTCTCAAACAACACCTTACCTAGAAGAAGCTGTCAATGATCAAACAATCAGAAGATTGATAGTGGGCACCCAGATGGTTTCTTTGTCCATTCATTATCTAACAGAAAGGACTGCCCCTACTAAAACATAACTTGAAACCTCCCCTTTAGATTTCCTCTTCATAGGATGTCTTCCCAACCAAAAATTTTTTGTTCTAAATCAAAATTCAGTCTCAAATAACATAAGCTAAAGTGGCATAAAATCCACTCCTAGGATTATGTGTTTTTCTTAGCTTTCTGCCTGAATTACATTTTTTAGTAATGAGGATTATGTTTCTTCATTTTATTCTTACTCTTGCACTCCCCCATCATAGTTTGAGTATTCCAACTATTTCTGAGTGTGTCAGGTCCTCATATTATCATCCTTAGGTCTTATGGGTTGTTTTCTATCTGATTTATTTCACAAAAATCCATTTTTCTTCATTTCTTCATATTTAATAGTAACCGGTGTTCGTCCAACAAACATCATGGGTTTCCATCTGACCATTGTTGGTTTACCTAACCGATGTCAGTTACTAGCTCTTTTGGTTATTTTACCCAAAACAACTTTCATCACCTTCTCTTTTCTATTTGAAGTCATCTGGACATCATCATATTCACAATGTTCTAACATCACTATCAAATATAGTTTCCCCATTTCATCTTTCATCAGTTCTGCTTCATTTTCTCAAGCTGGTGTTTTCTATAGTAATTGGTATCGGTTACTGTAATCGTCATCGATATCAGTTACTGTAATTTTCATCGGTCCCCTTTAACCATCATCGGTAAGATAAACTGGTGTCAGTTTCCTTGTTTTGATTTTTAATTGAAACATTGACCAAGTCCACCTACTAGTATCTGTTCTTTTCCATTCTTGTTGTTTTATGTGTCATCTATAGAATAGAGTTAACTTGAGACAAACTAATTCACATGGTGTTGACTCACAACCAAGCTAATGCCCTTATATTTCATGCTAGACTTCAGCCACTCCCACCTAGCCCATCACCGCATTTCATCTTGTCATCTATGGATCCAACTCAACCTATCACCATTTCTACCGGTGACGAGGAGTTCACAAGACTCCTTGACTAGAATCCCATGGATTTATAACACTATCTTTCCTACTAATCTACCTAAGACTCCTCAGGATAGCTAGTATACGACATGCCTATATCTATTCCTCCCGCCATTTCCCCCACTTCCACATCAACTACCACTAGCTCGACGCTACTCACATCCACATTATCCCCTGTGGTATCTTATTTAGGTCCCACCTCTTCTATAACTGCTACCCCAATGAATTTTATTTCACCCGTGGTGTTAACCATTCCTTCACCAACCACCTTGAGCATGACCCCATTTGCCCCCTTTTCCTTATATATACCAGTCACATCACAACCACCCTTGGTGTAATGTAATTACTTGTATAGATCTGATTATCAATAGAATTATAACACCAATGAACACAATATTTCAGATAAATGATCTCAATGTGAAAGAAGAATAACCTAGCCACTTTGAGGGGGAAACTTACAAACAAGACAATAAGACTCAAATGCTGAATATGATCATGAACTACTACCTAATAACCCCTATATATACTATTCTTATAGTATGGCCAACACCAAGGCCAAACCACTAATGAAAATATAACATATATGAAAGAGATACATAATGATAAGAAGTTATGATAGCCATAAGTTGGATATATACATCCAATATAAGATATATGATTAAGGGCATAACATGCCCCTCCCCTTCCAAGAAACATTGTCCCTAATGTTGAGAAGATCTGGATGTTGCTGCAGGAAATTTGCATCCTCCCAAGTTGCATCTTCATTTTTTAGATTTTTCCACTTGATAAAATACTTAGTGATGACCCTTGTCCTCAATCACTTAGTATGTGTCTAAAGGATGCATTCTGGTTTTAGGGTGATTCTTCCCTCTTCATCAAGCTCGGGTAACACAGTCTGGGTTGATACTTTCTATCCAATTACCTTCTTTAGGAAAGATACATGGAAGACTAGATGAATTCAAGTAGCTGAAGGAAGTTCCAGTTTGTATGCTACATTTCCAATCTTCTGTAACACTTGATAAGGACCATAATAATTAGGTGAAAGATTGTTATCATTTTTCTGTTGTTTTAAGGACATTTACTTATATGGTTGTAAACGCACAAAAACCTAATCACCAACTTCAAAATGTCTTTCACTGTGATGTTGGTCTACCTACTACTTCATGCAGTTTTTTGACATGGCCAAATTCTCCCTGAGACTAGAAAGCACCTCTTGTTTGTGTTGAATATGTTCTTCAACTACTTGAACCTTTAGCTAGAATCTCAAAGATGAAGTGATAGATGGTAGATGGTACCCATATAATGCCAAGAAAGGAGACATTTTAGATGAAGTATGAAAGGAGGTGTTATACCACAATTTTTCCAGTGGTAACCATTGGACCCATCTCGCTTGCTTATCTGATGTAAAACAACGAAGATATCCCTCCAAGAACTTGTTTACCACCTCTATTTTCCCAACAAATTGGGGATGATAAGAGTATCTACAAGCTAGTTCTGTGCCCAAGCATGAGAACAAGTCAGTCCAAAAATTACTAATAAAGATAGGGTCTCGATCACTTACTATAATCTTTGGTGTCCTATGTAGCTTTTGAATTGTATCCCTGAAGGCCATAGCTACTGTACTCACAACAAATGGATGTGATAAAAGAACAAAAATGGGCATATTTGGTGAGTCTATCCACCACCACCATGATTACATTTTTACCTTCTGATTTAGGCAATCCTGTGATGAATTCCATGGACACCTCTTCCCACCTTTGGCTAGGAATAGATAGAGGTTGTAAAAGACCTAGGGATTTAATTGTTTCGCCCTTATTTTGTTGACAAAACATGCATCCTACCAAAAACTTTTAGACATCTCCTTTTAGCCCTTCCCAGAAAAAATCATGCTTGATTTGATGATAAGTCTTTAAGAAGCTAGAATGACCCCCTACTAGAGAAGCATGGAGCTCAGATAGAACCTTGTTTTTAAGGAGTGAATTCTTACATAAATACAATCTATCTTTATACCATAAAACATCTCCTTTCCATACAATTTTTTCTGACATGATTGGATCTTGTTGGTGATTCTGAATGAGATTTTGTGTTCTTGGGTCATTTTTCCAATCAGACCTTGCATCCTCTATCCAATCCTCTTGTAATATAGATATGACACACAACAATGCCTAGGTAGATTCATCCTTCTGAGATAAAGCATCAACAACTACATTCTCTTTTCCTTTCTTGTATATTATCTCAAAATCATACCCCAACATTTTTTAGACCCATTTCTTTTGTTCTTCTGATGATAAACGTTGCTCTAAGAATTATTTTAGACTATCATGATCTATCTTTACTTTGAAATGTTTTCCCATTAGATATGGTCTCCATTGCTTCATTGCATGAAGTATTGCTAACATTTCTTTCTCATAAAAAGGTTTAGAGATATTATTACCTTTGAATTAGCATATCTAGAAGGAAATGGGTTGCCCTTCTTGCATGAGTATTGCCCCCATACCATACCCTAAAGCATCACATTCAACAATGATTGTTTTTGAAAAATCTGGGGTGGCTAGAACTGGAGTGGTCCACATGGCCTCCTTCAACTTCTCAAAGGCCACACTAGCTTCCAAAATCCAATGGAAAGATTCCTTCTTCAATAAATCTGTCAGTGGTGTTGTTATGCTGCCATAAATCCTTACAAATCTATGATAATAACTAGTAAGCCCTAAAAATCCTTAGATATTTTTTAGGGTTTTGGGAATCCTAGATTCAAGCACATATTTTATCTTTTTAGGATCCACTTGAACACATTTATAAGAGACAATATGACCCAGATATTCAACTTCCTTTACACCAAAAGAACACTTAGAAGTCTTTACATAAATTTGATGGTGTTCAAGAGTTTCCAACACCTTATTTACATGATGCAGGTGCTCCTCCCATGTTTTGCTATAGATTAATATATCATCAAAGAACACTAAAACAAACTTTCAAAGAAATGTCTTAAAGATGGAATTCATCAAGATTTGAAATGTAGAAGGTGCATTTGTTAGTCCAATAGGCATTACTAAGAGCTGATAGTGTCCTTCATGTGTCATAAAGGCTATTTTATGAATATCTTCATCCCTTATTCTACTATGATGATATCTAGAAAGAAGATCAAGTTTTGTAAAGTAAACATCACCATGTAACTCATCTAGAAAATCATCAATTACAAGAATAGGAAACTTATCTTTAAATGTGTACTTATTGAGTTCCCTGTAATCTACACACATGCACCAATTATCATATTTTTTCCATACCATCACTACAGGAGAAGATTAAGCACTTTGACTATGACGAATAATTCCCGCTTCTAACATCTCTTGAACTATCTTCTCAATCTCACTCTTTTGCATATAGGGGGTTCCTATAAGGTTTGATGTAGGGTGGTTGAATCCTTGGTACTAGCTGGATGACATGGCCCTGGTCTCTTTTTGAAGGTGGGCCCTTGGGAATTTATCCAAACACTACTGAGTTCTCATCTATAACTACTTGCATATCTACATGTATAAATTTATTGGAATGATGTGCTTCTAATGAAAATAGTTGTGCCACAAATCCTTCTGCACCCTTTCCAAGAAATTTTTGCATCTGATGAGAACTTACCATCTGTGGGGACTTTACTCTCAGTCCTTTTAGTTTAAAAGTCCTCCCTTCTGACTGAAATTGCATGAAAAACTCTTGGAAATTCATTTCAATGGTTCCCAAGGTGGTAAGCCACTAAACTCCTAACACAATGTCTACTCCTCCCATGGAAATGGCATACATATTGCTAGTTAGCAAGTAATATCCCATGGCGAGATTAATGTTATGGCATTTTACTCAACAACTAATAGTTTTCCCGTCAGCGATCATGATTTGAAATTCTCGATCTAGATAAACAAATAAGTTCAAGCATACTACCAACTTATGATTGATGATGTTGTGAGTAGTTCCCAAATCAATCAACACTATTACCATTTTTTTTAAGAATCCAACTAATTTGAGAGTTTGGGGAGTACTAATACAAGAAATTACATGGCATGATATTGTTGGTTGGGGATCTCCTAATTCCTCCACTAGATCTACCTCTTCATCTTCTTCATTTTGTTCTTCTCCAGTAGGTCCCTCAATGTAGAACAACTTCTTTTCAACACACTTATGTCCTGGTCCAAATTTGTTGTCATTGTTAAAACATAACCCTTTGGCTCTCTTTTCTTCAATTTGTTGAGGGTGTCAGTCTTACTGGCTAAGGGAATGATGGTGGAAGGGTGCTATGATCTCTGATATTAGTGACATTTTGTTTCCTACTGGAAATAAATTTTTCCTCTGCCCTACGTGCCATGATCATATAGTCTAAAACCTTATGAGGATTAAAAATATGCACCTATGTATCAATTTTTTCTTTAAAACCCCCAATAAATAAGTCATTCAAATTATCTTCAGGAATATTTTTCCACCCATAAGGAAAGGTTTTAGAATTGATGGATGTAATATTTGACTGTTCCTATTTGTCTGAGCTTTGCTAATTGACTGAAATAATTCTTTGAAACACTAGAATGATAGTGCAATTGCAACTCTTCAGTGAATACTATCCATGTAATAGTGAGGCCACTCTTTTTCCTTTAAGCACATAACCATTAATACCAAATGAATTGGTCAGGTTCAAGATATAACAATGCCATGGTAACCTTTTGTCCCGATGGAATCTGATGAAGATCAAAGAAATTCTCCATATGGTTAATCCAATTGAGTGGATCCTTTCCATCAAACTTACACATTTCCACTTTTGGAATCATGTTAGGGGGTGTGCAGAGTGTTTTTATTTGGATTGGTCATGTTTGCAGATCCACCTTGTTTAGTTTGTCTATTAGTTTGACCTAAAGATCCACCCTGATTAATATGAGTATGATTGAGTTGTGGCTGATTAGGAAGGATATGATGACCCATGATATTGTAACTAAATTGGTGAATGAAATCCTCCAATCATTGTCTAATATTTTCTACATCTTCTTTGCTGACCACTCTACCCTCGAGGTTTCACAACTCTAACTCAAGATAGCTAACCTTATGGTTAGTTGAAGTAAACCCTAACCCTGAGGACTCTGTAGATACCCCTTCTGACTCTAACTCCTCAACTATTATCTCATCCTTATCAGGTGTTTTACTTGGAGTGATGTGATTTTTTTTTCTTCTTGTCGAAGGCCCAACCATGATGACCCAAAATGGTAAGATTTAAAGATCAAGGTCAAAATTTAGGGTTTGGGATTTCAATAGGAATTTGGCTAAATTTAATAAAACTCAAAATAACTTTTAATATTATTTCTGGAAATGTAAATAACTTTGAAAAATTCCACAAATTGCACCCTAGGTAGCCGAATTATGAAAAAACATAAATGCACTATAACTTTCTCAAATCAAGTCAAACATTCTTAAAATTTTTAGGGAAGCTTACTTGACTGATTTCGCCACACCAAAGAAACATTTGAAGAAAAATTCACTACCTATTTTGAGATATGGATGAACCTTCAAAATTAGGGTTTAATGCAGTGTTGGCCGAGGTCAAGCTCTGATACAACTTGTAATGTAATTACTTGTATAAATCTGATTATCACTAGAATTATAACACCAATGAACACAATATTTCAGATAAATGATCTCAATGTGTAAGAAGAATATCTTAGCCACGTTGAGGGGGCAACCTCCAAACAGAACAATAAGACTCAAATGATGAATATGATCATGAACTACTACCTAATAACCCCTATATATATTGTTCCTATGTTATGGCCAACACCAAGGCCAACCCACTAATGAAAATATAACATATATGAAAGAGATCTATAATGATAAGAAGTTATGATAGCCACAAGTCAGCTATATACATCCAATATAAGATATATGATTAAGGGCGTAGCACTTGGTGTCAGAAACCTATACCCCATTTAAAAATATAGTCCTTTCCATCCCTTAGTCTCTACCCTCTATTACCATGAGAGTTTCTATGACTACCCCACCTATTTATACACATCACCAGCAACCTCCAATCTCATCTATCACCTATTTGGGGTATTTTCTACCTGTATCTATCCCCCCTTCACAATATTCATATTTGGCACCCCTATGTACTGGGATGCCATCCATATCATACACCCATCACTAACCTCCCTTTACTGCAGGAGGTGCCCATTCCTCACAACCCACCAATGACCTCATGAGGATGATGATGGAAAAGATGCAGACATTAGAAGCATCAGTTTCTGGATCTTATAGCTTCTTAACTTATGACGAAATTTATAATGATCCTATTCATCCATCTATTCCTATTCACCCATACCCCGTGTATTGGAAAATTCCCAAGTTCAACCAATTCAATAGTAAAGAAGACCCGCAACAGTACTTGTGGTCATTCAAATATGGGTGCTATCTAATTTCCCATGATGATGCTTTTCTCTTACAAACATTACCCATGTCCCTAACAGGACCCACCTTAGATTGGTACAACAGTTTACCTAGACATTCCATCTACTCCTTTAACCAAGTGGCTCAAGCATTCCTAGACCATTTCTCAATCAATGTAGTCAAAAAAGTCACCATGATCAACCTATATTTGACATGACAGTATGATGAAGAAATTATCACATATTTAGTTACTTGCTGGCAAAGTCTTATCAACCAATTAACGTTCTAGTTACCTCAAGATGAACTTATTGAGTTGTTCACTAGAGCTTGT
The DNA here is from genome assembly GCA_019776745.2 of Taxus chinensis. Taxonomy (NCBI): domain Eukaryota; kingdom Viridiplantae; phylum Streptophyta; class Pinopsida; order Cupressales; family Taxaceae; genus Taxus; species Taxus chinensis. Next base: position 246,025,326 of record CM034149.1, on the reverse strand, counting down.
GCTAGATACATCTCACCAACTCTATAGAAAAAAACCTTCCATAACTTCGACGAAGCATTCACCATGGCAAAAAATATGGAAATTCACACCATTGAAGAAAAGAAAATGCAATTACAAAACAAGAACACCCCGTTCAAATCAAATGATTCTTCTTCATCTTCAAAACCCCAAAATAATTATTCAAAATCTAAAGGATCTACCAATGTGGTAGTTCTCAAATTTGGTCCATCTCATCTCTCTTATAAATACAAACATTCCTCCAATATTTCCCCTATTTAGACTTTTCAGTTCCATCAGGAACAGCGAAAGTACACTTCAATTGGAGAGGCCTATTCTTTAGAATTGGAAAAGCTTCTTATAGCTAGAGCCATTGCACTTCCCCCCATAAAACCTCATCCTGGTTTTTATCTCGCTTGCCCTATGCTTGTATGGTATAAGGAACATGACTATTGTAATTATCACTGTGTTAAAGGCCAAAACCATGGTAATTGAATAAATTATAAGAACTTTGTCCAGGAGATGATAGATAATGAAGATCTCATCATAGAAAACCCGAATGCACTGAAAAATAAAAAATTACACATATTTAAGAAGTCGTTCCCTAATAATACACCATAATTTAATAAAAAAAGTGAACCTTCAACCAACAACAATAATGTCCGTGAAGTCCATTCCATTTTCGATATCGTACCATTTGTTCCTCAAATTCCACATAATTCGTCTATCGAGGAAATTATGGCATGAGCTCCTCTACCCATAAAGGAGCATACCTCTTCCACTCCTTCAACCATGGGGGAATCCATTATTTCTGTTGATGTCATTTTACCTTCTACCTCACAACCTACTAAAAAATCAATAGGAGAATCATCATCATCTTCTCCTCCACCAATGGATAAGTCTACCTCACCCCACATACCATCTCTCCTACCCATAGGATATTCTTCAGATATGCCACAACCTGTTGGGGAAAATTCTCCCTCAGTATTCCATTGACCTGATCTCAACTCTTTTACCCACAAAGCTCGAAGCTAGCCAATTCCCTGTCTCACAGACATATTTTATAGGGGTTTCCATGAAACCAACTACATCTCCTCTTACAACAGTCTCATTTTGTGACTGTCTGATCACTTGGATTACGTGAATAATTCCATACTTTTGGGACGTCTTTGGCTCCCATTTTTGACTCAAATGCAAATGGTTCTTGAAGATACCTCAACGATCTATCCAAAGGTATTCCTAGTGACTAGATTGACCCTAACCATGCCTATCAAAATGAATTCTTCTTCATCACCTTTACCTACATCCAAACCTTTACCCATGACTATAACCATTCTAATGCCTAAGAACCTACCCACACCTATATCTTCGCCCATGTCTAGACCCATCACTACCTTTGGTGTCATGCTAATGTCACACCTTACCAATTTACCTGCAGGCCTCATACACTAGTCTCACGTACTGCACCTTTTTCACCTTCTCCCCTTCTGTTCATCCTAGTACCTCACCCATTAACCCTATCCAAGTAACCTCCTACTAAAAATCCAATCAAAATATAAGAAACCTACTGCTTCATCACAATCCTTCACTACACCTCATTTACCTGCACAACAAACACCCTTACCCCCACTCATGCATTTATTACCACCAATACCTCCACTAATTACTATAACCCTAACTTTTCCTATACGACTTCAACCCATACTATCCACCTAGCCTCTACTAACCACTTCTTTTGAAAATATATTGTCCCCATGGGTAACCTATCCTCTTCCACCATTTTCTTTCCCTTCTGCATCACGTACTCTAATCTCACCTTTACCCAATAAGGCGCAATCCAAAGACAAGAACCCATTACCCTCCAACGAGGTATTTAAACCAACAAGACATTCCATTGCTAGCTCTTCTATCACACCGTTACCCAAGTGGATTCCATCAAATCTTAAGGCAATACCACCTACCAAACCAATGGTCGAGCCCATTACCCTTCCTATAACACCTCTTCCCTTATGATCATCCACACATTTACTCAAACTCACACTCACTTCCCATTTTGATTCATTGGCAGGGTCCTATGCCAACATTCTAACCAACCTCTTAGAGAATTCCATCATCACATTACCATTTCTTCAACATTACAACCCCCTCAAACCCAAACCAAAAGGGTTTGATGAAAATTTGTTCCTATCATCATGTGCTAGGACACGATGTAGAAGGTTGTAAGGATCTCAAAACCATTCTCCTACAATTATGTCCTCCTGAAGAAAATTTTAACGATGATGATCTTCTTGATGAGGACCATGTTCCACCTTCACCTATAACCACACATAATAGTCACTTGCTTCTTCAACAACCTTCATCTCCACCCCCACAACCCTTTTTTCCATCTTCAAAATTTGAGATCAACATGGTTAGTATCAAAGAGTTGGCCAAACCACCGCCCAAACCACCACCCAAATGTTAGTAGCAATAAGCTTCTTACCCCGCATTAGATTTTTTCTCATCATGTTATTACAGTACTCATGATGTACCTTCTCCATCTACCTCCTTCCCTCAGATTAACATGGTCCAAGTTGCCACCTGTGCCAAAAATTATAAAGGAAAAGAAAAAGAAAATATCCCATCAACCAATCCCATGCCCAATATACCATCTGCACTCATGCCTAAAATCACCATTCAAGGACCCGCATACCCTATTTTTGACGGGGTCACCCATCGTACATCGATAAAATAATTACATCAATCCCCTTTAATAATGTCTTTGTATGATCTCGTCTAAACTTTTAAATCTCATAGACAAGCCCTTATGGAGGTTTTGTAATCCATCAAGGTTTTACCTAATGACCCCACACTAGTGGCCTCCTTTATCACCCCTCACCATGTGGCATCACTTACCAAATCATCTCCTTCTTCTACCCCCACGCCCACTCATCAAGTCACCACCCTCAATTTCTCTAATGAGGAGATTGTACCTCTCCAATAAGATGACCTTGACCCCACCCTCTTTATCTCTATCTATATTGATAACATACACATATGATGTGTTATGATCGATGGTGGTGCTAGCATCAACATCATATCCTCCCACGCATACAATCAAATACACATCCCTTCAAATTGTATGCATAATAACCCAATTATGTTGTGCTCCTTAAATGATGCTATCACCTCCACCCTTGGCACCATTATTATTCACCTTTGTGTAGGACTTCGCAATGTCCCATAATTATTCTACATCTTAAAGGGGGAGTTCTAGAATAACCAGTTGCTCAACCAACCTTGGATTCACGTCATGGGTTGTGTTCCTTCAAATTTACACTACTGTGTAAAATTCAAACATGAAGGGCATAACTATACTATCTAAGTTGAACCATCACCCTTTAAAACATGTAACATGTTATACCAACCTAATGATGTCCTTTTACTAGTTAAGGCATCTACCACTACACCCAATTCTCCTTCACCCACAACCCCATCCACCAATGTTTCCACCACCTCTCCCACACCTAACTCTTCTATTCCTACTACTGCCACAACTTTTGCAGCTGGCCCATCTACTTCCCAACCAACCGATACCCCTCCTTCCCAATCACCTAGTAATTTATCTATCCCCATTACCAACATATCTACTACCAATCCCTTAGAAGGTGTTTTTTAATGCCTCACTCTAAGGGAGTACCGCTTCTACAATATGAACACATTCCTCACTCTGCAAGAGTATGGAAACCTACACCAACATCCTCGTTATGAATATCACATATGAGAGGTTTTCCCTTATGGTCCTCCCCACCTTCACACTAACTTAATGTATGGGGGACTTGATACTACCACCTATTCACCTGAACCTCCATTGCAAACACGCCCCTTTTCATATAACCTCCAATATCTTAGTAACTGCCTCTTCACCCACACTTTTCTTCACCGCTGCGCATGGAAAGGATTTGGCTTCGGTTTGTATGAACAAGGCCATCATACTGTAATCCCATGTACCACTAATAAACACAAAGATTGTAGTGGAATTGGCTTTTCCACACCATCTTCCAAGAAGGCCTGCATCGACCTTATTGAGGATGAAAAACCTTCTCCACCCCATTCACCAATGTCACCATCTTCACCCAAGGATTCCATAGATCCAAAATCTATTCCTTTTTTTTTTCATGAACAAAATTTCCCTAGGACCTCTGATTTATCAACACAATGGTGAGGATCCTTCATCTTTTCCCTTCATGTATCTTGACATGATTGATGACGATACACCTTATATTAACATCATTCAATGTCAGGACGATGAGTCTATCCTCACCTACTTTGGTGCTAAAGATTCTTATATTCACCAGTCATTTCCTTCTAAGACACAAACCATGTTGAATGAATCAAATATCAAAATCAACATTAACACTCAGGATGAACCACACATCTTAAAGAAAGGTCAATCTTTAGATGTTGTTGAATAGGAATATTTTGCTTCTTTCCTATGGGACCATAGTAAAGATTTCACTAGGTATGTTGATATGCCTATTATTTACCCAAAATTGTGGTCCACAATATTATAACCATTCCTAATGCCAAATCCATAAAATAGAAATTGTGGAAAATGTATCCTCGCATTTCCCTTCTTGTCAAAGAAGAAATTCAATGCCTTCTCTCAGTTTCCTTCATCCTATCCATTGATTATCCCCAATGGATTTCTAATATTGTTCCTGTCACAAAAATGACAAGGGTACTCTACATTTGCATGGATTTCCATGACCCTGACATAGCTTGCCCCAAAGAAGACTTTCCTCTACTAGGAATTGACCAACTGGTTGATCTTACTAACGATCATGAGATGCTATCACTAATGGATGGTTTCTCGGGTTATAATCAAATATTACTCACTCCATAAGATCAATGAAAAATTTCCTTCATCACTCATTACGGGACCTTTTGTTATCAAGTCATGCCTTTTGGCCTTAAAAATTCTAGTGCTACATATCAGCGAGCCATGACTTATATCTTCCCTGAAATAATGCATCACATATTGGAAGATTACATAGATGTTCTTATTGACAAATCCAAATATCAGGCCAAACCCCTGAGAGTCCTTAATGTCATCTTTGATCACCTCATCAGGTATTGTGTTCACCTTTAACCTAAGAAGTGTGTCTTCATAGTGCTCTCAGGAAAGCTCCTTGGTTTCATTGCTTTTTTGCGTGGCATAGAAGTCGGTCCTGCTATAGTAAAGGCTATTCTCAAAATGCCTCAGACTAATAATCTTCATCAACTTCAAATTTTTCAAGGTAAGTTGCAATATATTCATCATTTTATTTCACAACTTTTTGACTATTGTCATTCATTTCATCATCTCCTCAAAAAGGATGTCTCCTTCAAATGGGATGATGAATGCCACAAAGCCTTTGACACCTTAAAATAATACCTTCAACCACCAATTCTCATTCCCCCTAAATATGACCAACCCTTTTACCTATACATTTCTGCTACTAATCATTCCTTAGGTACCATACTCGCTCATCACAACGAGCATCACAAGGAGCAAACGGTTTATTACACAAGTCTTACCATTTTATACTACGAAACTAGGTACACCCATGCTGAAATTTTTTTCTTAGCCTTACTTTTTTTCGCCACTAAACTTCATCATTACCTACTTAACCACAAAACCTTTTTCATCACTAACACTTATCCCTTACATTACATGTACGCCAAACTCTATCATCATCAATACGCTGCACATTGGCTCATGCTTCTTACAAACCTTGAACTTGAATTCATCCACCAAAAATATATCAAGGGCCAAACCATCGTTGACCAACTAGCAGACACACCTCTTTCTCAAGATCAACCCTCTAACTTCAATTTTCTAGATGAATCCATTGTTACCCTCTCTTTAAACGATACCCCTTACCAGATGAAATTATTCTTTGATGGTTCCAAATGTCAATGTGGATGTGGTGCAGGTGTTATCCTCATTCCTCTTAATGGTGAACCTATTCCTTTATCTTTCAAACTAAATTTTGATTATACTAAACACATCACCAAATATGAAGCACTCATATTAGGCCTTCAAACCACCATCACCCTAGATGTCAAATCAATTAATATCTTTGGTGATTCCCAACTAGTGGTAAACCAATTCAATGGTATATACCATTGTCGTAACAAAATAATAAAAAAGTACAAACATCATGATGACATACTTTTGACTACCTTTGACCGTGTTGAACTTCAAACCACCCCACATTCTACTAATAAATTTATGGATACCATGGTCTGCCTAGCTTCTCAAATACCCACCTTGTCTTCTGACTCCAAAATATTTGTCACAATACAAAGGTTGCAACCACCTTCTTATTTATCTTGAGATGTCAAGTCCATCGGAACTGTTGCATCTGACCCACACGACCTTTGGTATAAGCAGTTTACAGACTAACTCTCCCTTTCCATTCTGCCTCTTGATCTTACTCATAATGGACAATGTGCCATTTTTAAAGATGTCTCTCACTATGTCATCATGGGTGGTCTTCTTTATAAATTCTTCTTTGATGGTATTCTTTTACGATGCCTTATAAGTTCTGAAATTCCCTACACTATCAAGGAAGTTCATGAAAAAAAAATTGGAGGTCAATTTAGTGGCTTAGCTATCACTAAATGCATTCTTCGCCTAGGATATTATTGGCCAACCCTAAACCATGACTATTGTGACTATGTCAAACATTGTGTGAAATTCCAGCAACATGTTAATATTCATCACACACCTAGTCATGCCTTATAGGTCACATGATACCTTTGGACTTTCTCTCAATGGGGTTTAAATCTTGTTGGAGATATTAATCCTCATTCTTCAAAACACTATCAATGGGTTATAACTACTACTGAATACTACAATAAATGGGTAGAAGCCATCCCCCTCATTTTTATAATAGTCGAGAAATTTTTTGAATTCATCAACCATCACATTATTTTTCACTTTGGAGTCTCTCATTGCCTCATCACTGATAACGAAAAGTAATTCAAAAATAAAACCCTACACAATCTTTAAAATTATTTTGGAATTCAACTTTGTTTCTCTTCATCTTACTCCACACAAACAAATGGCCAAGCAAAATCAACCAATAAAACCTTGATCAAAATTCTTATGAAAGTAATTGATGATAATGGGAAGGATTGGCATATGCACATTCTATTCGTCTTTTGGGCGTAACACACTAGTAATAGCACTTTGAATAATACGATACCTTTCTCTCTGGTCTATGGTACTAGGGTTTTCTTTCCTCTTGAAGTCCAGATCCCATCTCTCCACATCTCACTACAAGACATGCTCAACGATGATGAATTTCACCAGGACTGTTTAACACAACTTGAGTTGTTAGATGAAGACCGTCACAATGCTATTGATCATCTTCAAATCTACCAGAAACGTATCAAATGTACCTATGATAAATGTGTCCATGAATGAACCTTCCAAGTCCGTGCAACTTCGTCCTAAAGAAAAATCAACATGTAACCAAAGAAGAAAAAATTAAACGGGAAAAATTTGCTCCCAATTGGCTTGGAACCTATATCATTACTCATACATATGGATCAGGTGTTTATCGTTTGTCTTCACTCAAAGATAAACCTAAACTTGAGCCCCTCAATGCCTTACATCTTCGACCATTTAATTGTTGAAATCCAGTTCTATATCACCTTATGTCTATTGACCACTCGTCCCCTTGAGCACCATTCACCTTCCATGTTACATGTTTTGAGGATCAACAACTAAACAAAAATCATGTGATTACCCGTCACCTTTCAGCCTTATCTTCAATATGAGTACCACGACTCTACTCATGGCATGATTCTCGTCGATACTTTTCATATTTTTCAATAGATGGAATCCCATGGTCATTCATCACTTGAAATCGTCTCTTCCATAGTTAACCTCGGTGTGTTATGGTTTTATCTTCTAAATAAGAACCTAATCTTCCTCTATAGTATTTTCTATGACTTAAACATCCAAAAGAAAAATGGGATTCAAATCCTTGAGTCAAAATTCCATAAAAAATATGAATTCCTCAAAAGGGACATTTCTTCTCTCTATCTCACCGTTATAAATAGACTGCTCCCTCGAAGGACAACTATACAAAACTTACCATACTACACATAGTCTATCATAAAAAGGGGGGACTATCCTTGCAAAAGCAAAACAAAATAATTAGAAGCTTCTTGCATTGATCAGCTTCATGAATACCTCAAAGAGCTAATATACTCATCCCACATAGACTTCCCACATCGATCAGTCTATCAAAAACAAAAAAAAAGTGAAAATGATAACTTATTATTCATGTACTTGTCTATTTATGATCATGGGTTTGTTGCGAGGTAAACATTTTTTCATACACTAAGTTATGCTAAAACCACCCATTTTCACCTCATTACCTTTTTCACCCTAATTTCCTATCTCCTCAAGGGACTTGTCACAAACATGACATTTCATGATCATGTGACTTTCTTTAACCTTAGCATAGTCAATCACACAACTCTTTTAGGGTCTTATGCTCATAAGCCAATTTTTGGTATGGAAGAATTGTTATGGTTCTTATCAATTAGGTGCCTCTTTTTGTCACCTCTTACCATTCACCTTCTTCATTACTTATTTATTACCATATACAAGACCAAACCATCGATATATAGATTTTAAGGATTTCCACTTTCACCTAAGAATCAACCATCCCTACGACCTAGAATCAACCATGCATATGACCTAGGCTAAATCATGCCTAAAACTGACCAACCCATCCCTCTACCTCATCATATTATTTCCTAGCTTATGGGAGAACTACATTGGCTTGAGGCCCCTTTTTTATGGGCCTATGTAGGCAACACTTCGAGGGCATGGGGCCTTTGGAGGTTAGCTCGGCCACTCTTTATCCTACCCATTTTTCCCACATGTTTTCTATTGACATTCACCCTTAATTATTTTCAATTTCTCATTAAATTGGGAAATTTATCATTCATACATACCTACCATTTTATCATATCTTCAAAACATCTAATTAATCATTCCACATTTCTATAATATCACAAATTTTTGAAATTTATGCTATAACATACATATGACTCATCATTTATTTCCCATGTTACCAATAACTTAGAAATTAAATCAAAACCAAAACACGATCAACCATGCCTAAACTGACCTAACTCCACCATGCCTAAACCGACCTAACTCAACCATGCTTGAATTGACCTAAATCTACCATGCCTAAACTGACCTGACTCCACCAAGCCTAAACTGACCTAACTCAACCATGCCTAACTGACCTAACTCCACCATGCCTAACTGACCTAACTCCACCATGCCTAAACCGACCTGACTCCATCATGCCTAAACCAACCTAATTCCACCATGCCTAATCCACCTATTTTCGATCCATACACAAATACGAATAGACATTTCAAAACTCAAGAACATAATCCATACCATAAATATCATCATCTATATCAATATGAAAAAGTGTGTGTATCACTACACATATACATAGATACAAATACAAGTAAGTATCTAGAAAATCTCAGATACAGCCTCACCATCTTCGGCACGTAAGCCTGTATAATAATCAACTCACAAAAAATCTCATGTAAAACCTCACTATCATTGGCACGTAAGCTGGTATATATATCAAAATCTCAAAAAAGTAAATAACCATACCAGGTGTGACTAATCATCACCCCACCTGAGACCCTCAGGGCCAGTCTCATCTATCTCCTCTTCTCTCCTTGTATCACACCCTGCCAACATATCTCCCCCCTCTATGGGTCTTGATCTAACTAGTTTTCTCACCCTGACCCTGTCTCGGGGCTATTCGAACCCCTATACTCTCGTCACTATGTGTGCAAGATCTTGTCCTCTCACTCGAGGCTTTTTGTGCCCTGTACTCTACATAGGAGGAGACATATATCCCTATAATCATTAGTTGATCTTGATAATATCTGGCCACATTCAGGGAATCCCTAAATCTCACCATCAACACTGTCTATGGTGGTGTCATATGTCTCACAACAACATGTGACCTCTATCCTACTAATGATGGTCTCAACCCTTGTACCTGTGGAGGTTGCCCTCCTCTTTGTACCATGGGACCCTGTCCCACTGCTACCTGTAATATGGGACCCTATCCCTAGGCATGTGAGGGTACCTACACTATGATCTAGGCCTATAAGGCCATACTATGTGCATGTGTAATTGGTAACTAACCTTGTAACCATGTTATCTATGCCTGTAAGGTGACTACCTGCCCCCCATCATGATCCCCACCCTATGCAGGTACCTGCCCCTATGTAACCTACGCCTTTAAGACTACCACCTGTGCCTGTAAAGTGGAAACCTATGCCTCTGATCATGTAAGTTTAACTTGAAATGCTCCAAGTTGTGTCAAAAGGGTGACAACCTACCCTTGTAATGTGTCACTCTAAACTATAATAGTGGCTAAGTTAGGATGACCTAGCCTTGGTGGTCATGTCTGTAGCTACACCTGCCCACCACCACCACCTATATCTGTAAGTGATGCCATCATTATCAATCTTCCTATCCACCACCTTCTCCTCCTTCCTTGTTGGCACAATCGGTTGTGGTAGAGGCATATGCCTCTCCACATCATCTCTCCTATACTATGGGATTGGCAGAGGCACATCTTGGGGTAGCCCAAACTACTGTCTGACCCTATTAATGGGTATTATCTTGTTCTCATCGGCATGACCTCCCTCTATCCACCTAAACAACTATAGCTAATCCAAATCCTCTTCCATGTGTCTGTAGGAAGGGAAGCCAACATATGGCCTCCAAATGATGTCAACCCCTAACAATCCCTCTAGCATGTGCCTGTAATAAGCCACATCATGTGCAACCCTAGAAACCCTGTGCTCTCCCCTAACAGGTACCCAAAACATGTAACCAACTCAGGCCAATCCCACATCAAATGCATCAGGATGGGGAAAACTAAATAGACACATACATATGATGTGCTCATATACCAAGCAGTGAAGAAGAAAGGTCCAACACAAACTAAACCTCTGTAGCCTCCCATAGGCCCACAACTCTCTGTATAACTACAACAAGAATGCTAGTGCCCAGGAAAAATAGGTCTTTTCCTCCATCATATCCTCGAGAACTCCCATCAGTGTTCATGGGAATATCCCACCCTTCACATCTGGAAACACAAAGTAACACACTACCTCCATGATTAGGACAACCAACCTCATCTCCTGAGGATGGGATGCGTACATGTCCCTATAGCTCAGTATCGTGCTATGGTATCTCAACTCCACCATCACCTCTCTAAAAAATTCCACTATCAGATCCTCTGATGCCTCTGAAAAAATATAATAAACCTTCTCTCCCATTATAGGTAATCATAGGATCCTATATACATCCTCTTGGGTGACAATGATCTCACCTGTTGGTAGGTGGAATGTATTGGTCACTAAATCCCATCTATCAATGAGTGCAACCATCAAACTCAGATCTGAAGATATATGTCTGTAGCATCAGATCCTAATTAGGACAACATCCGTCACGTGCCTCCACTCATCTGTGGTCATGCTTGACTGTACCGCTAGTAATAGAGGTTATACTCTATCCCTCATCCACAGCTGGTCGTTAGTCTACATCCAACAAACTAGAAAATTATTCATCCTTTACCATACCCATCATACCTTCTACCCAACCTACCTATTACATGACATAACTATTTCCCACCACAACCCTATCGACTGCTCCTTTTTTCTAGTGTACTATTACACATATTCTCCCTTATTCTAGTTGCCACTCCCCACCATCACCCAAACACCCATTTTCCCATATTTTCCTTACATACACCTTCTCTTAGCCCTCTCTTGACTAATTTCCTTCCCCCTACCCTTTCCTTCCCCCCATTTCTCATCATCCCTAATCGGTGTCAGTCACCTTAACCGAAAATAATTTTCCTCAATCGACGCCGGTTCAATTTCACTAGTTTTGGTCACCTCAACCTTGACCAATGTTGGCCAAGGCCGCCAACGTTGGCAACCCCTAACCGATGTCTATCTCTGTCACATAATCAAAACAAAAAATCCCCCATCCTATCAAAAATTTCTCAAAAATACCCTAAAAAACCTAATCTACCATACCCAAACCTACCCTAACTTCATTCACACCCCTATTTACACTATATTGACTCTCCCTCCCTTATTTCTTGCATTTTTACCTACAAATGAAAAATTCATTTCCCCCCAAACCCCCTTTTACCCAAACCAATTTAAAACATTATTTTTAACCTAAAGAAAACACTGAAGATTGAATCCTACCTAATATCACTGCCATCGGCATGGTGGTACGTCTGGCCGCTACGCTGATGGTCCACTCGAGCCTTCTCCTGCCTCCACCATCACCAAATCCACTCCTCACATTGCAACCAATCAAATGGATCTGATAGATCTTGTGGACCCGCTTATCAAATGCCAACCAAACACTAGTCACTCTCCATCTCAGCTCAAACACCTCATACTGTCGCTTTCTCCTTATACCCCACTGCTCTTTAATTTTCCCAAATAGCAACACATTAAAATGAATCCATAAAATATGGATTTTTATTTTTACTAACCCTACTCAACATGACTGACGTCAGTCATAATAAATTGACATTGGTTACTTTATAACCAGCATCGGTTTCCTACTACTATCATTTTTACCCCATTTTTCCCATTCTGACCTCAATTCCTCATTGACTGATACCCTTCGACGTCACCCACACTTATGGAAACCTACCTACAAGCCCAAACTACCCCTACATTTCCTTAGTTGTGTCTCGGCATTTGTTATTTTACCTATACCTTGGCCTTACCTATGCCATGACCTATTTACCTGGACCTGAACCAATTTTTGGGACCCTTGAACTTGTGTACTTGCTATTCCTTGTGATGATGTTACCCATGTTGTTTTATCCTAAAAACCATACCTTTCATATTATCGTGTTGTTTATACTTACCAACCCTTTAGTGTACTGGAACATACCTAAAATTTCCTACACCTAACCCACATTCTGGACCATATCCTATGCCTTGGATACCAAAATCACTTCACCCTTGTTTAGATAAACCTATTGACCTTGGATGATGTAGAGTTTGCAAGCTCTTCAACCTAGTACCGTGTTGCAGTCTATACGTGTGTGTGTGTGTGTTCGATTTCCATTACCCATTACCCAATTTGACCTTGGCCCATTACCTATTACCTAATTTGACCATTACACATTCCCAATTTGACCATGGCCTATTACTTATTACCCAAGTCAACCATCACCCTTCCCCACCTACCTTCACTTCCACCAACTACACATTTATCAAACCACTCACCAATTCTGTATAACACCTCATGAGTTCCTGGTTTAAGGGGGATTACCTTCACCTATACCTAGGGAAACCCCACTCTCAGCCACACATGGGACAATCATTTCCTATTTTTCTCATCACCACTTACTAGTACAAGCTACGTGACAAAAGGGGGAAAAATGTAGACACCAAAATTAAGTTGTACCACACTTATAGCCCCGTTAATTAAATAAACCATACCTTACATATTCATGTCCCATAGTGCACATGATTAATTAATTTAATTAATGTCCTCACTTGATGACCTCACCTAGCCACATTACCTAGATGCCTCATCATAGAACTATTATTGGCATGTTTAAATTTAACTAGGACTCAATCTCTACTTACCATTACTAAATGTGACTTAGTTTAACCCTAACACTAGATGCCTATTATTTCTCTAACAATAAATGCCCATTTACTTACATGGAAAATACCATTTTAGATTTGAACCAATGGGAAGAATTGGTAAAATGATAGCCAAGATCTGTTGTTTTGGAAACCTAGGATTTCCTACTGTAACTGACACTGATTAACCCTAAACCAACGCTGGTTAACCTAAACCATTGTTGATTACCATATATTCACTTTGGTAACCTTATTACATGGGTTGGAAGAATGATTTGAGTATGAGAAGAGAGATATCTACATACAAGTACGAACCAGAGGCCTCTTGCATATCTAGACATCTTGAGTTAGCACCAAGACTGATCTAAAGATTAAGCATTCATGATAACATTCTGGGAAGCATTGCCATGACACTGACTACTAGTTTCATAGATCAACCATCACCCTCATCTAACCAATAGTCTACAAATACAATTAAGTGCATTTGGATCTACATATTTCCACACTTATTTAGATCAATTTATTTATCTCTCTTTGAGAGTCATAGTCTCCTTTGCATCTCATCACCTCCCACCTTCTTGTTAGAATACCTGAACCTAACCACCAACAACCTCCTGGATCTCTATAACTGACTACCAGATGTATTTGAGAATTATCAATGTCTTTTGAAACCTAACACTCATCATCCCATTCTCTATGTAATCACAAAGAATTTTCAAAACCAATTTTTATTAATTTTCTATCAGTCTACCCCTATCGATGCCAGTTAACCAAAACCATCATCAGTTTCCTCTCAATCGACATCAGTCATATCAAAACGACATTGGTATTTGTATATGGTAATTCTACCTATAACAAAAACCTCATAACATTCACCTGAATAAACCAAACTAACAAAAACCTAATCCTCACCTATCCTAGTCACCTTGGCAACCTTCCCAACCTCTAGATCTTATCATAACCTTACCCGCTAGATTTAATTTTATTATTATATTTGAATGAGATACCTAAATCATATCAAATATATTAGGATGTTATTTATCTATGTTATTTCTTAAATTTAATTGTATTAAACAGTGGATTTACAACCATCCAAGAAGTATCACACTTCTCGGATCTAGCACACGCTAGGCAGTCCACTAACATATATTGCTTAATATTCCTCTTGTGGTCTCTTTTTACATTCATAGGTAGTTCCTCCTAGAAAAAATGAATTTCTCTCAATCAACACTAGATCAGGAAATCAGAATGCACACACTTTACCTTCCACCTTCATTCAAAGGTATTCCTCCTCACCCATAACCTATCTATTTTGTAAACACATAG
Source organism: Taxus chinensis (assembly GCA_019776745.2). Classification (NCBI taxonomy): domain Eukaryota; kingdom Viridiplantae; phylum Streptophyta; class Pinopsida; order Cupressales; family Taxaceae; genus Taxus; species Taxus chinensis. The sequence goes on along the minus strand of CM034149.1, from coordinate 246,010,269 downwards.
CTAATATGATAGATGATGATTAGGAGCACATTGAGGCCATTGGTTTTGGTGCCATGAGACATTATCGATGGTTACACAGATATCAAATTTTGATGTTGGCTTTGTTAGAGTAGTGGAATCCTTCCAACTGTACTTTTTGGTTACCTACTAGGGAGATCACAATTATTTTAGAGGATGTACACTGTATCATTAGACTCCCTATCCATGGAGTGGGTTTATATATTATTAATGGTGAGGAGAGGGCTGTTGTGATGAATAAATTATATGGGGAGGATACTGAGGGTGCTATATATGAGTCAGGGGCATTTTCTTATGGAAAATTATATTAAGATGATATAAAGGGTTGTAATCAAATGACCATGATGATGATGGCCATCATTTTTATGCTTTTATATATTTTGGAGATGGCTGATTTCCACAGATGATGACAGGGATTGTGGTCAAAATTATGGAGCATCATACTATTTTTGAGTGGTTTATGACCCTACTTGCACAAAAATTTAGAGACTTGTGGGACTGGAAGGCCCACAAGAGGTATGGTATTGATATTGGGTTCTTATTATAGGCTTGGTCCTTTGAGCATATTGTTGTTTCTCGACCAGTGGGGTTGTCATGGGGGATTGGTGATGGGAATCCTCACTTTTTGAGATGGAGGGAGGACATTGGTTATGGTTTGAAGAGGAGGAGGACATGATACTATCAGGAGTTATTATCTGGGTTGTAGGTGGGGGATGTGATTTGGAGGCCTTACTTAGATTTTCCATTCTAGCATGAGTATTCACATGAGTTGATGGGTTCATAACAAGCTAGGTGGGTTCAGGATGACCGACTAGGCAAGCATGAGTTAATCTTCTTTGATCATGTTAAGAGATAATTTAGATTGGTACATGGATTTCTTGAGGATCCTATATAATACAGGTGAGAAGATGGAGATAGAGAGACTCCAAGGGTAGTTGTGATAGGGCCTGAGATTATCATCTATCAATAAGGGGTCATGGGTCCCAATGATGAGGGTGTGATTATGCCCATTGATGATGTGGGGGTTACCCCTAAGTATACAACATGGTGGACTCAAGCATTGAGAGGTTTTGATAGGACTCAGGTTACACAAAGAGTAATATAAAGAGTTAGATGGGTACGTGCTTGGATGATAGGAGGAGCACCAACACAGGAGGTAGTGGATGGTGCTAAGGATGATAGTGAGGATGAAGGTGATGATGATTTGGTTGTAGCTATTGTAATAGTGATGATCGAGAAGACCGTAGTGGAGGGGGAGAGAGATGTGGTTAGGAGAGAGAGATGATCTCCTAGGAGTTTGGGAAACATTGATTGCTGAGCATGATAGTTTGATTACTGAGTGAGATGGACTCAGAGTAGATTTATCTTAGGCTATTATAGATAGAGATTGGTATAAGGGATAGAGAGATGGGATGAGGAGGGCCTTAGGGATTATCAGGATTTCTATTTCTGATACAGAGTTAGTGAAGATGGCCCAAGCCAGTAGATAGAAATCTCAAGCTAGCCGACATGCTAATGGGAAAAGACTAGTGGTTAGTGGATCGAGGCCACACGCTAATGGAAAGAGGCCACCTGCAGGGTCCATGATGGTTTCTAGGGTTCATTATGAGGCATTATGAGAGGGTAAGTGCAAGAAGTTGATGGACAAATATAGGGTCATCCGTGGACATCATATTGCAAATAAAAACATAATATCAACTTGTAGGGATTATTATCAATACATACACTCAAAATTAGACAAAATTATATTAATATGAATCGTAGCATCTGGAATCTAGTTTCTAAAATACTAATTTTTGTAAAAAATGGACAAGATTAGATATATTAAACACTCAAAATTCAATGACTTGGTATTTTTTTTAAAAAACGCCGATAAGATTATAGTCCGTTTGCCCACAATTTGGATGACCAAAAATTTATATATATTTTTTTCCTTTGGTGAGAAGTTAGATGCCACTATCTATCTTGGGATGGATTTTATTTTGTATTTTTTTGAGAAATATTTTATTTTGTATGATTTTTTCCGTGAAAGTGGTATGAAAACATAAAGAAAACAGAGCACTTTCCGTTTGCCTGCCATAACTTCATCAAAAAATATTGTAATCAAATAAATTTTTGTTTGAACATGTATATAATTTCACCATGGTTGGGATGGTATAAGTTTTATCACATTCTGATAAGTGAAAAAAAATTTGCAGTCTGAAACGTAGACATAAACATTCACAGGAAAAAGTGTCTTAAAGACCTACTATTAGTAAAAAATTATAAAATGATATTTATCCTATTCTATTCACTTTAAAATCAGTATTTCTACAAAGCTAATAGTCTTCCCTATGCAATGGTACCATTTTTATGATGTATTTTTTAATTTTTGGCATGGTTCAAGTCTGTGGAAGACTAAATTTGATGTTTTGTTGTTTTTAATGTAAAATTCAGGATTTGATGTCCACTTAATTGTCCCCCAACTTGGTGCACTTACCCGAGAATATCATGATTATTACATTGATATAATTACGCATGATTATCCTAACATCACTCTGTATGCTGATCACTTGGTCACTAAGGCGACAAGCCTGAATACTAGTTCAGCAAGTGTAGGTCACCCATCTTGGAGACCAGAGTGATTAGGTAATAATGAGGGAGGATCTAGAGGAGATGCCGGTGTTGTTGGTGATCTAGGATAAGTTGGAGGTGGATCTTTTCAGGGAGGAGAGGGAAATATAACCCCTCCTAGACAGTCCCTTAGAGGTTTCCAGTTTACTAGAATATGACATATTTGATATACAGCTCATTGAAGCCATTTTTGTATGAAATTGATATGATCTATTTTGATGTACGACTATTATAAGCCCATTATTATATGATGATGATCATGATGTATATGGACTTGATTTATATGATGATGATGATGATGATGATGATGAGGTTTTATTACCTATGTTGTTTGACTTTCATGTGTATGTTTTTAATTAATGTTTGATGGATGCATTAGTTTTGATATTATGATTTATGAATATGTTTGATTAAATGGTAAATTTTTTAATTGATTAAATGAATTTAAAATGTGATCTGAAATGAACCAAGGAAAATGAAATGATTTCCCCATGATGGATTTTACACATATACGATGGGTTTTGAAAGCTTGAATACACTTGCATTAACATCCTTAATGAAAGTTAAATACAATTATCAATGGATAGTTACACAAATCTTAATAAAATGTGGGATTAATTCAATGTTTCTTTCTAGGATATGAAATGGGTTTGAACATGTGTAGGTTGAGATAGGAACAAGGATTTCCTTTTCCAAGGGCTCATAGAGAAATTCCCTAGCTTTTCATAGTTGATATTAAAGAAAATTGATCAATGCTAGAATTTTTATATGAGGGGAAAGTTGATCAATGTGGGAAGCTTTCCTGGATGATTTTGATATTGATGTATTTATTTTGAAGGTTGATCAATGCAGGAAGCCTTTTTTATGGGTAACCATCCTTCAAGGGTATGGTCTACATTTATGACTGGTAGCTATCCTTTAAGGGATGAGTCTACTTTTTACTTTTGATTTTTACAGATAATGGTCCTTCAAGGGATCGGTCTATGATTTTTATGGATAATTTTCCTTCAAGGAATCATCATATCATTTATTTTTGTCTTTTGAGAAATAAATCCAAATGATTCTAATATGTATATTTTTAGTTGAGGGAAAATCCCTAGTAAACCATTTCAAAGGGAGGAGAAGATATCTATGATCTATACATTCATTCCCCATGTCATATATTTTACATGATAGGTGAGTGTAATGATTAAGGGGCTCCCACAAGAGAGGAACTTATCTAAAGTGAAATATGTGAAAAACAGATCCGTGGTGTTTATTTTTAAGGTATATATAAGGTAATGAAGGATTACCACATGCTTTCAAATCATTACTATGACAAGATGGATGATATAAAAAAGTAACCAAATTTCAAATGTGACTACCATTATGATGATCAAACATTTAATATTAAAATGGATGTAATTGCAAGGCATTCAATGGTTCCTTTTCAGGTTCATCATCAAGGGAAGCGAGATGATACGCTTCCAACCAATACTTGTGAGTGATGACATATGGACCAATCCATTTAAGGGAAATATTTATACGTTTATTTCATTTTAATTGAGTGACATTTTGATTATCTTTAAGTAAAATATCACCAATTTTAAATTCACGTTATTTTATATGTTTGTTATATGCTTGTTTAATGTTCTCTTGATAAACTTGATGATGTTCAAGGGCCAGTTGAAATTTTTCATCTAGCAATTCAAGTTTTGCTAAATGGTCTTTTCAATATTATTTATTGGGGATGAAGTCCTTAAGTGATACATGAAATGATGGAATTTGAATTTCAAGAGGTAAGATGGCTTTGGAGTTGTAGATGAGTCAGTATGGTGTGGCTCCCATCAAAGTGCGGATGCTGGTTTGATAGGCCTAGAGAGAAAATGGGATTCAGAGATGTCAATTCCTTCTTGCATCATTTACTTTTTTTATGAGGATTTTATTAATTTTTTTATTTGAGGCCTTAGCCCATCTATTTTCTTGGGGATAGTATGGTGATGAAAAGATGAGTTTGATGTTGAAGGTATCACATAGATTTTTAACTTCTTTATTTTAAAAATATTTTCCATTATCTGTGATAAGTTTATATTGGATTCCAAAATGACATATAATGTATTGATATATGAAATCGATAATAATTCTTGACTTAGTGGAAGTTAAAGGGATATATTCAACCCACTTAGCGAAGTAATAAGTAGCTACGATAATAGAGTGATTTTTTTGAGATGAATCATGAATAATAACACCAATAAGGTCTAAACCCCACTGTCAGAAAGGCCATAGGTCTCGAGCAGGTTGTAATGCTTAACTGGGGACATGGATGAGATTTGATTGAAGTTGACATTTAGCACATTTCTTGACATATTCATAATAATCCTTGGTGATAGCAGGCTAGTAATAACATAACCGCATGACACGTTCAACGATGGAATTTTCACTAAAATTTCCTGCACAAACCCCATCATGGAATTATTCAATTTATTTACCTGACTAATGTGATTTAAGGCACCTTAATAGGATACCATCAAAACTATGTTTGTAAAGGATAGTGTTGATGATGAAAAATCGATTGGCACATTGAAGAAATGATTGTTTAACATTATGTGATAAGTCGATTGGAATTTTTGATTTGGCAAGATAGTCATAAATCTGAGTATACCAAAAATCAATTGGGTTATCATCAATGATGTTGATAAGAGGAAGTTTATTTCAATGTGAAGGGTGATCCAATCGTTGAACAATGATAAATAATTTAGTGTTTTCTTTTGACTCTTCCATTTTTAATGAGATGAGGGCTCTTAAAGAGGCCATTGCAACTAAGGACTTATTATAGGATTATGGGATGGTTTGGATAGTGTAGTGATCAAAAGCATTGAGGATAAAGTCAACATTGGCTTTATATTTTTGTAAGATTTCAATTTTACGCTGATATTATCCTTTGAATTGACTGATAATGAGTTGTGAATCTTCATAGATGTCTAAGAAGTGAACACCTTGGAGAATAGCGGTCATGAGACCCATGATTAAAGCCTCATATTCTATCATATTATTAGTGCATTAAAAGTTAAGTTTGAATAATAATGGAATAGGTGTTTGTTTCTCAAATGTGCACCCACATCTCAGATCTTGGAAGGGTCTAGGTGTTTAAGACCGCAATGGAACTGTCCCCAAGTTTTGGGACATTGTGTGCTTATGATGGATCTCTGGAGGAGTCTGGTTCCTCTATATATTTCTACTACTACTTCTACTCCTAGTTTTGGAAGGGAAAACTAAGCTAACAAAGCCAACAGACCAGGGATATAATGATAACATGAAAGGAAACTACACTAAAAGGCCATAACACCAAAAAATAGGGATGAACACTATCTATTCTGAGTGGGAATGAAAGAAAATGCGTGAAAGGAGGCTAAGCACGAGTAATATAGCTAAACACATATTTAACATATCATTCTCATGGAACAAACCTAAATAAGGAACTAGGAGGGACCTAAAATGGGACAACCAATACACAACGCAAAAGAAAAGGCAAGAAGAAAGAATGCAAACACATTAAAATATAGAATAGTCACAAAATGGTGCTTCTATTACTTCCAAAAATGCACAGAGCTATTATAATGGCATAGGAGGCCAATATCCACATACAAGAGCCATATCTATAGTCTATAACTCAAAATATAGAAAATATGAAGTCTTTAGTAGAATGCGTAAGGATCCAGAGTGTCCAACATAACAAATGAGATTAGCTCTTACATTTATAAATGAATCCATGGAAGAAGAAGGGAAGAATGAGGGAAAACCTTAATTTGAAATACAACCACCAAAAAGAAGCATTAAATGCCTGCAAATCCACTTGGAGATCTATGAAATATGCTTCCCTAAGCCTGTTTGGTGTGTTAAAGAAGGAAGGAGGGCACATCATATCAAATCAGGTGGTTGGAGTAATTAGATCTTCTCATGAATTCTCAGAGATACATTTTCCCATTTCTCACCTACTAGATCCACCAAGAATTTGAATTTGAATATATAACACTATAGTTGATGTCAAAAGTTCTCTAACAAGTCTAAGTACGTGCCAATATGAGCTCTGTAGAAAAAGATACAGCTTTCAGAAGATGTCAAAATCGCCGGCACATGCAGATTGGCTGAAATGATGGCCAAATGTATAAATATTTGTCATTTATACCATGTTTTAACCATTACTATTTTGTAAGGATTTTGTGCCCTGTTGGTGCACTTTGAATAGTTATGCATGACACACTCAAGCATGTCAGAATATGACCTGGCACATAAGGGTACAAAGGAGGGCGCGAGGAAAGGGCACATGAAAGAAAATAGAGGAAGGTGTAGAGGGATGCATGTGCAACGCGTGTGGGGAAATGGGACAAATTTTTGAGTGGAGAAAACATGGTACATGCACAAAGGAGGGTGTGGGGGAAGATTGGAACAAAGATGAAAAGGAAAATGGAAGGAGAGGACAGAAAGTGCATGAGGGCATGTGATGAAAAGAAGGGGAGTTAAGGGGAATATGTAACCAACGAGTTGTTCCAACTGAAATTGAGTGTGCATAACCTTTAATGATAAAATGAGATCCATAATGTGTATACAATTTACCCAAATAACTAGGAGAGTTATTCAGATAACAATTTTGGAAATTTTTTGGGGCCATCTGCCTACTAGATGAAGAAGATCAGCATCCTAGAGCATCCATTGGACATGGAGTCTACTTATGCAATTGTGAAACTACCCCTGTAATCACTTAAAAAATCATTTCTTGAATCTATTCCGAATCTTGCAACTTCTGAAAGTAGCTCTACATTCTAGAAGTAATAAAATAGATGACAAAGGAAACACACGAGAAGAAAGAACTATGTACAAACAAAAAATGTGCATGCAATGTACCTGGAGGAATGAAACCTACTCTAATATATACAAAATTATGTTGAAAAATTAATGGAAGGGTTTGAGATAGATCCCATTTACTAGGATTTATAGTGCACCTCCATCAAGATGAGTCAACTCGAAAGAGTTAGCCTCCTTGCAGGAACTGATGATGTATGGCCACTCCAAAGTGCATCAAACTTTGAATGGTACCCTAGTTTAGCTTTGTCAGCATTCCATTTTGAAACCAAGTCCCCAACTTTGAAAGCCCAAGGATTAGCCTTTCTGTTGAACCATTTATTTGTTTCTTACTAATGATGTTCTAGCTTGATCATGTTAGAGTTCCTTAGTTCTTCAAGATCAACCAAATCTGCCATTATTATTTCTCTCTAGTCTTTGCATTCAAAATCTAGCTACTAGGCAAGGGATAATGAATTCAAATCAAGTGTCAAAGGAAGGGTAGACTCTTTACCATAGACAAAATTGTAAGGTGAAGTTCTTATTGCCTTTTTTACTGTGATTCTATCTTCCCAGAGTGTGAGTGAGAACTTTATATGCCAATTTCTTAGGTTGATGTTCATTATGTGCTTCATAATTCTGATCAAGTTCTCATTTGTTGACTCTACAGAACCATTTCCTTGTGGGTAATACTTGGAAGATTTTTTTAGATAAATTCATAGATTTAGAGCCCAATCAATGATTTTAGTACCAAGGAAGGCTTTCACATTATCAAAGATAATGGTTTGAGGAATACCAAACCTTGTGACTATACCTTTGAGAAATTCAATGATGACTAACTCGGTTGATTCCTTGAGCGCGACAACTTCTGTCTATCTGGTGAAGTAATATATAGCTGTCAACACCCACTTCTATCCAACAATTTAAGGCAAATTGATCATGCCTATGAAGTTAAGACCCCATTGTGCAAAATGTTAATCTATCGAGATTGGTCAGAGTAGAAGCACTGCCAATATTTTCTTACTTGCAAAGAAAGTGCATTCTTTGCATTTCATGACCTACATGTGTACATCTGCAAATAGGGTAGGCTAGAAGATACCTACCATTATAATCTTCATTTCTGTAGTTTTTGTAGAGTAGTGCCCACCAGAGAAACCATTGTGAAATTATGCCAACACTTTTTCATTCTGTGTGCCATTAATACACCTTAACAACATGCCATCAAGGTTCTTCTTGAAGATAAGTCCATCAATCAACACATAAAGGATAAATTATAACCTCGGATATCTTCTATTTTCTTTATTTAAACTAGGAGGTTATGCTCCCTTGGAAAGGAATGTGATCATGTCCTTCATCCATTCATGCACACTAGGGTCTGTATTCTACTCAAGTTCTGTGTGATGGAGGTCTTCATCTAGAAATAATGAAACCTCAGGTTCACTCTGCGCATCCTTTGCAATCTACTTACACAGCGCGCTACCTATTGCCAACTTTTTGGCCTTGATAGACACATAATACTCCATGATTTTGGTCACCCATCATTCTCTTTTCTCACCTATTTTTGCTCCTATGATGAAGTATCTGATAGAATATTGGGATAATAACACCTTGATATGATTGGTGGTAAGCATGCTCTTGAATTTTTTGAGTGCACGCATGATGGAGAAGACCTGCTTCTCCATGTGACTATATTTTAGTTCATAATCCTTTAGTTTCTAGCTAAAGAACGCCAATGGTTATTCCAACCATTATTCATTTTCTTATGTTAGGACAAAAAAAACACTTGCATCAATGCCATAATCATAAAGGATGAAATCCTTTGAGTAATCTAGATTGATGAGTGTTGGTGCGCAGGAAATTTCTTGCTTGATCTTGTTGAATATTTCTCTTCCTTTTGTTTTCCATCTGAAATTCGTGTCCTTCTTGAGCATTATGGTGATGGGCTGAAACAATCCTAAAAAATTAGGGATAATATTCCTAACAAAATTTATCTTTCCAAGAAAGGATTGTAGGGCCTTTTGTGCACTGGAAAGGAAAGGTCTAAGATGGCTAAGATGTGCTCAAGATCAACTGCGATGCAACCCTTTGAAACCACATGGCCTAAAATATTTCTCTGTGCCACCACAAAATTTCACTTCTTGGGGTTAAGATACAGCCCATACTTTCTGCATCTCTTAAAGACTTTCTCTAGATGCGCCATATGATCTACGACTTTGAGAAAAATGTTATGTCATCAAAGTAAACCAGGATGAACTCTTTGATGTAACTTTTGAAGGAAATATCTATAGTGAGCTGAAATGTGGCACTTGCATTTGACAAACCAAAGGGAATCTTATGATATGCATATGTTCCCCACTTGGTCGTAAACGATGTTTTGAATTGATCCTCTTCCTTGACCAAGATCTAATTGAAACTTGAATACCCATCTAGCATGGAGAATCTCTGCGTGCCGGCCAAAGTCTATAGAATCTTCTCCATAGAAGGAAAAGGATAATGATCCTTTAGATATGCCTTATTCAAATATCTAAAATCAACACAAAGTCTGATTTCACCATTATTTTTGTGCACTAGAACTAAATTTGTGACCCAAGTAGAGTACTTGATGGGAAAAATGTTTTTTTCCTCAATGAGTTTAGATAACTCATTTCTCATGAGGGCCTCTATCTTTGGATTGATTGGCCACAACTTCTATCTAATGGGATTAATACTAGGATCAAGGTCAATGAAGTGTTGAACAATAGTTGGATCAAAACCTTTGAGGTATTCATACTCCCACAAGAAGATATCACTGTATTTTTGGCATAGAGAGATGAAGGACTACTTTTCATCATGCGTGCAAGATTTATTGAGCATCATCTCTTTCCTACATGTAATAGTGACTAGGGAATGGTCTTCTTGCATAATGCGCATGTAACTTTCTTCACTATTGAACTCATCATCAGGGATAAATTTTTTCTCTAAGGTGACCAACCCTTTAGGGAACTTCTTTGTCTTCATCAGTTGTATCACTTGGTCACCATAGTTGTCATGCAAGTCATCTTGCATGCTTAATGAGAACTCAAATTTATTCTAGATAAACTAGACAATCTACATGTCACTATCAAACACTTACCATCGGGTGTTGTTGTATGGAATGAATGGCATGATTACCATCTTAATTTGTTGAGTATTTCTTTTGAAAAAGTCCTCAGTAGGATAGAATTATGAACCAAGCACAACCATCTGGTCATCTTCCTTATTCATTTTGTGTGGCACCACCTATAGGTTTAGAGTATCAAATCTCTCAAGAATTTCGCAAACTCTATGCTTATAAGATTTTCGAAGCTTATTCTTTGCCTGGAATTTGTTGGTAACCTGGTGGATAACCAATTCTGTATCCCTGAATATTTGCAATTCCTTAATTTTCTTCTTCTCAGTAGTGCTTCATACTCTGCCACATTTTTAGAACTTGCAAACTATAGCCTATGCACAAAGAATAATTTCTCATCCTTAGCGGAAATAAGAACCACTCCTACTCCTACACTATTTCTTCTCCTAGATCCATCAAATTACAACTTCCATAGACCGAGTTCAACTTTTTCTTTCTTGAGCACACACGGTAACACAAATTATTCTTCAAGAATGAAGTAAGTACCAAGCCTCATTTCATAAGCTTCTAGTTCTTCATCATATGGATCAAATTTATGGTGCCTCTCCATCCATTCATCAAGTAATAGATTAGGAATAAAGGGTGGAAGAGACTACTCTCTACAAACTACAGCTTGTTCTTCTTATATTAAATAGTTGGCTTGGAGAGGGCATGGGATATATGACTCTAAATGATAGGAAAATCTAGGTTTAGCTTTTATGGTAAACTGGGTACCATACCTTGTCTTGAGTAACATATGAGACCAATCAGAAGACAAATAACCACCTACTTTAGCAATAAAGTCTCTTGACAAACATAGGGAAAACAAAGGAGGTATGTCAATGATTGACACATCTTGAGTAATGGTTAGGATTGGACATGCATGGAGGGTTAACTCAAGATCCTTTATGACTCCTAAGGTGGTGACGGTTGAACCATCAAGTTGTAGGACTCCTTTAGACAAAGGGATATATTTCAGACCTAAGACATCAACAATTTTCTTAGGCATAACATAAGTACTAGCTCCTGAGTCAATCATGTAATTATGCACTAGGTGCTTAGCTATGATCAAGGACATGTAGAAAGGTGGGGTCTTAAAAAATTTACTTACTTTCTTCTCCTCTCCTTCTTGGAAGATATTGATAGAAGTGCATGGCTTCTACATAATTGAATCAGTGCAAGAGAGTTGTGCCAGAGCTTTATACAATAGATCCTACTGAGATGGAATGGTTAGGGCATCCCACATTATGAAATTTATGTTTGTCTTCTTCATCTAGTTGACAATGCTAATGAAAGGCCCCCTATCTTATGCATTTTGGGAACAACATCCCTTTTTGACTGTTTAGGCACACAAGCCTAGACTTTAGATAGATCAAAGGCTTGATCTACCAAAGGAGGGGTGCATGATGCTTCAAAAGGAGCTTAGTGCAGGATCTCTTATGTATGGACTTGACTTCCTTTTCTTTGGGACCCCTTGAATGCATATTTATGCTTCTAAGGATCTACTTACATTGCTAGGAGTGTTACCTACATGCTTGATTCTAACATCCTTTTCTTATATATGGTGTTGTTTGTAACTTGGGTTCACGGTCCATTTGTATCATATGTTTCTTTGCTGATTACACAATATTATTTAGCACCAAAGAACATCAAATTTGCATCTGTAGGAGCTTCTAGTCTCTCTTGTTTATCTTCTTCAGGGGAACTTGTTGAAGGCTCACAAGATGAAGCATTTTGGATCATGAAAGCTTGGGTGTGCACAACATTAACACAATGATATTGGCTATGAGGCATGTTGCAAGGGAAGCACCATTCTGACTCTCGTGCCAAATTATTCTTAACTGGGACAAGTACCTGACTTAAACTGGGTGCCATAAGAGAAGGTGTAGGAGAAACAAATTGCAAGGGAAAATGTGCATTGGTATGCCATCTATAATTCTACTGGTTGGGCATGTATATTTGATTTCCATACTATTTCTACAAAGGCTAATTGCTCTAGCCATGCGCATGATTAGAATTGCCTCTATAGACTTGCACCCATTGTTTTTCTAATGATATGAGTTTGTTTGATAAATTTCTAATTAGGGCCTTCAACTCTTCATCCTCCTTTTGTTGCACTAGAGAGTAAGATGTTGAGGCAACCGATTGCATGATTTTCTCAAGAACAGGAATAGGGGAAATAGAAAGCTAGGGAACTTGTGACATTTCTGGGAATAAGGGCATAGGCAGTCTAGGAGCTATCTTTCCCGCTTGAATAATACTATTCTAAGCCCTTCCTATAATAATATAAGCAACTGGTAAAGTCTTACCTCCCATGGATTGGATCATAAATGAAATATCATTGTTGAGTACCTTCAGATAATATAGGAAAGCATGCTGGGTTGTAGGTCTTACCTTAAGAGGGATTATGTCCCAAGTCTTTTGAAATATGATGTTTAAATCAATCATCTACTCATTGGGGACCCTACTCATTGTTGTCAGTTTCTTCACTAGAGATAAGTGATCTGAATTATCTTCAAAGTAATTACAAAGAGTTTTTCCTAGATCATTCTAGGTGGTGATAGATCTAAGCCTCAAGCCTTGGTACCATTGAAGTTTTTTACCTTTGAAAGAGGTTACAAGTATCTTTACCACCACATAATCATGTGTGAACAAATAGAGTGAACACACATTTTCTATATCCTGAATATGTTCATGAGGGGTGACTTGATTCTCACCAGTAAAGTATGGAATACTTTTGAGCATGCCATTTGGCATATCATGTTACACAGACAACACCAAGGGACTATCTCCTGTGAAGTTGGAAAATTTTATAAGTGGAGGAGGTTGTTGATGTGCCATTTTAGAGTGCACAAGTTATCTATTTTGAGGAGGAGTTGAATGTGCGTAGTGCGCTAGAGATGGAGATGCACACACAAAATTTTTAGAATGAAATCTTCTTAGGGATATCTAGAGGTAATAAAAAAAATATTTAGCTGCTACACTTCTTCTTGTGTGCACTCTTCTCATGAAAGGTGCTTAAGATTGCTAAAATAGAGATCTAAAATGTTGAGAGTCACCAGATGTGTTGAAATTAGCCTCCTAAGGATGAAATACTAAGTTCACACACTAGAAATTGGAGATATGAAATTTGAGATTTCAATGTTGTTCCCACCAGGTGTGCAAAAACATTTTGTTGTTCAAACATGCACCTATGTCTTGGATCTTGGAAGGGCCAAGGTGTTTGAGACCATAACGGAACCATCCCCAAGTTGTAGAACCTTGCACACTTGGGAAAAATCTCTAGAGGAGTTCATTTCTTCTATCAATTTCTATTGCCACTCCTAGTGCTAGAAGGGAAAACTAAGCTTACAAAGCCAACATACTATGGATATAAGGATAACATGAAAGAAAACTACACTAAAAGGTGATAGCACCAGAAAAGAGGGATGAACATATCTATTCTGAGCAAGAATGAAAGGAAATGTGTGAAAGGAGGCTAGGCATGAGTAATATAGCTTAACACATATTTACCAAATCATTCTCATGAAACACAACTAAATAAGGAACTATGAGGGACCTGAAATGGCACAAAAAAAACACAACAAAAAAGAAAATGCAAGAATAAGGAATGCGAACACATTAGGAAAGAGAATAGTCACAATAAGATGCTTCTATTACTTACAGAAATGCACAAAGCTGTTACAATGCTGCAGGAGGCCAATATCCACATCCAAGAGTCAAATCTAGAGGTCTGTAACTCAAAATACAAAAATATGAAGTCCTTTGCAGAATACGTAAGGATCTAGAGTGTCCAACATAACAAATGAGTTTAGCTCTTACATTTATAGATGAATCCATGGAAGAATAAGGGAAGGAGTGAAAACCCAAATTTGAAATACAACCACCAATAAGAAGCATTCAATTCCTACAAATCCACCTAGAGATCTGTGAAATACACTTCCCTAAGCCTGTTTGGCATATTAAAGAAGAAAGGATGGAAGATCATATCAAATCAGGTGGTTGGAGCAATCATATCTACTCATTAATGCTCAGAGAGACATTTTCCCATTTCTCACCTACCATATCCCCCAAGAATTTGAATTTGAATATCTAGCACTATCAGTTATGTCAACAACTCTCTAACAAGTCCATGCACACACCAATTTGAGCTCTATAGAAAATGGTATGGTTGTCAGAAGATTTCAGAGTTATCAGAGCATGAAAAACATGTGGTGCACATGGATTGGATGAAATGATGGCCAACTATGTAAATATTTTTTGTTTCTGCCACGTTTTAGTCATTAATTTGTTGCAAGGATTCTATACCCTATTGACGTGCTTTGACTAGTTATGCGTGACACACTCAAACATGTTAGAAGATGACCTATCATAGAATGGTAAAAACTAGGGCATGTGGAAGAAAGCAAAGGAAGGCACAAAGGGATGCATGGGGAAATGGGAAAAACTAGTGAGTGGAGAACACATGTTCAAGGTGCAAAGGAGGGCATGAGGGAAGAGTGGAAAATAGATGAAAAGAAAAATGGAAGGAGAGAACAGAAAGCATGTGAGGGTACATGAGGAAAATAAGGGGCGTCAAGGGGAAACTTCAACCAAGAAGTTATGCCAACCAAACTTGAGAATGTATAACCTTCAATGAGGAACTGAGTGCCAGAATGTGTATACAAGTTACCCAAATAACTAGGAGAGTTATTTAGATAACAATAGGAATAATCCAAGGAGGTATGATAACAACACCAACTCCTCCCATTTTTGGAATTTAGAAGCATCAAATAATAGATTCATTTTGACAGGGATGAGTTCAAATTAATTGAAATTACTAATGGATTCATCTGGGAAGCATTCATGAGGAAGTTGATTGTGAGGAAAGGGAGTGTTGGTGAGCTGATTTGCAATGGCTTGTCCCTTAATATATTTTTGTGATATGAATTAGAGGTCAAATTCAGTCATAAGTATAAGCCATAGGGTGATACGATCACTATGATATGGTTTAGAGTGTATAGTTCTGAGGGGATTGAAGCTAGTGACAACATACGTTTTGTGATTAAGAAGATAATGATGTAATTTGGAAGTGAAAAAATATAAAGCACAACATATATTTTCAACTTAAGTGTAATGGGTTTCATATTCATGGAGTGTGTGGGTGATATAATAAATAGCTTGTTCATGACCTTGATTATCACGGTGAGAAAGAATGTCTCCAAGGGCATGTTCTGAAGCAAATATGTATAGATAAAATGGCTCCCCTTCATGAGGTGGTGTAGGAATAGGTGGTGATAGAAGATAATTTTTAATCTTATCGAATGATTTTCAATAATTAGAATCCCAGTGAAAATCATCATCTTTATGGAGAAGATGATGAAATGGTTGAAAATGGTAAAAAACTTGCATTATAAAATGTTGAATGGACTGTAATTTACCCTAAAGACTACAAAATTATGTAAAATTACATGGAGGAGGCATTTCAATGATGGCCTTAATCTTTTCTTGGTCAACTTCAATACCTCAGATAGATATGATGAATCCTGAAAAATTTCCAGTGAGGACACCAAAAACACATTTTTCTGGATTGAGACAAATAAAATATTGAATGAGATGAGTGAAGATGGATTCAAGGACATCAAGATGATCTTTACGTTGTTTAGATTTTCCTAAATGGTCATCTACATAGAATTCAACTATTTTGTGAATAAGGTCATGAAAAATGTAACACCCTAAACTATTGTTACTTCCTCCTGGGCATTCAAGTGTTGATATATGATTTCTTCTATAAAAGGATGTGTTCCTTTGATTGTGAAGTCATGCTTGATATAGATTGTATCTTCTTTGCATTTGAAAATCTTTTACTGAGCCAGGATATGCTTGGACTCTTTTATTTCTTTCATTTTTTCACCTGAGTTTAATCTGATTTCGGAATGAATTGTGGATTTACCCGTCTATATGACTCAGCCTTGGATCAGTGGCATTGATCCAAGAGATGTTTTAAGTTTATTCTGGATAAACAAAAAGTATAGACCTTACAAAGGTTGCAAGTTCCGAATGTGTGGAATGAGCAATTCAGGAGTTAACTCAGGCTGATCTTGTTAAATGAATTGGTTCCCGATATCGTAATATCAGGAAGGTCTTGATCTTGAGCTAGGTAATAAATTCAGATACATTTATACTACTAGCTTATTATCAGTGCTGGAATGAATCCTTTTCATGAATGTATATTTGTTGGTTCTTATACTGAATGATTCTAATTGTTAGACCTAGCCTGGATTTATTAAGGTTAATAACCTATGGGTTGGATTAGTGTTAATCTAACCTAGCCCTAAGCTATAAGCTAAATGTTCCTAAGGTTAGAGACCTAGCACTAAGGAAGTTAGACTAAGTATCACCTTATGATCTAACCTATGTTTCTAACCTAACTAATGTTAGTGGAGGAAGGGGACCTATGAAGGGGTGCGAGCCATGGGCGGTAGTTTCTATGGCATTAAATGAAGGGGATAAGCATGAAGGACAAAGGATTTAGTGGAGATTTCAAACGGCCATTGAGACCGACGTGGCAGAGTTGCCAAATTTGGAAATGGTCTTTGGTTTGTTTTTGTCCATCGCCAACTATGGCGGTCGGTGGAAATGGAGATTGAGCGGGAATTTTGGAGTTAATGCAATTAATGAACTTGATTTCTAAAGCACGGATCACTCAGGAAGGCATGCAAAATGGAAAAACTTGTTGTTTGTTTGGTTTTCCATGCGCTCTGGTTTTCTCTCTGTTTGATCACTGGTTCTTCGAACCAGTCTACTTGGTGTTGCATGGAAACTATGAGAATAACTAGCTCTTTTCTCTATCGAGGAAAGTTTATAAGGCATGGAAATAACAAATTATTGTTGTTGAAACGAACGTGGAAGAAGATGAGAATGCTCAAGCTCTTTCAGAGGTCTTCTTCAAAAATTTTAAGCGGCATTACTGGGCATGTTAGACCCTAACTTTTAAAAATCCTGCTTTCCTTCAAATGATTTCATTAGAACAACTCTGTTCGGATGATTTTTCGTTCAGTTGGTTTTTATGGTAGCATTGTATGAATTAGTTTGTTGTATCTTCTTGCTGGCTCGATTTTTCGGTGAACCCTTGCTGAGTGTACATTTTGTTTCGAACGGTTGAATTATCTTGCTGTGTTTTGCATTTCGGTTAGATTTCGTAGAAATGCTTGCAAGGATAATGTACGAATTCGGCTCTGTGGCAGTCCATGAATTGTTTTCTTGTTTGATTTAGACTTCAGTTGAAACCTTATTGTTTTCACTTGTTGAAATTGATACTGTTGGAATTCTTGAAATGTATAGTATATTCCGACTTTTGTATAAGTTTTATCGTGAGTATTATATGATATTGTTGCTGTTGGAATTCTTGAAATGATAATATGTTTTGGCTTCTGTAGAAGTACAACCATGAATACTATATGTGATTGAATTCTGTTGGAATCCTTGATTAGATAATATTTTTGACTTCTGTAGAAGTTTAAATTGAGAATACTACTTGGGTTCGACTACTTTTGAGTCCTTGAAACGAAGCTAATATTTCGACTTCGGTAAGAAGTTTTTTTTTGAATTTTTGTTGGAATCCTTGAAATGGGTAGTATGTTATGACATCTGCGGAAGCTTGTTGTGGATACTCATTGATTATGAGTCTATAGAAGTATTTGAAATGTATCTGGTATTTCAAACTTCTGTCTAAGCTTGGTTATGAATGTTGTCATTTTGTTAAGAATGCTAAATGTTATTGAATTCGATGGAGTCATTGAAAGGTAATTTATGTTTTAACTTCTGTTGAGGTTTTGCTGTTAATACTATTGGGATTCTTGAATTGTTGTCGCATGAAATCAACTTCAATCTAAGCCTTGTTTATGAGCATTAGTTGTATGTGATACTGTTGGAGATTTTGATATGTTACGAGTTGGCTCGATTCTCGATTTAAACCCTCACTGTGCATGCATATCATTTAGACTCCTTCTTATCATTCTTGTGTTCCTTTCTGTTCGCTTATGTGGAAATTAAAGGAAGGGTTTTCTTTACAAAATTTACTCGGTTTGAGACCCTGTTGTATTCCGTAGTAGCTTGGCTTAGGATGAAACTTTGAGGAAAATACTGATATGGAATTTCGGCTTCTGTGAAGACCTTGTTGTGATTATTTTTATTGAAAATGGCTTCCAATATAAGTCATGGCTATATTATCGTAAGGATTTGGTTCAGTTGAATGAAGCTGTGCTTGTTTTTGTTAGATTCAGTGTGAATGTCACTATATATGCATATGGAAACATCATTTGTTTTAATGTTATCTAGCCTCTTGTTTGACTGTGATAAAGAGGTTATTCTTTTTTATTTCATCTTTTGATTTAATTCCTTGCTGTGTTTTAGTAGGGATTAGATTGAGTTGTATGTTGCTGAGTGTTTCGACTCAGTGGGATTGTTGTTGTGTTTGTGCATGATTACGTCTTTTGTTATTGTGATTATCTAGTCTTGTGCTTGACTGAGATAAAGAGTTATTAGCTGTGCCTTGACAAGCGATGGCGTTGGATATTTTCTCGTTTGTTGAATAATATGGAAAGCTATGTTGAGTCTATTTGTTGGATTATTTATTACTGCCTTGCCATGAGGGCTATTGTATTGCTCAGTAAGCTACAGGAAATTTTTATTTTTGAATTTTGACGAACTATAGTTCTTCCTGTGGTCTCGACTGGCTTAGTTACATGCGTATAATGTGAATGCATTACTCTTGAGAGGATGGTACAGTCATCAACATGATTGGAAGGGAAATTTGAATGTCTCGGTTTCTTTCTCTTCTCTTGTAAAGTATATGTTGATATATTTATATTTAACTGTTGGAATTGTTAAAACATACTGATGGATTCATGAATTGTTAGGATATTCATTTTTGTTGAATGTAATGGTCTGTCAGATGTTTTCTGTCCTTGGGACTCAGATGGATAGTTTTTTTGGATACATTTGTTCTTCTTGGTCACTAATATTTATGAAGAAATATCTGAAAAGTATCCAGGACTATTTAGTAACTATAATATGAGTTACGCGTTTATGGTCATGTTTGAATTACAAGAGGAATAGCCTGACTTATGTTTGGAATTTGAATAAATGATTTCATTTAAACAGGTTGTTTAATGAAAACAATTGGTGGATTGCAATTGTTTTAAGAATTAGTGCTTATCATGCTCAGTTCACCGAACTGACCCGTGTTGACAATTTTTGCAGATGGTTGCCGTAAGTGGTAAAGGCACGCAGATCTGATATGATGTTCAGATTGTTTAATTTGGTTTTACGATGAACTTCAATTTGATTATCTAAATGTACTACTTGAAGAAAGATGTTCTTTTGATGTTGAGTATTGTATCAAATATGTTGAATGCATAAAATGTATTTGATTAGCTTTGAAAGGAATGAAAAGAGGTATTTGTTACTTATGTGTTTGCATTCGTATCTTGATGGTTTGATCTTCTTCGGTTCGAATGATCTTAAGAGCATTGTTATTATTGTATAACTGGAGACTTTTGTGATTATCTAAGTAAGCTTGCAAGGTTATGTGACTGAATACTTAAGATTGTTTAGTAGTTCTATTATGTTCTATCTAAAGCTAAATTGGAATTTAGATCACTATCTTTCGTGAAGCTAAGGTTAAAATAAACCTGAGTAGGAAGCTAAACGAGCTGAATAAATTATTACTTCCTAGTCTTGATCTAAGTCAAGACAATGTTTAATTGGTTTCTTAATCACTATATCTCGATACTAATAAGTAACATATAATTTTAGTTATGAGAATTGATATAAACCTAAAAAGGGTTTGGTTAGCAATCTCATGTGAAGATTATGGGTTATTGTCCAGTTTCGTTGATTTAGAATTATGTTTTTCTATGAACTCCTTGATGGGAACTCAATCTTATTAAACTTCTCTTGTGTAATTGGTTTTATTAAGAAAGGTAATTATAAGGTGAGGAACCCAGGGATTGGGAAAGACTACTCTTAAGGTAGCATCATATAGTATAATTTTAACTCAACGTAAGTAACACCTTAAAGTTTAGTACATCTTATCGAGGTGGATTTGAAGGTTGATGGCACAAGTTGATTGCAGGGTTGTACCTTTGAGAAGATTAGGATCTTCTCGAAGATACAACAATGCAGATGACTTATGGTGACACCCTTTACATTGATCGTCAAGATTTACTCCTTAAACTTGAACAAGTTTTGACTTCGGGACTGGTTACCGACATGGTCATGTTATGAGGCTGCCCCTGGAGACTCGAGGTACCTTGACACATAGGGTTAACTAGGGTTGACCCAGTATGACAGAGTTTCCCTAGTTCTCAAGAGCATCCTTATAATGTTGCCATATTATTAATCCATTTCTGAGTGAATAACTTGGGGTAGGAGAGACTGACAGAAGTCAGTATAAGACATTCTACATAACAAAGGAATGGGGTGATGGATGTATTCTAGATTGACGAGTATGCCGTCAATAAATACGAGACATAAGCATATGTTTCAAATCTTTGGCCAAAGTATCGCAAGCTACTGATTACGTAGTCCTATGTCACCTAGTCTAAGGGACGAGATGCCGATGAATAATGGTAACAATTATTCAGATAGGTTCCTTGGACAGAGCATTCTGAATCCCAGATTAGGGAAGAGAACCGTAAGAGTGATGTGTTAAAATAAAAAAAATGCCAACTCTTGATACTCATGAATAGATCGGTAGATTACCGAGTCATGGAATGAATAGATCGGAGGTACTCCGAGTCATTACAGCTGCATATGGTTATCTGTTATAAGAATGGTTGTTTTGATTTGTGAGTTCTAAATTATGTATTTAGAACCAGGAAGCATTTATCAAAATAAAATAAAATTACTTGTTCTAATGTATAAAAATGAGGATGTTACATCTTGGTATCAGAGCAGAAGGTTGCAGCTCTTGGACCTATTGTGTCCATAATCTGATAAAAACCTGAATTTTCTTGTAACAGAAAATGGTTAGAACAAGGGGGAACGTTGCGAATAATGCTCCACCTGAAGGAGGGGCAGGCAACAACCCAAAAGCTTGATGAGATCCTTGCTGCCCTGTTGGACACAAGAGATCGTTTAGCTGTACTTGAACAACAAGTAATGGGAAATGAGGAGGAAGATGAAGCTGGTAATAACAATCAGCAACCTCCTGAGGACAACCCCGATATGGGTGTTGATATTAATGCTAGAAATGCACCTGTCCAACCAGAAAACAAAAAGGCCAGGTTGGCAGCAGAACTCACTAATGATATAAAAAGGATAAGCCCACCTAAATATGATGGCACCACATTAGGAGATGGAGCTGAGAACTGGCTCAGCGAAATGGAGAATTACTTTGCAATAAGAAACTTCTCAGAGGAAACCAAAGCTATTTGGGGAGCCTATCAGCTTTCCCACGAAGCATCTTCATGGTGGGATAGCCGTAAAGCTGAGCTAAATATTGATGAGACCAATATTACTTGGGATCAATTTAAGGGATATTTCAAGCAACGTTGGCTGCCACAACTTTTCTATGATCATAAAATGACAAAATTCATGAACTTAGCTCAAGGGAAGATAACAGTAATGGAATACTGGGAGCGATTTACAAAACTCCTCAAGTATGTACCATAGTATCAAACTGACGAGAAGTTCAGAATACGGAAATTCATCATGGGACTGAATCCCATGATAGGGGGAGAGGTCGATGTTCACAGTCCAACCACTATGGAAGGAGTTGTTGAAAAGGCCATAAGACAAGAACAGAAATTAAAGGCTATTTCTGCTCATAAAGAGGAAGTGCGGAAGAAGATTGCAAACCCTTCTTCAACCTCTCTTGCACCCAAAAAGGGACCATGGAAAAAGTTTGGAAATAGAAGTAAGTTTCCAGGGGATAATAGTAAGAAAGCAGTAGCAAATAAGCCTGCTGGAAATGTAAGGGATAATTTTGCCAAAAATTATAACAATGGGCAGAAGCCCTATGGAGGACAACGTGATAATTACAAGGCTGGAGGCAATTTTGAGCCTAAAAAGGGACCTGTAGGAGGCTGCTACAATTGTGGCAAAGACCACTACGCAAATCAGTGCCCTTTGAAGAAGGATGATCGTAATCAGCAGCATAAGATACATGCTGCAGTAGCAGACAAGCAAGCTGAAAAGCAGGTGACACCTATAGAAGTTCCGGGTAAGTTATTTGGCATACCTGTCACTATTATTTTTGATACAGGAGCTACTGAATGTTTTATTTCTAGTAAACTTGCTTCTAAACTTAAAAGAAAAGCTGGAAAAATGGATAAATCTTGGACTGTACAGTATGGTAATAACTCTATTCATACAGTGAGTATGTGTCTTTTTGGGGCAGTCCTTGACTTACCTAACTTTTCCATGGAAGTTGACCTCTATGTTACACCTTTGGGGTCTTACGACATTGTCATTGGTGTCAATTGGTTAGCTGACCATAAGGCAAAAGTAGACTGCTATGAAAAGAATATAAAATGTTTAGATGATCGGCTGGAAACAACAGAGATTCAAGGGGTGAAACGGGAAATTTCAGTTAGAAAAAATGTCAGCTATGCAACTTAAAAAGGCTAAAAATAAAGGATGTACCCTTTATGCAGTAAAGATATCTGAATTTTCAGAAGAAGATGGTGATTCCATGAAACGATTTCCTCTGCTACAAAGTTTCAAATATGTTTTTCCGGAGGAATTACCAGGGTTACCACCCAAGAGGGAATTTGACTTCACCATCGAAATCAAACCAGGAATGGAACCTATTTCCAAAGCACCTTATCGGATGACTACTACAGAGTTAGTCGAGCTTAAGGCACAATTGCAAGAACTTTTGTCTAAAGGTTTGATTAGACCAAGTGTTTCACCTTGGGGAGCACCAGTAATATTTGTGAAAAAGAAGGATGGAACACTTAGGTTGTGTATTGATTATCGGATGTTGAATAAAGCAACAATCAAGAACAGATACCCACTTCCAAGGATCGACGATCTATTTGATCAGATGCATGGGGCAGTGGTTTATTCTAAGATAGATCTTCGATCTGGTTATCATCAGTTAAGGATTAGAGAAGAAGATATTCATAAAACAACTTTCCGAACAAGGTACGGACATTATGAATTCACGGTTCTACCCTTTGGATTAACTAATGCACCTGCAGCTTTTATGAACTTAATGAATAATATCTTTCAAGAATATTTGGACAAGTTTGTACTTGTATTCTTGGACGATATTCTCATTTATTCTAAAAGTGTTGAGGAGCACAATGAGCATTTGAAGATAGTTTTGGGAATTTTGAGAAAAAGAAAGTTGTATGGTAAGTTATCCAAATGTTCTTTCTTTGATTCAGAAGTTCACTATTTGGGTCATGTCATTAGTAAAGAAGGAATTGTTGTAGATCCTTCAAAAATAGTGGCAATAACTGAGTGGCCTGCACCAAATAATGTGCACGAAGTAAGAAGCTTCATGGGTCTTGCTGGTTACTATAGAAAATTTGTTAAGGATTTTTCTAAAGTGGCTGCACCGATAAATTCATTGCAGAAGAAGGATAAGAAATTTATTTGGAATGATAAGTGCGAAACGGCTTTCAAAAGTCTGAAAAGACCAGTTGACTTCCGTCACCTATATTAGGCTATACCAGACCCTAATGGGAGCTTTACTGTTGTAACGGATGCTTCTGGGGAAGGCCTTGGAGGTGTTTTGTTACAAAATGATCAAGTCATAGCATATGAAAGTAGAAAAATTAAGTTACATGAGCTGAATTATGCTCCTCATGATTTGGAGCTTGCTGCCATTGTTCATGCGCTTCAAGTCTGGAGACACTATTTACTTGGGAAACCTTTTGAGTTGAAAACTGATCACTTAGGACTGAAATATATTTTCACTCAGCCTAATCTAAATGCCAGACAGAGAAGGTGGTTAGAGTTTTTATCCCAATATGATTTTGATATTAGCTACATCAAAGGGAAAGAGAATAGAGTAGTAGATGCTCTAAGTCGTAGGAGGCACATTTCTGCTCTTATAACATTAAGAACTCAGTTTAAGGATGAGGTAAAAAGTGCCTCAGAATCTGATACATACTTTCAGCAAGTAAAAGCAGCGCTTGCTGCAGAACCTAATGATGAAAGGTATAAGGGCTTTCATTTTGATAATGAAGGAATCTTACGTTATGAAAACAGGGTATACGTACCTATGCTGAACGATTTGAGAAAGAAGTTGTTAGTTGAATTTCATAATTCACCTTTCTCTGGACACCCAGGTATCACAAAAATGCTTTCTGATTTGAAACAACAATACTTTTGGAAAGGTATGAAAAAGGATGTCATTGATTTTGTGACTCATTGTCTGGAATGTCAGTGGGTTAAGGCAGAACACATGCACCCTGCTGGACTGTTATATCCTCATAGCATACTGCAGTACAAATGGCAAGTAATAAGCATGGACTTTGTACAAGGGTTACCTATGTCTAGGAATAAACATGATGTTATCCTGGTAGTTGTAGATAAACTAACTAAGGTAGCTCATTTCATCGCTGGAAATATAAAGGATGATTCACCAGTGTTGGCCAAAAGATTCGTACATTAAATTTTCAGGTTACATGGTGTACCAGAATTGATTATATCTGACAGGGATCCTAGAATGACGTCAAGATTTTGGCAAATTCTTAATACAGCTCTTGGAATGAAACTAAACTTCAGTTCTGCATATCATCCGGAAACGGATGGACAAACTGAGAGAGTAAATCAAGTGTTGGAGGACATGTTGCGAATGTATTGCATGGATCAACAGTATAAATGGGAAGAGTATCTTCCATTAGTTGAATTCGCATACAACAACACTTATCACTCATCTCTTAAAATGGCACCATTTGAAGCACTTTATGGAAGGAAGTGCAGAACCCCTGTTAGCTGGGATAGTGTTGAGGATAGAGTGGTAATTGGACCAGAGATCCTCACTGAAATGGAACAGCAAGTTAAGTTGATTCGTGAATGATTAAAGGAAGCAACAGATAGGCAGAAGAGCTATGCTGACCTTAAGCAGGTTGATCGAAGGTTTGAGCTTGGTGAGAAGGTTTTTCTTCGTGTTAAACCCAGAAAGAGTTCTATAACTTTTGGCAAGGCTGCCAAGTTGTCACCTCGTTTTGTGGGACCTTTCGAAATTGTCAAAATAATCAATCCTGTAGCTTATCGATTAGCATTACCACCTGCTTTGTCTCGCATGCATGATGTTTTCCATATTTCTTTGCTTAAGAAATACATTTCAGATTTGTCACATGTCTTAAATTGGAATTCCTTGTAGGTCCAAGACCCAGGAATAATCGTGGTTAAACCCACATGAGTGCTGGAAACTCACCAATTGCATTTGAGAAATCGTGAAATACAGCAATGTAAGGTCCAGTGGGACTAGTTTAGCGAAGAAAGTGCAACTTGGGAAAATCTGGAAGAGATGAAAATTGCTTTTCCTTTTCTTTTTCAACAGGATGAAATCTGTTGACAAAACATTTTTTTTTTATGAACTTATCTTTTTCATGATCATATGAAAGCCAGATTGAGGCAAACATTATTCAGGCTGAATAAAATGTATCGTGACATTGATTTCTGAAACTATTCAAGTTGGAAATAGTCACATTGTATTGTGAACTAATAAATTGGTTGACCTGAAGGTAAATCAAATATGTAATCATCGGGATGATGAATCTTTTAGGAGGGAAGCATGTAACACCCTAAACTATTGTTACTTCCTCCTGGGCATTCAAGTGTTGATATATGATTTCTTCTGTAAAAAGGATGTGTTCCTTTGATTGTGAAGTCATGCTTGATATAGATTGTATCTTCTTTGCATTTGAAGATCTTTGACTGAGCCAGGATATGCTTGGACTCTTTTATTTCTTTCATTTTTACACCTGAGTTTAATCTGATTTCAAAATGAATTGTGGATTTACCCATCTATATGACTCAGCCTTGGATCAGTGGCATTGATCCAAGAGATGTTTTAAGTTTATTTTGGATAAACAAAAATTATATACCTTACGAAGGTTGCAAGGTCTGAATGTGTGGAATGAGAAAATCAGGAGTTAACTCAGGCTGATCTTGTTAAATGAATTGGTTCCCGATATCGTAATATCAGGAAGGTCTTGATCTTGAGCCAGGTAATAAATTCAAATACATTTATACTACTAGCTTATTATCAGTGCTGGAATGAATCCTTTTCGTGAATGTATATTTTTTGGTTCTTATACTGAACGATTCTAATTGTTAGACCTAGACTAGATTTATTAAGGTTAATAGCCTATGGGTTGGATTAGTGTTAATCTAACCTAGCCCTAAGCTTCAAGCTAAATGTTCCTAAGGTTAGTGACCTAGCACTAAGGAAGTTAGACTAAGTATCACCTTATGATCTAACCTATGTATCTAACCTAACTAATGTTAGTGGAGGAAGGGAACCTATGAAGGGGTGCGAGCCATGGGTGGTAGTTTTTATAGCATTAAATGAAGGGGATAAGCATGAAGGACAAAGGATTTAGCGGAGATTTCAAATGGCCATTGAGACCGACATGGCAAAGTCACCAAATTTTGAAATGGTCTTTGGTTTGTTTTTTTCCATCGCCAACTATGGCGGTCAGTGGCAATGGAGATTAAGCGGGAACTTTGGAGTTAATGCAATTAAGGAACTCGATTTCCGAGCATGGATCACTCGGGAAGGCATGCAAAATGGAAAACTAGTTGTTTGTTTGGTTTTCCATGTGCTCCAGTTTTCTCTCTGTTTGATCACTGGTTCTTCGAACCAGTCTACTTGGTGTTGCATGGAAACTATGAGAATAACTAGCTCTTTTCTCTGTCGAGGAAATTTTATAAGGAATGGAAATAACAAAATGTTGTTGTTTAAACTAACTTGGAAGAAGAGGAGAAGGCTCGAGCTCTTTCAAAGGTCTTCTTCAGATTTTTAAGTGGCATTACTAGGCATGTTAGGCCCTAACTTTTAAAAATCTTGCTTTCCTTCAAATGATTTCATTAGAACAACTCTGTTCAGATGATTTTTGGTTCAGTTGGTTTTTATGGTAGCATTGTTTGGGTTAGTTTGTTGTATCCTGTCTTGTAGAAATCTCCGATTTCTAGAAGAACCCTTGAAGGGTGTACATAGTGTTCTGTATGGTTGAATCTATCCTTGCTGTGTTTTGCAATTTGGTTTGAGATTTCGGTTAGTACTGCATGCATGGATAATGTACTGAATCTTATTGTCTCTATGCTAGAGTACTTTAATTGTTACTTCTGGTTGGATTCAGACTTCAGTCCAAACCTTGTTGTTTATCACTACTTGAAAATGCGATTTTTGTAGAAGTTCTTCCTGTATTGCAATTTATTGGGATATAATCTGTATGAAAGTTTTGCAAGTGAATACTCTACGTTAATGTTGTCTGTTGGAGTCCTTGGAATGTTTCGTATATTATGGAGTTCTGTAGAAGTATATGATTGTGAATACTATATGTTATTAGACTCATGTTGGAGTCCTTGAAAAGTAACTGGTATTTTTGACTTCTGTTGAAGTTTAAATTGATAATACTACTTGGGTTCGACTCCTTTTGAGTCAGTGAATATGTAGTTAATGTTTCAGACTTTGGTAAGAAGTTCTTTTTTATGAATTTCGTATGTTGGCATTCTCTGCTTAATGCTTAGTATGTTATGACATCTACTGATGTTTAGTTGAGGATACTACTTAAGATATCTGATTCAGTTGGAGTCCTTGGAATGTATCTAGAATTACAAACTCTGTCTAAGCTTGGTTATGAATGGTGTAGTTGTGTTAAGAATGCTAAATGGTATTGACCTCAATGGGGTCCTTGAAACGTAATATTATGTTTTTTTTTTAAATTTTGTAGGAGTTTTGCTATGAGTACTGTTAGTACTCTTGAATTGTTTTTGTATGAATTCAACTTCAATCCAAGCCTTGTTTATAAGTACTAAGTTGGAATGTGACACTGTAGGAGATCCATAATATGCTGCGATGTTGGCTTGTTTCTCGAGTTGATTCTTCGTTGAGCATGCATATCATTCAGGAATCTTTCTTTAACATTGTTGTGTTCCTTTCTGTTCACTTTTATGGAACTTAAAGGAAGGGTTTTCTTTACAAACTTTACTTGGTTTGAGACCCTGTTGTATTTCGTAGTAGCTTGGCTTAGGATGAAACTTTGAGGAAAATACTAATGTGGAACTTCGGCTCCTGTGAGGACCTGGTTATGGTTGTTCTTCTGGAAAACGACTTCTAATTTACACCCATGGTTGAATAATCGTAGGGATTTGCTTCAGTTGAATGAGGCTGTGCATATTTGTGTTTCGAATCTGCGTGAATGTCACTGTATTTGCATATGGAAATGTCAACTTTCTTAATATGATCTTGTTTCAAGTTTTACAGATGACAAAGAGCTTATTAGCTGTGCCATGACAGGGGATGGCGTTGGATATTAAGTCATTGCTGTGTTGTAGTAGGGATTAGATGGAGCTGTATGTTGTTGAGTCTATTGGAGTCAGTGGAATTATTTATTAATGTCTTGTCGCGTGGTTACGTCTTCTGTTATTGCTTAATAATCTACAGGTGAATTTTCTATTGGAATTCTGAGATGAAGTTGTAGTATCTTCTTGTGGCCTCGGCTGATTTATGTCATATGCATATTGTGTAAATGCATTACTCTTGAATAGGACGGTATAGTCATGAACATGATTGGAATGGAATATGAATGTCTCTATTTATTTCTGCCTCTGCCATGTTAAGTCTTGTTGTATATGCTCAGTAAGCTATATGCAATAATAAGTAGTCTCTCCTTTTCTGATGAAACTATGAATGTTTTCTTCTCTGTGTATCTCTTACTGTGATCTCTACGTTGTAAGGGTAAAACAAGAATAGACAGTAGTACTGTATGGAGAGCCTGGCATAGTCATTGTGCATGATTGCTGTATAAGTGGCTATGCTTGCCTGTACTTGGTTAACATAGTGTATGTTCTACTATAAAGGAATTATGTTGAGTGAGCTTGTTGGTATATTTAAACTGCCTTGTGAACTTGGTTGAATCATATTTGTTGAAATCACGAGTTGATAGTATATTCATTTTTTTGTTGAATGGAATAAATCTGATCGGATGTGATGTTGTCCTTGGAGATACAAATGGATGGATGTTTTGGATACATTTTGTTCTTCTTAGTCTCTAAAATGTACGTTGAGACATCTAAAAAGTATTTAGGACTAATTAGACAACTATAATATGATGTTATGCATTGATAGTCATGTTTGAATTACAAAAGAGCATAGTCTGAAATATGATTACATGTCTGGTGAAATAATTTCATTTAAACAGGTTATTCAATGAGAGCAATTGGTGGATTGCATTTGTTTTAAGAGTTAGTGCTTATCATGCTCAGTTCACCGAACTGACCCGTGTTGACAATTTTTACAGATGATTACCGTAAGTGGTAAAGGAACGCAGATCTGATATGATGTTTCAGATTGTTTAATTTTGTTTTATGATAAACTTACAGCTTGGTTCTCTAAATGTACTACTTGAAGAAAGATGTTCTTTTGCTGTTGAGTATTGTATCAAATATGCGGAATGCATAAAATGTATTTCATTAGCTTCTTGAAATGAATGAAACTGAGGTATTTTTTACTTATGTGTTTGCATTCATATCTTGATGGTTTGATCTTCTTTAGTTCGAATGATCATAAGAGCATTGTTATTATTGTATAACTAGAGACTTTTTTGATTATCTAAGTAAGCTTACAAGGTTATGTGACTGAATACTTAAGATTTTTTAGTAGTTCTATTATGTTCTATCTAAAGCTAAATTGGAATTTAGATCATTGTATTTCGGGATGCTAAGGTTAAAATAAACCTCAGTAGGAAGCTAAACGAGCTGAATAAATTATTACTTCCTAGTCTTGATCTAAGTCAAGACAATGTTTAATTGGATTCTTAATCACTATATCTCGATGCTAATAAGTTAGATATAATTTCAGTTATGAGAACTGATATAAACCTAAAAAGGGTTTGGTTAGCAATCTCATGTGAAGATTATGGGTTATTGTCTAGTTTCATTGATTTAGAATTATGTTTTTCTATGAACTCCTTGATGGGACCTTAATCTTATTAAACTTCTCTTGTGTAATGGGTTTTATTAAGAAAGGTAATTCTAAGGTGAGGAACCCAAGGATTGGGAAAGACTACCCTTAAGGGAGCGTCTTATAGTATAATTTTAACTCAACGTAAGTAACACCTTAAAATTTAGTAGATCGTATCGAGGCGGATTTGAAGGTTGATGGCACAAGTCAATTTTAGGGTTGTACCTTCGAGAAGATTAGGATCTTCTCGAAGATACAACAATGTAGGTGATTTATGACGACACCCTTTGCATTAATCGTCAAGATTTACTCCTTAAACTTGAACAAGTTTTGACTTCAGGGACTGGTTACTGACATGGTCATGTTATGAGGCTGCCCCTGGAGACTCGGGGTACCTTGACACATAAGGTTAACTAGGGTTGACCCAGTATGTCAGAGTATCCCTAGTTCTCAAGAGCATCCTTATAATGTTGCCATATTATTAATCCATTTCTGAGTGAATAAATTAGGGTAGGAGAGACTGACAGAAGTTAGTATAAGACATTCTACATAACAAAGGAATGGGGTGATGGACGTATTCTAGATTGACGAGTATTCTATCAAGGAATTTGAGACATAAGCATATGTTTCAAATCTTTGGCCAAAGTATTGCAAGCTACTGATTGCGTAGTCCTATGTCACCTAGTCTAAGGGATGAGATGCTGATGAATAATGGTAACAATTATTTAGATAGGTTCCTTGGACAGAGCATTTGAATCCCAGATTAGGGAAGAGAACCGTAAGAGTGATGTGTTAAAATAAATAAAAAAATGCCAACTCTTGATACTCATGAATAGATATGTAGATTACCGAGTCATGGAATGAATAAATCGGAGGTACTCCGAGTCATTACAGCTGCATATGGTTATCTGTTATAAGAATGGTTGTTTTGATTTGTGAGTTCTAAATTATGTATTTAGAACTAGGAAGCATTTATCAAAAAAAATAAAAATTACTTGTTCAGATAGATATGATGAATCCTAAAATTTTTCCAGTGAGGACACCAAAAACACATTTTTCTGGATTGAGACAAATAAAATATTGAATGAGATGAGTGAAGATGGATTCAAGGACATCAAGATGATCTTTACGTTGTTTAGATTTTCCTAAATGGTCATCTACATAGAATTCCTTTATTTTGTGAATAAGGTCATGAAAAATGTAAGTCATGGCATGCTGATAAGTAGCTCCTACATTTTTAAGACCAAAGGACATGACACGGTAGAAGAAGGTTCCCCAAGGAGAAATGAAAGAGGTTTTATGTTGGTCATTGGTGGCAATAATAATTTTATTATAACTAGAAAAACCATCTATAAGGGAAAGCATTTCATGGCTAGTTGTTAGGTTAATGAGCTGACCTATGTTTGGAAGAGGGAAATGATCCTTAGGACAAGAAAGATTAAGATACTTGAAGTCTGTGTAGATACGTAACTTACCCAAGGATTTAGTTATAGGAATGATGTTAGAGATCCGTTGTGGATAATCAATGGGTATGATAAAATTAGCTGATAAGAGGTGATATAACTCTTCTTTAACAAGGAGAGATATGCATGGATGCATCTTATGGATTTTTTGTTTAACTAGGTTAGCATTTGGATATGTGACAATATTATGTATGACAATGTTAGGATCAATTCTAGGCATATCACTATATGAATAGGTGAAGGCTTGATAATATATTGATAAAAATTTGGTGAAGTCATTTAACTCCTATGGATTTAATGATTGACCTAACTTAATTATACGAGGATCTTGAGAGGTTCCTAAGTTTACGTAAATGTTGGATTCACTAAGAAGAGTTGGTGTATTAGATGGTAGGAATTTTTGGAAAAAGTTATCCTCAACTCCCATATGAGAAAGGATGTCTTGGTCATCATTGCATTAAACGATATTTAGGATAGGTTAATATTCCTTAACCATTTCTGGATAAATAAGAGGAAGTTGTTTAGTGGCATGGTTGGAATGATAAGTGAACGGTCCTAAGGATATGGTAGTGACTAAAAAAATGTTATGCAGGATGGATACAACATCATCTATGTCCATAGGATATTCATGGGTTGTGGGTGACAAAAATTCTAATTTAGTAATGAGCATAGATGTAGCAGGTTTAGATGTAGTGGATTTGAATGTTTCAGAGTTAATTTTCTTATACCCTAAACCATATTTCTCATAAGTTTTAAGGAAATGTTAGATAACCACATCATGTATTCCCTATTCATAACGTCTAAGGTGAAAACCTTTCCACATACAATAATGAAGATACATGCAAGAAAAGTTTGGATCATCTAATGATTTGAAATTTGATGTAAAATACATGGCATGGTGTTGATCAATTGTATGGGATGAAGGATAATCAAGTACCCCATAGAAAATATTTGTTTTGAGATAAGCGGGACCATAGGAGATAATATATTCTACATTAGGGTCATGCATGGGTTGTTTGTCAAGGTGACCATAAGTCTTAGGTGAAGGAATGTGATTAAGCATGAGGAGATGGTATTCCCCTAATGTCGGGCATTGTGAAAAATCACCGAGGGAGTAATCATCTGGTAGTTTAGAGGAAGTTATGGACATGCTAGTAGATTATTCATCAGATGATTTAAATGTGGACTTAAGAACAAGTATGATGTTTGGACGATACATCTGTAACAATCAATGAAAGGATTTGGATCTGCAAGAATGGGGAATGTTTGACCTTCATGTTCATATTTAAGACAAGGATGAAGAGTTGATGGAATACAATGCATGGTACATATCTATGGGAATCCTAGTAACATATTATATTAAAAATCACCTTCTATGATGTAGAAGAGTTTGGATAAGGTTTTAACACCTTTAAGTGGTAAGATAACAGTGCCTAATGTGGGTGCAATAGTGTCATTGAAGGATTGTAGTAAGATTGGAGTTTGAGTGATAACAATGTTGGGTAGCTTAAGTTGATCAAAAGTGAGGGAGGATATAATGTTAATAGTGACACCCACTATCAATCATGACCCTTTTGATATGGACATCATTAATTTGAGCATTGATGAAAAGTGGTAAGTCATGATCTTCTGGTTTAAGAGAGGGTATTTTAGATGGCTCGAATGATATGGCAACAGATGCTTTGGGGGATCCTACAAATTTTGTAAAGGATGAAGGATCATTTGAAGGTATTGTTCTTTATTGTAGGAATTCAATCATGGATTATTTATGAAGTGGTGAATTTTGTATTAATTTTTATAATGACATTTTAATGGGAACTTGGTGTAATTGTTTAATGATAACCTTTTTCATCACGGTGGATGGTAAAGGTGGCGCAGCGAGGATGGAAACCTTGGTTCTAGGTGACTTAGTTTGGCTAGATGTTTCAAGGATGGATATTTTGGGTTTATCTAATGGAGGAGCTATTTTTTGGGGTGAAGGTATGGCTATGAGAGTTTTGCCCGTTTTACGTTTAGATGGGTCTGTGTCATAAATATGTGAACGAGTAGTTATATGTACAACATCAACCTGATGGGAAGGATTTTTAGACATGGGTTCCTTGGATTTATAAACATACAACGATGATGCTGATGTTGATGTTGCATGTTATTCAGGTGGAAGGATTTAAAATTCTCAATGAAATGTCCTCATGTTCTATGATAATCAAATGAGACACTGAAATCATACCAAATGGGTTTCCATCCTCATGGATCTGATAGTTTTGGTGGTGGTAATGTTATGAGTGATTTTTAGAGGAGGTCATCTAAAATGGTTACATAACACCACTTAGGTTTTGATGTGGATGGGGATGAAGTTTTAGGTATCTTATCTTCTAATGGAAATAATACATTGATTATAGGTCATTGAATTATTTATTGTTGATGAGTCCTAGATAGTATAGTACATGGGGGATAAGGACCTAGTGGGAAATATTGATAAGGAGGTCTTGGACGTGGAAAAATAGGATGATTAATATGATTTGAAATGAACCCTCTAGGAGGATATGAGAGAAAATATCGAGGACTATGAAATCAATATGGTTTGGGAAAATTATAAGGACTTATGAAAAATTGGACAATACCTTGTTTGTGAGGTCATTTCATGGTTTTGGATGAGCTAGGTATGGATGTAGAGGCAATTGTTGATAAAGTAAGGGGGGTTTGGATAATGCAATTGATGAGATCTAAATGACTTGTGGATTTTTTAGTTTTGGGATTTGTTAATGTAGAGATAATTGTTTTTCTAGATGGAGGATGAATATAATTCGTAGATGCATCAAGTGGAGGTTTTTTTTTCATAAATGTTTCGAGAGGTATCGTAGTTATATTTGTAAATGAAGGTGTAGTTTTAGGTGTAACTATACTAGAGGATATGATTGGTGGGGAGATAGATTTGGTAATAACATGTGATGAGGATGGAAGGATAATTTAAGTAATGTTTATAGTAGATGGGGATTTAGTAGATATAAATTTAGGTTCAAAGGGTATTTTTGTTGGTTGTGTGGATGTGGATGTTTGTTCAGTAGGTGTGGTTTTTGATTCAGTAGATGTGGATATTGATTTAGTAGATGTTAGTATTGGTTTGGGAATGGGTAACATTTTAGTAATGGTGTTAATGTTGTGGTGAGCATGAACAACATTGGTTTTTGGTTGATAAGTGGATGGAGGATGATTTGGAAATGGTTGTTTGAATATGCTGAGGTTTTGATTTGGGGGTACATTCAGATTATCCAAATGAAGTTCAGCCTTATCAATCAAGTCTTGAAGAACATTGTGAAACATAAGACACATTTCAATGTCATATCCTTTGACCATATGGTATTTACAATAGTCATTATCTCATCACATAGAGGGTTTAGATATAGATGTATCAATGGGTCGAATAGGTGGGAAATTTATCATATTTGAAGTGAGTAATTTA
This sequence comes from Taxus chinensis, assembly GCA_019776745.2. Lineage (NCBI taxonomy): Eukaryota > Viridiplantae > Streptophyta > Pinopsida > Cupressales > Taxaceae > Taxus > Taxus chinensis. The sequence continues at coordinate 245,974,633 of CM034149.1, read as the reverse complement.
TCAAAGAATGCATTATAAGTTTCTCTTATTGGTGTGTAATTACATTGTGGAAGAGAAGGTTTAGTAGTGGGTTTTTTCTTAGGATCAGATTTGAATACTATGAAATTAGCAACTACTTTGGATTTTTCAGGACTAGAGGATGACTTATATGGAAACTCAGTTCATGGTTTCTTAGAAAGACATTTAACACAACTGTCTTCTAGAGCTCATAATTCCAATTTATGGGCCATAGTAAAATCTTCATCAAAAGTATGGAATGCTTTAATTTGTAATGTTGACGAAATATGTTTGACGGATGATTGACATAAAACTTCAATCAATTTGGATTTTGGTAAGGAAAAAGATAATTTAATGATTGTATGCCTCCAGAAGGAAAAAAAATCAGCAATGGATTCATCCTCAAACTGCTTAATAGAATAAAGGTCATTGATAGTGACTTTACGTGCTATGTTTATAGAAAAGTGTTCTCAGAAAAAATGTGTGAGTTGTGCGAAGGATAAAAGAGAGTATTACAGAATGCTATTGTACCAGTCCAACTCAGGACCAATAAGGGACATGAGAAAATTCATCAACATGAGGTCTTGATCATAGGAAATTATATAATAAGCATGGAGAAAATTAAAAATATGTTGTTGAGGATCTTCCTTATTAAAAAAATTAATAAATTTTGGAATTTCCCAAATAGGTGGATATGATTTATACAGGACTAAGGGGTGAATAGGTTTTTTGTAGATTTGTTCATAGGAGAGCAGATTATTAGGTGTAGATGAGGAAGCTTCTAGACTGGATATATGATCCATGAGAGCTTGAAGGGTGTCAATTTGTGTTGGTTGTTGTCAAGATGATCCAGGTTGAAATAAAAATTGGCTAGGTTGTGAGCACATATAGTACTGTTGAGGGATGTTCTATTGGTAAGGAATCTTTTTTTGAGGAACATTTTGTTGATAAGGAACATTTTTTTGTGGTATATTCTGTTATGGGATAGTTTGTTGTGGGATGTTGTAAGTGGGTGGAATTTTTTGTTGAAGTGGAACATACTGATGAGGAATATAGTATTGAGAAGGAATGCTATGTTGTGAAGGGATAGTATTTTGTGGTATATTATAAGTAAGTGGAATGTTTCATTATGGGATATTTTGTTGAGGGATGTTTTTTTGTGAAGGAATGTTTTGTTGTGAAGGAATGTTTTGTTGTGGGAAATTTTGTTGTGGAATGTATTATTGTTATGCTAAAGGTTGTGAAGATTGTATTTATTGGTAAGGGTGTGGTTGTGAATAAGGAGGTGGTTATTGAAAGGGAATAGCAGAAGCAACATAATATGGTGCTTGTTGTGGAATGTTTTAAGAAAGAGAATATTGTGGTATGGAGATTAATGGCTACGATGGTTGTGGTATATATTGTTAAATATGGTGAGTGGTGGTAATAGCACTAGTGTTGATCAAGGGGATAGATGTTGGAATGGTCATAGTGCTATCTGAATACTTCTAACTAGTTGAGATATAATAGTAGACATGGAAAAAAACTTAGTGGAGGTTCCTAGGTAGTTGAGGATGATGGAAGTGTAGATGATGAAGCACTAGTATTGTTTTGTGGAGGTGTTAAACTAGTAGAAGGTTCGGGTGATGATGTATGTTGTTGGGAAGTTGTGTCTTGAGAGGAAACCATATGAATACTAAGAATAGGAATGGAAGACACAACTTATGAAATATCAGGTTGACTTAAATGATGATATGGATGTATTTGTTTAATGACATGTTGGTAATTCTGATCAATAAGATGTGAAACCCAAGATAAATGAGAAAGGACATAAGGTGATGGTTTAGGTATAGATTTTTGGTTTGAATTGATAGGATGTGAAGAATAAGGAATACTTGAAAATGGTTTTGATTCAAATTATTACGAAGAACTAGATAAAGGATATAGAATGTTTGAGGATGGTTTAGGTTCAAATTGTTGTAAAGGACTAGAAAAAGGATACATAATGTTTGAGGATGGTTGGGGTGTGAATGGCTGGAGTTGAACACCCCTAGCTACCAGATATGCATTAAGAGAAATGGGGTTTGAATCCAACATTTATTATAGAATAGGATCCCCTCTTTCAAAGAAAGTGGGTTCAAAAGATTTTTATTGTGAGCTGGGGGAGTATGGTTATTTATTTTCTTCTTGTTCAGATGTATTGAAAATTTGACTGCACCATTGATGTGAAGAATATAAGAGTCGTTGTCTCATTTCCTCATTAACTTGTTCTTCTATTTTATTCTAGGTTCGTTGAGCATCAGATACAAAAGTAGACATAATTGGTTGATAAAATTATATTTGGTGTTGTAATTGTGTAGAGAAAGATGAGGATAAGGGAGTGTAATGTTGTAACGGTGCATATAGAGGAGTAGATAGCGTAATTTATTGCTGCAAGGGTGTCGATATGGTTGAGACATGTTTTCAAAAGTTTGGTTACATAATTGTTGTCTTGTTTTTACCATTGTAAAAAAAAACACAAAAGAAATACAATCACCTTAAAATGAAAATTACTAAATGGGTGAATTACAAACAGCAAGTAAAAGAAATCAAAATGGATTTTCATATTTTATTGATTTGATTACAAAAAATTGAAATGTGTAAGATGGCTAACAAGGGTCCTAGGAAATGGTGAGCTATGGATGGTTTCAGGTGTGTTTAAGGGAAGATTCCTTGATATACCTGAAGGTACGTGAGGCCCAACTCTATATTTCTACTAATACGGGTGTGGTATTGGGCCCTCCTCCCTCACTTCACAGTCCTGTAATGATAAGGGTGTCGGTTTCTTAGCCGATATATACCGACAAATAGATGCTTATACTTGACCAGAAAACTAAGTCAGATTCTCCTCTTGGTGATCAAATCCAAGTAGGTATCCACTTGGGTAAGAATTTTTAAAATGAATTTTGATTTTTTAGTGGTTATTCTATGTGTGCGAGAAAGGAAATTGAATGCAATAGATTAACTTCCTTAATTCTAAGTAAAACAAGAAGGATGAATGGATTTTTTTAAAACCCAAATAAAAATATTGTTTTCGATGAAGAAAATCAAGCAAAATACAATACTGGAAACAAATAATAAGGTTTTAGGACTCACCACTACATGCTCCTATTTTTTTATTTTAGAAATTTTTAAAGAAATCAATCCAACAATCCAACAAATAAGGTCTCGAGAAACAACCTATAAACAGACTAGGAGAAACAGAAAACAAAATGCAATAAACTAGAAGAAAAAGGCAAACTACAAGGCAATAAAAGTGTATAGAAAAATTGCTGACGATTTACCCAATCATAGGATATTAGCAAAATCACTAGCAATTTCCACATAGAGAACCAGAAAAATAAAATAGATGATATTTTATTGATGAAATGAAGCAAAAAAACTAGGGATAATGTCACATAGGGCATGCCAAGATGTTATGAATAAATCTTACCTCTTCAACTCAATCAAATAAGAAAGAGAATAAAACTTACCTAGCCTTAGTATGGAAGGGTTTAGCTATACCCACAGATTTGGATGAATGGTGTTTTATTTTTGTGCTCCATATAAAAATTAATACAAGATCCTTTTCTATGAAAATACCTACAGATCATAGCCACTAAAAAAATAGGATTGATAGAATATAAGGTGGATTTCCTGGTAAAGGCCAATCCCCAGAAATCAAAAGAATTCCTGACAAGGGTGTTGATCCGCTTTTATAATCAAGTGATTGAAAAACAAGCTATGATATATGATAAATAATAAGTGGTAAATTTTGTGATAAGTTTCAAGTTTATTACAAAAATATAATTTATAGATATGAACTATTCTTGGAAATCCAAATCCAAATCAGTATCAAAATTCTAAAATGAAGGAGAAATATCTTCTCCACTGGACTTCGGTTCTTCTTCTCTAGAGGAATATGAACTATCGTCTTTAATATACTTTCCTTAAAGAAGTTGTAAATGTATTATGGATATTCTTCTTCTGTGTCATTCTGATATTTAGAATAAGAATTAGAATATTTAGAATCAGTTTGATATTTAGATTCAGTCTCAGAGCTCAATTATTCTAATCCAACTTCATATTGATACTCAAACCAAGCCAAATAAACTCAGATATATAGAACCTCAAATTAGGCCTCCCAAAATTTGTCTCTAGCATCATGAATCCTCTGAGTGGATTCAAAAATGGGTTACAACTGATGCAAAGGGGTTGAGTAAATGGTACACAACTCAAGATCATGTAGAATTTCACATTTTTCCCAATGCAACGGATGACAGATGATAGGTAATGAGTTGATGCTAGTTATTTCATGACCTTGACCATCTATTTCTATCTAAAAAAGTGATATTGGTCAACATGTTAACATCAAAAGAGATACAATGTAATTGATAAATGAAATTTGAGTAATGCGACAAGGAAACAGAGTATATAGGAACCACAGATGATTCTAGGAGATAATCATAGAATGACAAAAATGTAATATCTAACCAATTATTATTGAAAATACGATGTTCCAAAGACTTGGATTATATCATGAGATGAACAAATAATAGACAAGTAAACCTGAACGTATAAATATAAATGTAAAGTGATATCTGATCTTGAAGATGATGAAAATTGTAGTTGAATGACTATTTGTTGATCACCAACTGGCTTTGAAATGGTTCCCAAAACTGATGAGTGTGAATGCCAATGCTGGATAATAATGCATTGACATTGATATAGTATAAAAATGATGAAATCTTGATAGGAAACTCAAGATCAAAAAATGTGAGAAGATCATCCCGAAAAGAGATTGGAAAATGGGGTTAAATAATCGTTGGCGATTTCGACCTATTTTGTGTTTGTTTAGTAAACTGTTAGAACAATTTTTTAATTTGAGATTTTTGTTTGTATTTTCGAGGGATGGATTTGTTGGATTTTTTTGAAAGTGTCGAGTTGTCTAGTGATGTGTCAAATTTGTTTAGGTAAATTATAAGATAGGTTAGATATTATCCAATTTGGCTAAGTTTGTTTTAAGATGAGTATTAGGTGGTTATTTAGTGATTAGTTAGGTATACTATCATAAGATTATATAGGATAATGTAAGATTAAATGGGATAATTAGGATGGAAAAATTATTGTCTTAAATTAATTTAGAATTCGGGGTGTTAATTAACTATTAAGGGTGTGGGGTGTAAGGTATGTTTAACTAATTAAATATGGAATGTCGAGGTATTTAATTGATTAAGGGGGTGGGTGCAATGTAATCGTTTGAACAAGGATGAGGGGTACATATTTTTGGTGTCTGCAATAGTGTTCAAGATGAACAAGATCATTGGGGGAATGTACTTTTCCATACAAGTAGACATAAAGGTCATCGTGAATAAGAAAAAATTCCATGATTCAACACCATAATGCATAACTATCCCTACTAAGAAGAAAAGGTGGAGGCTGTAATGTATTAATGGTCATATGAAACATGGGTCTAGAAAAAAAATCTTTATAGTGCATCCACGAAAAGAAAAAGAAGCGTAGAAGAGTAATAAGGACAAACACAGTGAAATAGACATCAAACTCACCTAAAAATACATCTAGAATGCAATAAAATAAGGGTATAAGAATACACACAAGGTTTTAAGATGCTAGACTTAGCTGAGAATATGTCTGTAGGCTATTACAAAACAAAAGAATAATGAAACCCCCTCCATGTTTGTGGTAATTTATAAACAATATGTCAGGTTTTTTTATTAGATAAGTTAAAAATAGGGATCGGCTACCAGGGGCCTTACAAAAGGAGGAACAAAAACCAATGAGAATGAATGAAATACAAAAAATTCCACAAAAGGAGTTAAACATGCTTAACTCATACAATGAAGATCATAAATTTAACCAAAGATAGTAAAACAAAGAAAAGAAACTGGCCCTAAACCATCAAAACTACATAAGTTCACTAAAATTCTACCAACAGTCCAAAAAACCCCGCTAATTTTTAGGAAAACCTTCACTACTTCCAACATGACTATCTTTGATCTCAACACTCATAATACCCTTGTCATTCATTTCTTCCTCCAGATCATTCTCAGAACTACTGATGCACAAATTGAAATTCCTCCTTTTAGTGACTTCCTCCATCCCTTCCAACATATCACTCAACTTTTTGACTTGATACTCCAGCTTTAGAACCTTTTGTTTAGACTTCATCTGGGCTGAGACAATTTTCTTCGAAACATTAATGACATCCAACATGCTTTCCCTTTGACCAACATTGGTTTCCTCCATCATTTGAATCACCCCCTCCAAATAATGGACCTTTCTACTCCACTCCTCGAAACCCTTAAAATTACCATCCCAACCCCTCTTTATCAAGGTGCTTGTATCACAATGACCTTCCTCACTCTTCTCTTTTTAAAAATCCTCCCCCACAGTTTTACATTTTCCAACCTTCATCTTAGTAAGGCATTCCACATGAGTGAGATCATCCTCTTCCACATTATCTTTCAAAAGAAGAATTTAGAATAGGTTTCCCATTTTCAAACAATAGAAGGATGAGCCCTTCATGTAAATTCATCTCTTCCTTCTACTATAGGAATGCCATCAAAGAATTTGTCAAATACATAAACAGAAAGAAAGGAATGCTGACCATAACTTTATGGTGAAACATATTTAGAATAGTCATATAATGAGTATATTTTTTTAGTATTTTCCATCCATAGTGATATACTTCAAGATTTGAAGGAAAAATTCTCTCCATATTCCCAGGATACATGAGTTGGTAATACCATTAGTAAAGAAAGAGAAACTTTCCTTACCCATGAAGAATAACTCAATTTCATGCTCTTTGCAGGTTCTATCCTTAAATATTTTGAGCTCGTCCATTTTCATCTCCATCACAAGGGCAATGGTGGACTCTGAAATCTCAATTTCCATTCCTATGACCTTGAATTTCCCTCTTTCCAAGATTTTCCAAAATCCTTTGATAGGAAAGGGTCATGACCATGTGATTTAGCAATGAAATTACTGAAACCCCCAATCTTAAGCTTGTTCCACAAATGTTGATTAAAATATTCAATGTTCTAGCTAGTTGGTTTAACCCTGATTCTATCACCACCTATCTTCACAAAACCAAACTTCCTCTATTTGCCAACACTTCTCAAATTTAGACCCCCTTTAAAACCAACAAAAACTGAGGAATATAACTCATTATGTAATCTCTCATAGACTATGATCTCACTTGTACCAACGTCATAAAACTTAGTGCCCTCTATCTCTAATAATGCTTTCATTAATGTTTGTGGGTAAATCATCTCCTTTACACTAGATCTTATAATCATTACTAAGAGCTCCATAATTAGACATCTTATTTGCTCCCTTATTCCATTGATGCAAAGGATGGTTATAAGAAACCCTTACAAAATATTTTAAAGTTTCCTTAAATTCATTCAGGATATTTCTTAAGGGCCAATTAATGGAACCCTGATTGTTAAGAGAATTAATAATGATGAGTGAATCACCCTCAATTTGGATTTCCTTGAAACCTTTTTATTTTTCTAACAAAACCCCTCATAGGAGAGCTCTAGCTTCCACCATATTATTTGTTTACTAGCCTAATGGACCAACATAAACAAACAACCAATCACCTTCACTATTTCTTAAAATTCCACCTCCCCCAGCTAGACCTGGATTCCCTTTTGATGCCCATAAAAATTTAACTTAACAACATTTTCCTCAGGCCTGATCCAAATGGAGTTATTTTTTAGGTTTGTGTAATTCTATCAGTCAAAGGGAGAACTTATCAAGAACTTTTTGATCCCTTTTCGAGCATGGTTTTTTTGCCTTTCCTTTAAAGAGTTTGATATTTTCCTTGATGGAAACCAAAATTTTTATTTTAACTTTCAAGAGAAGATATTTCTTCTCTTGGAATATACAATCATTCCTATCCTTCCATAAACCCCCAAAAAATGAGGGAGGGCAATATTACAGGCCCATACCAAGATGGGAAAATAGAAGGGAATCTCCCATTGAAAACAAGAGTCCTCAATAGTCAAGGGAAAAATCCATTGGATATTGAATAGATCCAGAATGGAAGAAAAAACATCATGGGAAAATGAGAAATGAAGGAGGAGATGGTTGAAATTTTCCTCCTCTTTCCTACAAAGAGAAAATCTATTGGGAAGCTTCATTTCCCTTTTCCTAAGATTATCCACAGTCATAATTCTATTTTGGACAGCCAACAAGTAAAAGATATTAACCTTAGGGATAACATCCTTCACCCAAATATTACCCCAATAATCTATTTGCAGATCATCCTTGAAATTTAATGTATAGGAATATTTTACTGAGAAAAATTATAAATCTTCCTCTTCCCATTTAATGTAGTCCTCCTTGGTCTAGAAAATGGGGATATGGAAATCCCTTAATTTCTTGTTGAGAGATTGAAAGGGTTAGATATCTCCATCAAATTATGAAGGAGGATAAATGTATTCCCACCTGATATTATCCTCCTGGATCCAGAAGTCTCTTATCCAGAATTTTACTTTTTCCTCATAGAACTAAGCAACCCTTTTCTTGATTTTTAGGTTAGCTAAGGGGAAATCCTTAATCCAACTATCATAAAAAAAATTGATTCTAGTGCCTTTTCCTATCTCCCACATTGTACCTTTGGTTAAGATTTATTTAGAGGCCACAAAAGAGTTCCAAAAATAAGAACCTCTTGGAATATTGTCTTGATTAAAAAAGGATTTCATTTTGCCTATATTCCATAAATATTTCATCTTTATGATTTCCACCCAAAGACCTTCCTCTCTAACAATCCTCCTACCAGATTTGGCAATCAGGGCCTCATTCATAATTGAAATATTTTTTAACCCCAAACCCCCACAAATATTTGGTTTGGTGAATTTTTCCCAATCCACAAGAGGGAATTTAAATTTCTCCACAACTCCCATCCAAAGGAATATCTTCTTGATTTTCTCCAAGGACCCAATAATTTTAGAAAGGAGCTTGAAAAGTGACATCACATAAATGGGAATACCTTGAAGGGAGCTCTAGAGAAATTGAATATTATCAGCCTGAGAAAGCAAGAGACCATTCCAAGATGAAAGTTTACTATTTAATCTCTCAAGAAGAGAATTCCAAACCAAAATATCCAAAAAATTATTAATCCTACACCCCAGGGTGCGTGCTAATCTGGCTTGAACATGATTATCCACATTAATGAAAAAATAACACTGTTATGGAAATTAACCATTTGTCCCAAAACTAATTCATAATCATTAAGATCCACCTTAAAATTGGAGGGTTCATGGAAAAATTCCTTACCCATCATAAATTTATCATCCACAAATTGATTGAGATAGATAGAGGGGAGACCATTAGAGATTTGTATACCCTAGATACAGTTGGAAAGCATAGCATGTTGATAGATTCTACTCAAAGATTCAGCCATTATAACATAAAGGAAGGGTGAAAGAGGATCACCTTGTCTCAACCCTCTACCTACTTAGAAAAAACCTTCTAGTTTATCATTTACCAAAACCGAATAACTAGTAGTGGATATGCAGGTCATTATAATATTTACCAGAAATTTATCAAAACCAACCTTTAACAGGATAGCTTGGAGGAATGACCACGTTATCCTATCATAGGATTTATGCATATCCAACTTAAGAAACATTGCCAATATAGCAGATATTTCAATGGAATGTATGACTTCTTGAATCACAATAATGTTGTTAGTAATTTGCATTCCCAGAACAAAAGCCCCTTGATTTCTAGAAATAAATTTTAGAAGAACCAGTATAATCCTCCTAGTTATGATTTTAGCTAGTAATTTATAACTAGTGTTGTAGATAATTATAGGTATGAAATACTTAACTTATTTAGCTCCAACATTTTTCGGCACTAGGACCAAGAAACTATTATTCATTTTCCTTATAAGATGACCATTGTTGAAAAATTATTGGACCATTTTAATGACATCATGCTTTATCACCTCCCAAATGTTTTTAGATAAATAGGCGGGGAAACCATCTGGGCCCGTAGATTTATTTGGTTCCATATCAAAGACCACAAAACGAATTTCCTCCTCCGAGGGACTCCTTAAGAGATATCTATTTTCAAGAGGGGTGATAACATTATAGAAAATATCTAGCACTTTATTCAAACCAGCTCCTCTACCCTCTGCCCCTGCTTAAAAAAATCCTTGAAGTAATTTATTATAGTAACATTGATATGCTTACTTTTTGAGTAGATCTCTCACCATTCTCACTTCTTATGTCATTAATCTTAAGGAGGTTAGCTCTGGAAGTGGCAAAGAAATGGAAGAATTTAGAATTCCTATCAACTTCCTTAATCCATTTCACCCTAGATTTTTGTCTCCAATAAACCATCTTCTTTAGCCAGGATCTCATGGTACTCTGACAAGAGTTTTTGTTCTTGATCCTTAGATACTGTATTAAGACCATCGTTCTCCATAAGTTCCTAATATTTCTCAAATCCTCATCAATTCTAATTTTTTCCTAGAAAATATTCCAAAAGTCTCCTTTTTCCATATTTTAAGGTTACTTTTATTTGCTTCAATTTATAACACAATCTAAAACTAGCAACCCCAAGAACTTGAATATCCCACCATTCTTGAATTCTATTGAAAATATCAGGGTGATTTAACCACATATCTTCAAATTTGAAAGGTCTATATTTTTTTGATTGATTCATCCCCAAATAAAAAAGAATGGGATTATGATCTGATCCAATTATGGGGAGATTTTTTAGAGAATATAGTTGATTGATCATACAAAGATGATTCACCACAAACCTATCTAATCTAATTTGAATGAGCTTAGGTCCCATCCTTCTGTTTTCCCAAGTAAACTTCGAACCTTTCAATTTTAAATAAAAAAGACCATTATTGGCCAGGAAATCAGCTAAATCCTCCATACTCTTAGAATAAAATATCGATCCCCCTTTCTTTGCACCAAGGGAAAGGGGAGTATTGAAATCACCTCCAATAATCCAATATTTATCTTTAAATAGTTGTCTAAAACTCGAGAAATCCTTCCAGAACTTCCTTCTTTTAGATATTTTATTTGGAACATAAATATTAGAAACATACCAAGCTTTTTTAGAGACAATTTCTGTGAAACTCATAACCACATGACCAGGGGAAGACATGATCATAACACCTTACAAAATTCTAGGATCCCACAAAGTGATAACAACTCTTGAGGCTCCCGAGGAACTACACCCCTCCAAACAAATATCTTTCCAAATAAACCTACCCACCTCTTTAAATCTTTCCATATTCATTTTGGTCTCTTAAAGCATGAAAATATCTAGTTTGTTTTTAAATGTGAGATCCTTAGAAATTTTTTGTTTACTGGGAATATTCAATCCCCTAATGTTCTAAGAGAGGAGGATCATCTAACATTTCTTATTTTAAGGAAACAACTTCCCCAAAGTACTCTGAATACTAGCATCCACTTCCCGTCTAGAGTTAGTCTCCCTTAATTCCTTATTACTTTTCCTACCCTTAAGAGACAAGTCTTTACCAATATCAGCTCTAGAGTTACTATGAGTGACATGTTTAGATTTACTTACTGGAGTCTTGGGAGAGGTTGCCATATCATACATATTAGCAACATAGTCTGCTAAAATCCCAAATACATTAGACATGGGTAGGAATTCTTCTTGTCTCTGGCCAAAGGAGCTCTGACCAATAGAAGAAACCTCATCTAGCAAAGTTCCACAAGCCACTTGTAGAGAAAAAGCATTACCTTCTGAATCATGGCTATCCCCTTCCTCTGTTTCAAGAACAACCTCTTCCAAAACCAAATCTTAATTTTCATTTTCATCTTCATATTCATTAACATTTTCATGAAAACCAGAAACAACCAATTCCTTGCAAGGGGTATTAAGATGAACCGAGGGTTCCAATTATTTTACAACCTCCTGGATGATAAGATTATCATGGCCTACCAACTTACATTTTATGTAAGCAAAGGGAGACATATCATAGTCAAATATCTACACCCAGACTCCCTCAGAAGTCAAGAGCTTGATATTACTTTCCAGAATAACATCTTGACCCATATTGACACAAAATATGGCATTTGTAAGACTATATTTATCCTTATTAATTGGATCTAGATTAATCAACTTACCCAAGATTTTTTCAATGCCAATAAGGACTTCCGACTCCCAAAACTCTAGGGGTTCCCATTTCTAAATAACCACATAATATTTTCTAATAAACTAAGGACCTCTAGCCAGAATCTTCACCACATGGTTTTTACTAGGCAAAGAGACTAAGAAAAAACCATTTCCATATTCTGAAACTTCAAAAACACCATTAGTCACCCAACGCCTCTCGACCCATCCTATAAAATAGTCAATATTTTGTCTAGATCCTAGGAACTTTGCAAATAAAGCACATTCCATGGAGGATTTGGTTCTAGCCATAAGAATCTCAGGAATTTTAAGGGATAAATTACCTTTCTCTTTAGATTGTTCTAGGCCCTCCAAAATCCCCTTGTCCAAAATTTTACCGACCAAACGTTCCACCCTTGTGCTCACCACCCCATCCTTATCCTAGTTGTCTTTGGGCTAAATAATCACGTGATCCTTTACCATGTTCTGAACCTACTCATCATACTACTATGTTTCTCCCACTGGATATGTTGGTTACAGTAATGTGTGTTCATATGAGGTGAAAAAATTGACCACTCACCTCACAGTAGGTGAAAAATCACACAACATTGAAGGCCATAATAAAATTCAATTGAAAGTAGAGGAACAACACATAAAAAAACACAAAGTGAAGAAAAAAAAGAGAAGGGGAAAGAAAAAAAAGTCTTATGTGAGAAATAGTGTCTCATGTCACTCACTAGTCCACAAGAAATAACGAGAGTGATATAATCCAAATATGACACATAAACAAGTATGAAAACCTCAAGAACACAAGAAAATCCTCTAAAAAGCAAAGAAAACAAATAAGGATGCTACACACCTCCAAACAGATTAGTGATAAAAGAAACATCTAATAACCTTAGCTAGTATGTATATTTTCCTTATTAATTTAATTATTAAAAATAATTGATAAGTTAAAAAACAAGAGTTTTAAATTTAGCAAAAAAGGCTATCACTACTTAATCTTAATGACCTACTTAATAATTAATTTCCTCCTTTTTAAAATTAGGAAAAACACGTGAGACTTAAATTACTTTTTTTTAACAAAATGGGTTCGAAAAAAGAACAAGCTAAAAAATAGAAAACAGAAAAAAGCACGATAGGTCAAGCCATGTGGAGGGGTGGAAAAATCCTAGTGGTTGCTAACCTAGTTAGAACAAGCTAGGTGCTCAGCAAAAAACATAACATAATATCTAGGCCTTAGTGGCCATGCTATCCTTACAGAAAAGTGTAAAACATAGAGGTTTTCAATGTCCATCGAAAGGTGAGGTCTTTGGAAAAGCTAAGGGGAAGATGAGACAAGGACACAACAGACCAAAAACCACATCAAGGGTTGGGACACCAAGGCACGTGGAGTGGGAACAGGACAAATAAAAAATGGCCAAGGACATGATCGAGTAGGGTAAAACCCACACACAAATGGTGAGGTGTATGAGATGAAAGTGATTAAAATCCAAGGCATTACAAGGGAAATAAAAGCATGCAGACCACGCTAGGATTATTTTAAAAAGGTACAAGATTAAAAACATGTAAAACTAAACTCACCTAAGAAAATGAGCTCGAGCTGACACATATAACTAAGTAAGAAATGAACTCATAAAGAGAAAGAGGAGAGGTTTATGGAATGTGAAGAGTAGAAAAAAAAATCGAGGTGAAAGCATCTATAAATAAATATTTTCAACAAAAATAATTGTTTAATGAAAAAATCAAATGACCAGCAACCATAGAAAAATACCTCCAAACACGATTTCTGTAAAAGATAGCTGCTGTAAGATAAAATTAGTTGAAAAAATATAAAAGTTTCACAAGCACAAAACCCAAAAAATAATAAAAAATCCAATAAATATAACTATTAAATATGATTAGCAAGATTCCAAAACCGATTAAAAACTTACACAAGAAGTAGTAAAAAATAATATCAGAAGTAATTAGCAATGATGAAAAAAAGAGTTCCTATTATAGAATCGCAGCTTTGATACCGTAAGATACTATCCTGTGAGGATCAAAATGGTAGCCCGTGCACATTGAAAAGGTTTCACTCCAATGGTGACGAGAAAGATCTAAGTAATTAACAATAAAAATCTATCAACAAAGAATCATGCATAGAAATAACATGTCTACTCATTCGCAAAGATAAAAAAGAGGGTATATATGAGATTTATGTGTAAATCCCATGCCTGGACAAATATTCCCTCCAAGATATAAAATAGAAGAGTTACTATTCCAAAGATGGAAAATAAATATGATGACTCCAAAATGTATATGACAATGAAAACATCTGTCATATGTCATATAACCCTATGACCTATGATCTCACCTAAGTGAGATGACTCAGCATGTGAGGTGGACAATACCTCGAGTGATGATGATTCAAGTCACATACACCAAAAATATTTTACCAATTGTAGTCTTGTGGTAGCCCCCAGTTAAACTGAATCCTACACTTCAAATCATCCCTACATGCCACAATCATAAATAATGATATTACTCAATCTATCGTATGATACAAGATCTGTTTCTTCACCATTTTGTCCAATGTTTTGTTCTCTTATTTTCAATCATTTGTAAAACTACTATTGTTTCTAAAGATAAATTTCAAACCACCAATTTTTGTCTAGCTTGATACTGATCATTACTAATGTTCAATTTTTATGGTCAATTATTCTGCCTCTCTATTATACTATTAATGCCTTAAGTTGTACCCTGTTAAAACAAAATTCAACATCTCAATGATATTTTTCACGGTCTCTCAATCTTTTCACTTCTCTTATTAAGACCATTCTTTAGAGAAGGATTCACTTATCTATAAATATCTATCATAAAGCTAAATAATTGCATCCTTCATTAGGCTAATAACTAATTCTAATGTTAAGAATCCTTTGGACCATGATGTGTAGAGCATGCATTCAAATCAACATCCCAGAAATTGAATGTGTGACAAAATTTAGTTACTGGTTGACCACATGTTCTTGTAAATGCTCTTGTCTCCTGATGATGATACCACATCTTTGAGTAGGAGAGGGTATACATGTGACAAAGACCAATATTTTATAAATCCATATTCATTAAGGATTTTAACTTTGCATAGAATTGAAGCATCTATGGTATAATCCATAGACAAGGATTTACCATTTTTTTGGAGAGGTCTCCTTTGAAACAATACAAGGAGTATTGTGGTATTAAGTCATGTAATATTCATTCAGTTTTTGCTATGTCTTTTTTTTAGCCAATATCAAATGCTAAGTTCAAGGTGTTAATGTTAAGATTATAAATGTTTCCCACCAAAAAGTAGATCTATTATAGTTAGTGAAGTCGACCAGGGATTTTGATTATAGTTACCGTTACAATTATGAGAGGATGATGACACTAGTCATTTGTTCCAAATACCCTTGTACATCCCCAATTCCAATGAATTCAAGACCATCTATTGTCTAAATAAATAATGTATAGATCCGCGTACTTAATCTAAACACATTTTTTAACTTCTTCATTTTGAACTGAATCTTCTCACTTCAATGCATCCCTACCTTCCACACGTAATAAATAATGAGTGATTATTCAATGGTCTACCTTGTGGTTTTTTATCTCTACCATGGCCATAGCTTTAACTACATTTATAATATCCAAAATCTCAGAAACAAATATTAAACTTCAATCAAACTATCACTGAGCTAGGAATGATACTCTTTTATTCTATTTGGGAATACTCTTCCACATACCAATATATTTCTTCCTCTTCTTCTGTAGAGTAATACTCATAACCTTCTCTGGTATCCTATTTGTGTGAACACATATTCTTAACATGTAATAGATTCCTAAATCTTGGATTCTAGACCAGTCCATACTGTTACCCATGCTTTTATGCACGTGGAAAAATTATACAATCTGATCCTGGTACGATAAAATCATGGCATTCAAGTACTACTTCCCCTTCTGTATCAGTCTCAAATTATTTGTAAAATTAGAAATCTTATTGATGACATATATGTCTTGTGTTTCACCTAAACTCAACTCTGGCTCAACTCAGTAATATGCTCGATGTGTACCCTCCTGCAGACCATATTCTCTTCATCTCAAGGGGGAGTTCGACGTTCTATTATCAGATCAAAAAACCATATCATAAGTGATTCACATATGAGAAATTTTGTAACATCAGTTTTTGGAGAGTCAAGTTTTCCATTCATCTTAGAAAATTGAGCTAAGGGAGGTCAGGAGGAGTTTGAGCTAGTCGACAAAGCTTAAAATAAGAAAGGAGAGTCAGGTTCTACATGATGTCGTAGTCAATGAAACTAATGGGTATAAAGTTCTTAGACCTCATTGGTCAAACTTGTTGATGTTGTAATCTATTGAGTTTGAGGTCATGTGAATGTCTTCCTAGTTTCTCCCATGTTAAGGGAACTCACTTGGTGGATGATGTTTACAGGATACCCCTAGATGGGAGCTAGGAAGCTCAGTAGAGACACTTCCCCTAGTATCACAAGTGGGGATGTTACGATGGCATGTCATATTGTAGATACACTCCATGGGTCTACCAAGGCCACTTTATCAACTGTGGAATGATCCAGATTTCTTCTTCCTTTTAGTGTGAACTTGGATGTTCACAAGCCAATGAACTAATCCTGCGCATTGGAGAAAATTCAATATATGTGCAAATACTTAAAATTTCAATGATGGTAAGCCAATTTAGTATTCTCACACTCATAAAATTGTCTGTATGGGTAATTTAATCTATCTCTTTGAGGTTTGTGATATATTCTCCACAAAAAAAAGAGTATGTTACTTTGGTTCATAAGAAGGTGCTTGTGGAGAGGCTTGGTTCTTACTTAAACCATATAGTACTTTATGCGTGAATGCCTTTTTCATGCAAGTATCATGATCGGTCAATCACTATGTTTGGATAGCCATTATCAGTCAGGGAGAGGTCAATCATCATCCATTGGTTTCTTGATTTTGGTGTATTGAGCGTAAAGCAGACCACTGAGATAAATTGGTCCATCAAAAAATTTGTTGCAATGCAGAGCCGACTCTATTAGTGGTTAAGGTACTGGATCATAATGTTATTTAATCATTCTCAATTTCTAGTACGATTTTTTTTCATTTTATGAACCAAGTCAAGTTAAGAATCTTAAGATTCTGTTTTTTTTAATGGCGCTCCAGCCTTAGATTAACTTCCATGAGATTTTATTTTTTTCAAGCCTTTACTTCGTGTTTCTAGTTGAATCATTATCCTAGAAAATAAGTGAGTTAGGCCACGCGACATGCAAGAATCCTCGTAATATTTCGTAGATTTTTATTAGCACGATTCTACTTAAATATGTTCTATTTTAAGGGTGAAAGTTCATGACCTATAAAATGCTATGTTTATTTGGGACAACTTTAATGAATCACGAGATTCCATCTTGGTCATGCACAGGATTTACCCGCAAGGTCAGCTGGTTCAGTATGAGATTTTAGTGGAACATGCTCATCTTTTCCAAACTTATAACAATTTAGAAGTCTTATTTCCCATGTTACATTCACATTATTATTTTGGTTTTCTCTGTAATGAGATTACTTAGATAGATCTGAATATCAACAAAAATAGAACACCAGAGAACACTAAGATATAGATGATTTATCACAATATGAAAGTATAATGACTCAGCCACTTCAAGGGAGAAACCTCCAAACCATGAAATAAGACTCAAGTACTTAATATCATGATTAAAACCTCCTTACTACCTCCTATATACCCTTATTATATTATGTACATCACCTAGTTTGGACTATTAATCATATGAAAACATAAATGAATGAAATATGACAAGATAAGGGATTATGTAAGAAAAAATTAGTCATAAATATCCCCCCCTTAATTGTGCATTGTCTGAAGAGATGAGGAGAGAAATGCTCTGAACAACTCGAACTTGTCACGTGCAAGTGACTTTGTGAAAATATCTGCTCGTTGTTCAGTTGTTGGACAAAATTGAAGTTGGATGTTGTGCTTCAATACATGTTCACGTATGAAATGAACTTGTACTTCAATGTGCTTTGTTCTCTCATGAAAAACTGGATTGCGAACAAGTTTGAGAACACCTTCGTTGTCAACATACATGGTGGTCGGTTTGTCCTGTGGTATTCCAAGTCCTTCCAGTATGCAACGTAGCCAAATTGCTTCACAGATAGCTTCTCCTGCAGAACGATACTCGGCTTCTATGGAAGAGCGAGAAACAAAGTGTTGTTTTTTACTTCCCCATGATATTGGTCCAGATCCCATAAAGAATACAAATCCAGAAGTGGATTTTCTATCATCAATGTTACCTGCATGATCCGAATCCAAATATCCAGTCAAGAAGAAGTTTTCATTCTTCTTGTAGTCTAGACCAAGATCCACTGATCCTTTGAGATATCTCAAGATGCACTTTGCTGCTTTCCAATGACAAATTTTGGGTTCATGCATGAACCTGGATAGATAGCTCACTGCAAAGATGATATCTGGTCTAGTGTAGGTTAGGTAAATGAGACTCCCAATCAGCTGCCGATAGAGAGTGGCACTTACCTCAGGAGATGGATCTGAACGAGATAACTGTAATCTGTTCTCCATAGGTGTAGCAATTGGTGTGCAATCCATCATCCTAAAATTCTCGAGCGTTGTCTTGGTATATTTCATATGAGAAACAAAGATGTGATTCTCTTTCTGCCATACTTCTAGTCCAAGACAGTAGTGCATAAGCCCGAGATCTGTCATGTCAAATGATCGCTTAAGATATTTCTTCGTTTCATCAATCATCTTCACTAAACTGCCAGTGATGACTATATCATCGACATAAACTACAACAATCACCATCTCCCCCCTTTGCTTTTTGAGGTAGAGATTGGGATCGTATGGATTTATGATGACTCCATGTTGTACGAGATGCTCATCAATCTTGATGTACCATGCCCAGGGTGCCTGTTTTAGGCCATACAGAGATTTCCTGAGTCTGCATACCTTTTCTTCTTGATCAGGTACAACATATCCCTCAGGTTGAGTCATGTAGACTTCTTCTTGCAAATCTCCATTCAGGAAGGCACTTTTTACATCCATTTGGTGAACTTTCCATCCAAACTGTGCAGCTAGAGCAAAGATCATCCTGATCGTTTTGATCTTAGCTGTGGGAGCAAATGTCTCCTCATAGTCAATGCCTTCTTTCTGTGTGTACCCCTTTGCTACAAGTCTTGCTTTGCACTTGTCCACTGTCCCATCTGCTTTGTACTTAGTTTTGAATATCCATCTGCAACCAATGGGTTTCTTCCCTAGTGGAAGATCGACAAGCTGCCAAGTGTTATTCTTCATCAATGATTGATATTCAGAATCCATGGCATCTTTCCAAGCTTTTGACTGTAGGGCTTCCTGGACTGTAGAGGGCTCGTCTGATTCAATGACTCTACTCATCAAAGAAAAGTTAACTTCTTCTCTTGCTTTACTGCGAGTCCGTGGTCCAGGGGTGGATGTATCCGGTGGAGCATCTAGTCTTGCATCTCGTAATGTACTTGTACACCATTTAGGCATACGTTGAGTTGTTCCCATGGGTTGTGGTTCTATCTGATCAACACCATCATCCCCATCATCACTTTCATCTTCTGAGGGAACATTTGCTTCAGTTTTTACAACAGGTGAAAAATCTACATCTTACGAGTCTGGAGGAGGAGACTCTTCTTCCTTCTTCTCAAAAAACTCAACATCTCTGCTTGTGTAGACTTTTCTAGTCTTAGGATCCATCAGTCTGTACCCAAGAGTCTCTTCACTGTATCCAATGAAGATGAGATTTTGTGACTTCATGTCCAATTTCTTTCTGTTCTGTTTGGGTATGTGCATGCTGGCTTTGCACCCAAATACTCTGAGGTGTGCAATGGATGGTTTCCTTTTTGACCATGCTTCTTGTGGTGTAATTCCATCAAGAGCAGTTGTGGGCGCTCTGTTTAACAAATACACTGTTGTTTTTGCTGCTTCTGCCCAAAATGTATTTGCAAGTTCAGAATCATCGATCATGCATCGCACCATTTCCATGATAGTACAATTTCTTCTCTCGACAACACCATTTTGCTGCAGTGTGTGTGGAGGAGGCATTTGTCGACGAATCCCGTGAGTTTGTAGATAGTCTCTGAACTCATCACTGGTGAATTCCCCCCCTCGATCTGAGCAGAGAGTTCTGATGTGACGACCAGTTTCTTTCTCAACTGCCACTTTAAACTTTTTGAATGTTTCAAAGGCTTCACTTTTCTTGCGAAGACAAAAAATCTACATTTTGCGTGAATAGTCGTCAACACAGAGCATGAAGTACTGGAACCCTAAATGACTTGGCTGCATTGGACCGCATAGATTGGTATGAACCAGGTCAAGTTTACCATGAGCTCGAAAAGTACTTGTTTGGAATGAAACTCTGTGTTGTTTTCCTGCTAAGCAG
This sequence comes from Taxus chinensis, assembly GCA_019776745.2. Taxonomy (NCBI): domain Eukaryota; kingdom Viridiplantae; phylum Streptophyta; class Pinopsida; order Cupressales; family Taxaceae; genus Taxus; species Taxus chinensis. The sequence continues at coordinate 245,954,042 of CM034149.1, read as the reverse complement.
TGAGGACACTTGTCTGTATCCTTCTGAAGAGCTGGTAGCCCATGTACCATATTACACCGGCGAAGTGTGTTGAGATATTTGAAACTTACATGACCAAATCTTCGATGCCACAACTGAGCTGAGGTGGAGTTTTTAGCCACGAGTGCTTGATCATTTTTGTGAATGAAATCAAGTTGAAACATTCGTCCCACATTTGAGGCTTTTGCAATTATTTTCGAGCCTCTGGATTTATCTCGAATCAGACACATTTTCTTGCCGGATTGACTATCAAAGTCAATTTTTAGGTTGTGATCTAGGAGTTGACTGACCGAAAGAAGGTTCTTTGTCAACCCAGGGACATATAGAACATATGATAGTTTGCATTTTTGTGAACCAAGGGGTAGAGAAATGTTTCCAATCCCCTGAACTGTATATGAAGAATCATCTCCCAACGAAACATGATTTTTCGATGGCGTGTCCCTCATTGAAATAAACCAGTCTCTGTGGCCAGTCATGTGTTGAGTGGCTCCTGAATCAACATACCAGACATCACTAGATGACGTGGATGGTTCACTTGATCGAGCAGTGAACAAGAAGTCTTCATTGTCTGATTGATCTTGTTGCTCAGCAATATTACCTTGCTGGTGGAATCTTCTTTTCCAGTTCCCCTTTTTCTGCCCATGATAGTTGTTTTAATGTCCCTTGTAAGTTTGTTGTTGTTGTGGTCCAGAATTGCTTGATGAACCTTTCTTATATGTGTTAAACCAACATTATTGCAAGTCATGTCCTCTTTTGCAAATTGGACATCGCTTTTTCTGTTGATTGTCCCCATGATACTGATTTTGATGTGGGGACTTCTGATAGGATTTAGGTTTTCCTTTACCTTTTCCTTTCCATTTTTGATGTGAAGACAATACTGATGGGGTCTGTGTGATTATTGACACCAGCTCAAAGAAATATCCTCATACGCGCGCGTAACTTCGCTATATACTCGGATAATTTCTCAGTCCGGATTTATGTCTTGCAATCGTTCACAGACGGATGGGATGGTTCATAGTGTGTGCACTGTGACCTTATTACTCCCCGTCGATTTATAGGGATGATGCCCAGATGACGTTGTTGCAGCTATATTAGGCGTTAAGTGCAGTAGTAGTCGCAACGGCTTTACCCGTAAGCGCTTCCCAGAGGCACTGTATATACCGAACGCTGCGAATGAGATCTAGGATCTCGTGAGTGTTACAGAACCAATTTTACTATTTTTTATTACAATTTTGCCAGTTTCTGAGCAGTTACAAAGTTTTGTAGTTAACAATGGCAACCTGAAAATTAGTACAATATACAGTACAATTTTGAATAACAGGTAAAAAAAAATTCAGTTTCGGGGTCCTGGTGACCTCTTGAGCCCTAAATGCTAAAAATTGGAAAAAAATAACTGAAAAAGCAATTTTTAGGTGGGTCTCCTTTTGCAAAAAATGTCTGGAATGAGAAAACAGACCAAATAGAAGAAATTTTTTTTTTTACCCTAAGTTAGGGATTGCTCTGCTAAATTTAGTTAGCTGTAACTAAATTCAAAAAACCTACTAAATTTAGCAGTTTCACCAAAATTTCCACCAGATGCAAAAGGAGAGTTTTTGGGTGTTTTTAGTGGGATTTGATCCTCAAACCTCTCACTTCTAAGGCAAATGCACTAACCAACTTGGCCACTTGGGGCGCTTGGACTATGGAAGGAAGCAATTTGTATTTATTGACAAATAAATTGACTTACCTCTTGGAAAATGGATGCCACGTGGCGCATGCTGGTGAAGGGGCATTTTTAGGGTTGTATTTGCCCAAAAAACGGATCTGGAGCTTTTCTTTTCACTTCCACGCCTTTGTATTCGCCTATGGCCGCATTTGTTCCTTTCCACGCACTGATCTACAAGTGCAGGCCGCGTTTTTTGTGTTTGGGTGCGTTTTTTTTGTCTCCTTGGGGTGTTTTTTTTCCTTTGGCGTTGTTTCTTATTGCCCTAGCCACATTTTTCCTTGCTTGGATGCATTTTTCCAATGCCTGGCCACGTGTTTTGTTGCTGGGCGCGTTTTTTTACTTGGGGCGCATCTTTTTTGCTGTATATTTGCCTTAGACTGCGTTTTTTTTATTTATTTTGGCCACGCCTGGTATTTCCTGGGCGCGTTTTTGATGAATGTGCTCACAAAAACATTTTTTTTTCTCCTTTGTGCAGGCGCTGGGGGCAGCAAATGGCGCGGGCAAGCTCAAAAAAACGTTTTTTTTGCTATGCAGGCCGCTTTTTTTGTCCTGGGCGCTGAATTTTATTGCCTGGGCCGCATTTTTTGTGGTTATTTGCTTGCACAGGCCGTGGGGGACAGCAAAGGGTGCATATGCTCTCAACAAAACACTTTTTTCTCCTTGTACAGGTTGCTGGATCAAGAAAAACGCCTCCTCTTTTTTTTATTTTCTTTGCTTTGTTTGATACTTGATCACTGCAGGTACATATACAGACCTCCAAAACAAGAAAAACAATCTCCAAATACAGTAAAACAAAACCCTTATTGGGAATTTTTTTTTAATTATTATTTTCAATACCTGTAGCAATTTTTGCCTGGTGCTGAGTGCACCAGTGCAAAAAAAATTTGCCTTCCAAGTACCTGGAAGGAATAGGCGGATGTGGGGGAGGCAAGGATGGGGCTGGGAGTTTGCACGAGGCTGCACAGGCTCTCAAATGCTGCAAACATGTCTCCAATCTCCTCTCTCTCTGCCGCTCTCTCTTCCACGCCTTCACAGGGCCAGAATTTTGCTCTGGTACCAAATGTTGATTGAGAAACAGGGACGGAAGCCTGTGTAGATTTTATTGATCTCAATCAGTAAAAAATTACAGAGGATGGGCTGCAATATTTATAGATATTGCACAGCCAAATACATCCGGAAAAATGAGTTGCACAGGTGCAACCACAAACCAGAATAAACAAGCTTCCAATAACATCCGGGAAGCAAAATTACATAAAGACAAATATATTGTTTAAAACAATATAACAATCTGAATATAGACAAATATGGTTGATTAACCATATAACAATATAATTATTTAAAATTAATTAAATAATCCAACTATGCATAATTAAATATTAGGATAATAAATTTTATCCTAACAGAGACACACTTTAGGGTTCCTGGGAATTCATGCACATGTCAAATGATCCATGAAGGGTGAGTCAACCTAAGCCAAGGGAGTAGAGGGACTTTGAAGAACTTAGAATGATCACATGATGGCTTGCAGAAAACCTGAGTGGCATTGACAAGCCCAACAAACGGCTATAAAATAAACTAGGTAGCTCGACTCAGGGGAGAATGTTTTGATTAATAGCTTGTTCGTTACGGATTGTAAACATTCCATGTGAAGTGAACCATGCAAATCCTATGACAAAAAGGATGAACTCAACGCTCGTTATAATACACAAAAGAGCTCAACAATTGGGAGTGTGGATGCAAGTGGCAGCTCGTGGCAAGGTGATGATCTCGGCACATGAGATGCATAAGAATCCTAACTTGGTGCACAGAGATAAAAGAAATGGATGTTATGGGAGGATAACAAGAGCCAATCTGACTCGATTCAGCTGAAGGACATGACACAAGGTTTTTGTGCATTGATGAGATGAGCGTATTACTCGGTGAGGAGTTGCTAAGATGAGCTCAACAGATGACCCGCAGGTTGAACCATACATAGGCCGAGCCAATGGGGGAGCTCATGGAAGAACCAGGGCTCATGAATGTCAAAAAACCTCATATAAAGAAAGAATAGCTCAAATTGGCAAGCCGAGTTAAGACCGAGCTAGAGTTGCACGAGTTAAGAAGAGCTCAGGATCAACAAAAGTTGAGTCTGGATCCCAAAGAGGATAATCTTGACTTTCTTGATGAATAGCTTATTTTGGATATCAGAGACTTTGGTAGGGTTATCGGTATTTGAGCATATAGGTAGTATGTGTTGAGCTCAGTGCTCAGTTAATACTCAAAGTGAGTCAGTAGTGAGTTCAAGGTGGTGAGATCAATGCAGATTTGAGCCCAATGAAGACAAACATGACTCGATGCTTGAACATAGATTGTCCCATAACTAGGAAAATTGACTCAAAGGATGAGATGGAGTAATAATGGTAAGAAATGTTCATAGGCTAAGTCAATTGAATGATCTCGTAGATGAGCTGAGGCACTAGTTGAGCTCACGGAAAAGGTGGTGGCATCGAAATAAGAGGAGATCAGTTCGTAATTGGAGTTCATTTGAGTGGGAATTCGGTGTTGAAGAACTCGATAGAATTAACACTCAGGATGAGATGAGAGATATCTTGTCATAGGAGGTCACAGAGATAGCTTCAGTCAGCTAGGTCATGGTTAAGCAATGTGATAGTAGTGGGAGCTCGGCAAGGAGGGTTGAACAAAGAGCTCACATAGTGGGCTAAGTTAGTGTAGCTCAGTCGGTGTGGCATAAAGGAACTCGACACATTAATTGGGAGTTAGATCTTAGTCATGGCATTAGATAACATGTTTGAGGAGGATCTCATTGCCCAACTCAGTGAGCTGGCTCAACAATCCAACCACCGAGTTGGTATTTTTTGGCCATTTCTCATAAACCTCATTCAGTGCAAATCAATCCTAAAGGGGTCCCACCACATATTTTAATTTAAATATTCTTTTAATTAATTGAGGATTAAGTCAAATTAGGTATTAATGACACATGATGGAAGCTTCTCAAAGTGGTTCAACCAACTATAATAAATACATCACGCACCTTTAATTTAGGAAGGGAATTTATGACTCCGTATCTCCTCTCTCTCAAATTCTTCTATAAATGTAAGTTGGAAGCTCATTCCAAGAGGTTCCAATAGGTCAGATCAGTTGGACAATTTGGACTTTAGATACAAGTGGATAGTTTTTCAAGAGTCCTCTCTCTTCTGCAAGTTGTCCTTTAATGTTGAGATAACATTCAAGCCTCCTTTTTAAGACTGTAATGGGAACCATTTCTTCTTCTGAATATATGATGCATTGTGCATGTTGTTAAAGTAATAAAAGTGTGTTTTTTGTGACTAATATCAGTCCTTTCATTCTTGTATACTTCTTTTTTCCTTTTCTCAAGCTTACAAGTATATTGTGTAAGTCCATGTTTCTGTTACAGGTTCTTGGAGTTTAGTTCTTATCAAGTGGTGGAATATTGCATGCATTTGAGTTATGGTGCCCATTCACCCTTCTCAAGTTCATCCTTCTTCACTAGAAGACTGATAGATTATTGTGTCTAATTGAGTTTAACAAAGGGAACACATGCTTCCTAGTCTATGGTATTCTGTTACCCTCTCTAAGTTGAAATAGGTGAATTTGACTTGTGGTGCACACAACCTCTTCAAATTAACCATTATCGAGTCTGGAAACACCTTTTATTTGGTGCATCACCATCCCTAGTATAGTTTCATTTCTACAAATATCTTTCCCTAAAACCCATGAAAATGTTAGAATATGTCTAGATAAACATTTTATTGTACTAGGAGTAGTACAAAACTTAGTTTAGGAAGAGGAAGCTGACCTTCTCCAAAGGTTCACCTCAAGCCCAAGTCCCACATCTTGAGAGGTGATCCCATGTGTCCCAATCACACCAAACATCCTATTCACATTCTAGCCATTAAGAGGGTAAAATGATTTGGTGACAAAATGTTTTGGCACGCCTAGTGGGGCCAAGAGTTGGTACTTCTCTTATCACTTGCACAAATAAAATTACCTAGCCACTCTATATCTCTGGATTCCAAATATGAGTGCGGTAACTAATGTGAAGAATTCAGACAAGAGCTTCTTCAAATCAAGGAAATTATCAACTTATCAAACTTTCCTTGTCTCCTCCAAAGAGAATAAGAATAGGTGTTTCAACATCACCAGTTACAATTTTACCTCATAGGGGTCATTCAAATCCTCCATACGGAAGGTTTCCTCCACCAAGGAATAATCAACCTCTTGATGCTATGGCACGAAACCAAGTTTTTCCCCATTTTAATGCAAGAAGTCCTCTTTTTTTGGCTCAACATGACCCTATACCTGTTGCAGTGCTCAAAAGTTTACCCTTTTATATAGGGGAAACTCACATTACTCTAGTGGAACATATTCTTGATGTAGCAAACATTTGTGTATTACATAATATCATGGAGGACAACAATGTGGTTAGATTTCTTGCTACCTCTTTGAAGGGAAAAGCACTTTAAAGGTTTCAAATGTTAAGTGTTGTCACTATAACCACTTCAGACGAGTTAGGAGAAAAGAACTGTAAATAGTTTGAAGACAAGAGTGATCACCTATCAGTTTTGGAACATCTCACCACAATGAAGAGAGCTCCCCAAGAATACATGAGTGATTTTAACTTTTGATTCCACAGGACATGGAATAGGATTCCGACACTCATAAAACCTTCTCCAAATAATGCATTCTTGTACTATTAGTGATCCTTGAATAGTGATGTAGCAGTTATGATCCATTCCATGGGAGGGAATACATTACTTGATGCCTATGATGTTACCATAAGAGTAGGAAATTCCTTGATTCAAGCTAGAAAGATAGCTCCATGACCGCCAATTCCATTGTCTCTAGATCTTACAAACAATCATCCTATCATTTCTCCTATTCCAGCATCCTCTAATCAACTAGCTCAGTCTACCCCTACCTCTTCAAATGATCTATTTTAAGTCAAGTCACTACTACAAACTTTTGGAAACAAGCTCATTTCACTCAAGAGGAAACATTTTCAATACAATCATCCATATCAGCAAAAAAATCAGCAGTATCAGGCTAACCGTCCTCCATTTTAAGGAAAACATCAGCCACAAAATCAAGCTACAAATCAAGCTGCGAATGTTAGTCCTTTGAACTTTAGGAACCCTCTTGGTGCTAGCTCATCTAGAGCCATAGTACCTATCCAAAATAATATAGTTCAAGACTACGAATGGTGTTATCCTTGTTCTCAACCCCATAATCAAAATATTTTTCGTAATGGAGATATTATCCCAGCCCTTATGGTTCAAATAATATCTTCCCCTTCAGAGCTAACAAAAAATTCATCTACATAAGAAACATCAGATCAACCACTTTGCTAAACTGGCAAGCAAAATATTTTTGTGGGTTAAATACAGATTCCTCATTAGTAGCAGAAAACACTCATTCTAAGAAGAGAGAAATGGAACCTCAACTTTCCAAATCTGATCAAGCATCCACTTCACAGCCTTAGTCACAAGCGGTGGTTGATAAAGATGCAGGAAAGAAACCTCTAGAGACAACTGTTAGCCAAATTATGAAGAAAGAAGGTTCTTCAAGTATCACAATACCCAACAAGAATTTTCTGAAGGAGGATCCCAATACCCAAAGAAGTTTCAAAAAATTAGGAGAAATTCCCTTCATCATAGTAAAACAAATAAAGAAACCAATATGAGTGTTACTGTATGGGACATACTTTCAATTCCTTCTCAAAGGAACTTACTGCATGAAGCTTTGAAAAGTTTTGGTATAACTGATGAATTGTTAGGTCATGGAGCACCAGTTGCTATGAGTTTATGTCAACCAAAAGGGAAAAGTATTCCTAAATCTAAAAAACCACCACCATTCTATATTTCCTTGATCATTGGAAACCACCTGGTGCTCAATTGCATAATTGATTCTGGTGCCAATAGCTTAGTCATGCCCAAAAAAATTGCAGATGTAATATGCATACAATATGTTCCAGTTGCAAGAGGATTTATTGAGCTAGATGGAATAACTATTAAAATTGTTGGATCCATCAAAGGAATTTAACTTACCATCCATGCATGCCCAATTTTTTCAATCACCCAAGACATATCAGTCATTGATCTCCCTCCTCTCTTCACCATTTTCCTACCATGAGATTTCATTGCCAAGATGGGTGGGTATCTATCACCTGATTGGTCACATATGATTCTCAAGACTTGATACGGAACCAAAGTAATTATAAGGGTGGAACCCATTTTCCATAATCATGTATAACCCTACACTGCTAGTCCTATAAATAGGAATTATACTATCAGTGATCCAAAAGATGAAGATATTGATCATGAACCAACCAATCTTATCGAAGAATTACCTGATACTGTGATAGATGAAGTAAGTGGAGATCATCAGTACAATCCCTACACTGATGTGTTATAAAAATAAGAAGCTAGTTTTTTGTTGTTGGAAGAGATGGGATTGGGTACATACTGTATTCATGAAGAAGATACAATCATACTGTAACTTATCAATATACCAAGTGATTCGAAAGGACTGTGGAAATTTTTCTTTGACAGCTCAAGAAGTAAGAATGGATCTGGTGCTAGTGTTATGTTAATTTCTCCAAAGGGAGATAAGTACTTCTCATCTTTCCAGTTGTAATTTAGTTGCACTAAAAATGTTTTTGAATACGAGGCCCTTATGGAAGGAATTTGGATAGCCTAAAAGAAGGGAATCAAGATCCTCACTATTTTTGGAGACAGTGAATTATTTTTTCATTAAGTGATGACACGCAATGCATCCAAAAATGATCTTTTAAAATCATATAAGAACTGACTCTGGGACTTGATTTAATATTTTGAAGCTTTTTGGATCCATGCAGTTCCTAGAAATCAAAATCAACATGTTGATAGGCTTGCTACAATTATCTCATAATAAGATATACCTTTTGATATCATGAGAGAAGAGCAGAATTTTTTCAAAATAGTGGTTTGACCTACAGTCCTTGATAATGTGAGTAGCTGGAAAGTCTTCGATAGTGACAAAAAAATTGTCATTTTCCTACAAGAAGTGATAAAGTTTGTTCCGAAAAATCAAGATAAGTTGCAAGAATCATGTGGTGATCAAATCATACAACTAAAAATAAAAAAACTATTAAAATTATTAGTCACTTTGGAATCCATTTTCAATTCAGATGATCAAGCCAAAAGACAAATCTCTAACATGGTGGTTAACGAAGAAGATTTTGAGGAATTCAATGTAGAAAATGAAAAGTTTTTGAAGATCAGAAAAGTATGTACTTCTGAAGAGAAATAATCTTTCATACAAATTTTTTAATAGTATCATGACACTTTTGCATAGAGCTATAAATAATTGTGTGGTTTTGATCTAGGTCTAGCAAAACATACCATCGAACTGGATCCTAATTCCAAACCAATTTGTGAGAAAAAAGGGTCCATTAATCCCAAAATTGAGCCATTAATGAGAAAGGTGCTAACCAAAACCATCAAGGCATGTATCATTTTTCCCATCAAGTACTCCTCTTGGGTAGCCAATCTATTGCCCATAAGGAAGAATAATAGAGAGATTTGGTTGTGCTTGGATTTCAGGGATTTGAATCGCATGTCATTAAAATACCATTATCCTCTTCCATCAATGGAGCATATCCTTCAAATGGTGGAAGGATCTCAAATACTTTCTTTTCTCAATGGATATTCAGGTTTTAATTAAATTCTGGTCCAAGAATATGATCATTTAAAATGGCTTCACTACAAAGTGGGGTGCATATGCCTATAAAAAAATTCCATTCAAATTGGCTAATATCAAGGCTACTTTCCAAAGAGCCATGGACATGGCATTTAAGGGACTAATAAATGATATCATCTTGGTTTACCTTGATGACTTAAATTTATATTCTAATCATATAGAATACCACATCACACATCTAAGGAAGGTTTTATAAAGGTGTAAGGAATTTGGGGTTTCACTTAACCCCAAGAAATGTATTTTTGTAGTACACAAGGGAAATTTTTTGGGGCATGTTGTTTTAGTAGGACTATCAATCAATCTAGCTAGGATTCATTTGATTATTTCCTTATCTCTCCCAAGTCATAAGAAGGGCCTCAAGAGTTTTTTGGGAACCATAAATTTTGTGCAGAGATTCATCCCTCAATTCATGACATTGGCTAAACCACTAATAGCCATGATGAAGAAAAACATGCCATTCTCATGGAAAACAAAAGGACGAGAGAAATTTGAAGCCATCAAAATGGCCATTTCTCAATCTCCCATGCTGGTAAACCCCAGGTTTGATAAATACTTTATCCTTTATGCTTTTATAGGTCAAGAGAGCATTTCAGGGATCCTCACCTATAAAAATGATGATATGATAGAGCAACCAATTGCTTTCTTCAGTAATTCCCTCAAATACTATGAGCTCAGATATTCATTCGTTGAAAAACAAGTCTTTACAGTTATTCAAGATTTGAATAAATTCAAGCACATATTGTCCAATAACAGAATTCATTTAATGGTATCTCATCTAGGTGTCAAGGAATTTTTGCTGAACAAAGAGATGAATGAAAAACATGCTAGATGGATCATGAAGGTGATGGAGTATGATGTGCACATCAAAGTCACTAAACTTTCCATAGGTAAGGGTTTGTGTCAACAACTTACTATAGACATGGAATCAAAAGGTGATTAGGACACGACACTCCTAAAAACTGATGAGAGTGATGATCAAGTTGACTGGTTATCTGAAATGAAGAGTTTCCTTTTCTCAGGAGTATATCATGTCAACATGGATAAAAATCAAAGGAATTTACATCTTCATTCTATTCCATATGTTCTGGTAGATAATGTTCTCTTTCAAAGGGATTTGAGTGATGTTATCCTTTGGTGCATGGGGCCAAAATAGGTAAGTAAGCTACTAGAAGGGTTTCACAATGCCCTATTTGGAGGAAATTATTCTGCATGAACAAATGCTACTAAGATCATGTGATCTGACTACTATTGGCCAAATTTTTTCAAATATGCCCATATTTGGGTAAGGAAATGTAAGGAATGCTATTTTTTCATGGGAAAGAAGAAGTTGGAATCTCTTCCACTACATCCAATTCAAGTGGATCAACATTTTATTCAATGGGGATTGGACTTCATCGAAATGATTAATCCTCCAATGGGTCCTTACTACAATAGACTATTTTACTCGATGGAAAGAGGTGGTAGCATTGAAGGAGAGAAATGAGAAGGTAGTTTTGGATTTCTTGGAAATTATAATGACAAGATTCAATGTTCCATTTATAGTCATTTCAAAGAATGTGATGGTTTTTCTTGGTATGAAGTTGAGTGAATGTGATGTTAAAAATGGGGTCTACCTCAAGAATTCATCCAATTACCATCTGCAAGGAAACAGATTGGCTGAGTCTAGCAACAAAATCCTCATAAGGAGTATTAAGTGCACAATGGAAACTAACAGAAGGACTTGACATACATAGCTCAAGAGTTCCTTATGGGTAGATCAGATCACACCTAAAAGGGCCATCAAAAATTATCCTTTCATTCTTGTATATGGAAGAGAAGAAAAACTTCCACTCTCCCTAGAATCACCTTCTTTGGAGGTTTTTCATCAGCTTGAGGTTATGGAGAACATTCCTCTAACAGTTAGGTTTGTAGAACTCATAGAGTTGGAAGAAGTACAAAATAAGGTTATGAAGACTTTAGAGCAACATTAGGATTAGGTTAAGAAATATTTCTACAAGAAGGCATCTGACATGCATTTTCAAGAGGGATATTTAGTCCTCAAATGGGATGAAGACAAGGCCAAACTAGAAAATCATGCCAAGTTTGATGCTCTCTGGAGCAGGCCATACATCATCATGAGTTGTAAAGAGGAGAATTCATTTTGTCTATCCAATCTCAATGGAAAAGAACTATCCATTCATATGAATGGGATACATCTTAAAGCTTTCTTTTGAGATCGTTCTACCCCATGTATAATTTAGTTAGGTGTTTTCCTCCAAGTGCTTATGCACATTGTTGTGTGTTGTTATTCTTTTTCTTTCCTTTTTGTCTTTTTTTTTTTGTTTTTGCACATTGTTTCATCATTGGAGGTTTTTCAAGTAGAATAAGGTTCAAAGTTTCCATCAGAGTTTCATAATGTTTCTTCATTCAAAATTTTGTAGTGCTACGTAGGTGTCAAACATTCGTCAGTTTCAATATTTTCCTTGCCTATACCAAGGAGACCTCAGGATATATCATAGAAGATCAAACCATTTTAGGATTCCAACATAGAATCCATGCCCAATGGATGACTTAAGGCTACTTGGATCATACTTAATAGGAAATCATCCCCGAGAGGTTTCCAAAAAGGTTATCCAATTTTATGCACATGGTAAAATTAGACAACGGGGTCCTATTACGATAAAATCACAAAATTGGTCCCAAGAACCCATTTCTGGTCATCATGGAGATAAAATGATTAAAATAATTAATAAATTGATAAGTGATCTCACCTAGCCTAGATCAAACTCAACTCAATTCTAGCTCGATGTGTATCCCAGTGCCAACTTGGTGCTAATCTCAATGGGGAGCTTGATCTATGGTCAGCTCGGAAAAGATCTCGTAAGTGAGTTGTAGTGGAAATTTCGGAACATAACTTGGGAGAGTCAAAGTCTCAACTTTTCTTAGAGGTTCACAGTAAGGGAGACTAGGAGGAGTTTGACCTAGTCAATGGAGCTCGATGGAAGAAAGGAAAGTTAGTTTTGGATGATGGCCTAGTCAATGCAACTGATTATTCAAAAGTTCTTAGCTCACTTGAATGAGCTCATCGATGTTTATGTAAGGAGTTTGAGCTCATGTGAATGCATCATTTTTGTGCCAGGTTAAGGAGCTTACTCGGTGAAGAGCTCAAAGGGATCTCGATGGGAGCTTGACAGCTCAGTGGAGTGTTACGACCCTATTGTAGCTTCAAAATCTTAAAGGTGAGTAGGCACACATGGCTAGAGGGAGTGCAAAAGTGAAGGTGCACAAGGAAGAATTCAAAAAGGGTTCTTGGAGAACCAAGGATGCACACCCATGAAGAACAATTCAGGACTTAACCCTTTTTGGCCTTTTAGATAGAACACATGAAGAACGTGTTGTATTTGGATAAGGGTCCATCCTGGCAACAGGGTGTCCTGGAAGGAATATACCTTACGATAAGAAGATCTAAAAAGCTAATCATGACATGGAGAGGCATGCACTTGGAAGGACCCACACCTTGACACTTAGGGCCAGATCTGAGGTTGCAGAGGAGTTTTTTAGAGCTCAGATGCCTATTTATATGCATGCCCTTAGCAAAGAAAAAGAGACACAAGTGAGGTAGTGGAGATCTATAGAATTACTGTGAGAACTATGGGATAAAATGGGTACATGATTATAGGAAGAATGTAATGAGGGAATGGGGAATGAAAATTTTGTTTTGTGAGCATACATGTATGGATTTAGATATGGTGTATGACCATGGTCTGCCTCTCTGTGATGTTTTGTAGTAATACTATAAATAAATATGATAAGGTTACCACTGCGTTTATATTAAGATTTCCTTCCTGTATTATCTGCATGTTTCTACTATGCTTTTGATCTTGTATAATCATGAACCTTACTTGAATGTTGATTCTGTTTATGGATTTATAAATTCCTAGTTCTATTCATTATGTTGCGTGCTTTTCTCTTTTTATGATTGAAGGGGTATAGAAGCCATTTTTGAGCTCTATAGCTTTTTCATTTCTTTCAAATCACTAAGTCAAGATCATGAAGTATGCCTTCCACTGAACTCACATAAAAGAGAGATTTGGCTCCCTCTCGCATGCCTCAAGTGAGTTCCCAATGCCCGTTTGGTGATAGGCTGGCATGTATGAGGTTTCCTTATTCTTGGTGGGTGTAAAAATGACTACATCTTGGTTCTGTTACTGGGACCTCTTTTTGAAGTTGTAGTGGAACATGGCATACATCGTGGTCTATGCAAAAAGTGATGGCAGAGCACTTAACACTTGAAGGTGTTGAAAATTGGTTTAAAAGCATGGAGGATGAGTTCACTCAGAGATTCCATACTGGACCTGGGTTTGATACGCAAAGATGGGTGGAAGACACTCTCTATCATGAGCTATATGAAACCTTCTTATGTTGTTTCCTAGTAGAGTTATTTGAGTGGCTCTTGTCATATGCATCTAGGTCAAGGTGGTATTATAAATCACACCCTTGGACCCAAGAAACATACCAGAACCTACAAGATGTTGATCTAATGTGGACTCATGCTATAGATAATTGGTGGAAGGGAGTATTGGCTAGCTACACCCTAGAATACACAATTTCCACGTATTCTTGTCTGGAGGTTGTTGAGTTTGAATTTTTGTGGGAGCCCAGAGGATCATTTTTATGAGCTATCCCCTTGGAAATAAAAATCTTGATGGTAACCATGAGTTTAGAGGCATTCCTAATGGCTGGCTAAACCTCTTTGAGCACTTGGCGAGGAAGCCAGGTTGGGGAAGGATGGCTGATATAACAACTGAAAAGGAAAGGGAGGAGAGACAAATTAAGTATGGTGAAGCACATGAGAGGAAGATTGTGAGACGTTGTGTGGTTGCATTTATGATGGATTTATGGAGGCAGACATTTTTGGGAGAAGAGGTTCACATGGAGGATGTGGATCCTAAACAATCTGTGCTACCCCATCTTGGCAAGCGCGGAAGAGAGAACCCCTCAGATTCTGATGAGAGCCCATCACATGGAGAAAGAAGAGTTGTTGGCACACATCTAACCCCACCTAGCAACCAAACCTTGGCGCTTGGTTTATTTGAACGAGGGAAAAGTATAGTTGATCCATTTGATATCAATAGAAGCAACAGATCGGTGCCCAGAAGATACAACTTCTCGTTTGGGACTTCTATGGCTTCACACACTATTCCAGTATTTGGTGGAATGTTTTGACAAGGCACATATATAGGTGGTTTTAGGAGTGCGTTAGGAAGTGGTGGAGGAAATACAAATGGGAGTGGCACTAGTTCACAAAATGTCAGTGTGCAATTCAGTGGGATGATGGGAGCATTTAGAACGACAAACATAGGCCCTGTACCTAACACAGGAGGATTTGGAGGTGGAAGTGGTGGCTCAGGATCTAGTGGGTCTGGTGGAGGAGGAAAACACTAAAGGAAATTAAGGGACTGGGTCAGGAGAATAAGGGCCTTAGCCACCTCTTCAAGTATTTTTTGAGATGTTTCTGCACTTACCAAATTATATAGTGGGATAGAAGATGTCGTAGAGCACGTGCATAAGTGTGAGCTACTATGGCACGTGAAGGGGATCATGACCCTGGATCGAAAGGCCAGTCAATTTGTGACAAATTTTCAAGGATGCGTGCATATTTGGTATATAAAGTATGACCCTCATTAGAATGTTGTGGATTATACCGCGCTGAGAAATGAATTCTTGGTAGAATTCCATATACTTGAGTTTGAACAGAAGAGCATCATCTCTCTCAAATAAATCTAGCAGGGAATGGCAGAGAGCATGTACAAATATGATGATCAATTTAAAAATATTTTATCTAAAATGTCTTATGATATCCACAATTCACAACATGCTCAGTGGTTTGTTAGATGATTGATCACACCATTTAGGAGGGCTTTGTCTCATAAAAAATTCAGGGACCCCGCACGAAGCATTGGAAGCTGCTTTACATGCTGATGTAGTTAGTAGTGTTGACACTGGCGCTAGCCCATTTCTGGAGGCTCAGATCGCTGCCATGGCTAAGTAGTTGGGGAAATTATCTACCAACACAGTTCTAGAGACTCGCAGTGGGATGTGGTACACATATTGTAATGTAGAAGGGAACACAAAGGATAATGGCGGGATATGTACTCGAAAGGTGGTATGTACCGTAGTGGTAAATTGTGAAATATTTTCATAGGGACCATGATGCAAGTAGGTGCCCCATTTTATAGCATGTGATCTGTAAAAACATATCTTGTTATTGCAAGATATGTACCTCAACCACACATGACACCAAGGATTATAGATTGATTGACCAGATTCATGAGGTAATTGATCTTGGTGTGTGCCAGAATGGCATTGCCAGTAGTTCCAAAGGAGATGAATTTCAGTATAAAGAGCATGGAGATGGAGGTGCACGTAGAAGAGGGATTTCATGGAGGATTTCATGGCCATGGAAACCACAGGGAAAGAAGTGAGTTCCTACATGGGACATGCTTTAATTATGGAGCCACAGACCATTATAAGCACAAATGTCCAGATCTTCTACAATGCCCTTGGTGTGGAAAAAAACATAAGTACGAAGAGTGCTTGGAGTTATACGAACATATGAGACAGCAGCACCGGAAGGATAAGGGCACTTCCATGGTGATTATTAAGAAGGCTAACGCGTAATGGCTCCCGCAAGTAGTACGTGAATCAGAACTAGAGCCTGTTATGGTAACAGCAAGGGCAGAGTCCACGTACACAAGGGAAACACCTAGGTAGAGACCTCTTGTTTCAAGGGAAGAAGTAGTACGTGGGAAGTATCTAAACCCGAATCACTAGAAAGAAGTCTACCAGGAAACCATGGATGTAATTCAGAGTTTACAAGGGGAGATCCAATGCTTAAAAGAGAAAACTAGAAAATATGAGCAAAGAAGACCAATAGAAGCATCAAAGGATGACTTGCATGAGGTTAAGGAGGTGTGTAAACTATTGAGGCAAGAGAATGTTATTCCCCTGCTAGGAGCATGGTTGAGAGAAAAGGTTCCATGCGTGGGGGAAGAAAATGAAAGGTAGATCCTGCATGCAAACATCTCACCTCATAGTCTTGATTATGACAAAGAAATCACCTCAAACGCAGTAGTGGATGGATGGCTACTTAGCAACATCCTCATTGACATAAGCGTGAAGGTTAATGTTCTCACTCTGGATGCCTAGCATCAAATGGGAAGACTTGCATTACAACCATCTTCAAATGTGTTGTATATGGTAAATAAGACAAAGGTAATGTCCATAGGTGTCTTAAAGGATGCGGCCATTACCATTTAGGGGACTAGGTTCACTGGGGATTTTGAATTCTTGGTGCTTTTTGAGGTAGATAATTTCCTAGTGCTACCTGGGCCACCCGTGGTGCTATAAGAATAGTACAGATCTTCAGTTTAACAAGGGGTACATAAGCTTTGAAAAAAAGGAAGAGAGGGTGATTATACCACTTGATGATGGAAAGTCCACACCCTATATTGAACCCCTTAGAGAGGAAGTCCTGCATAGAATATATGTGCACTCCATACGAGAGCCAGAGACCATCCACCCTACAAAAGGAGCCATCTAATTTGATGATGCTCAATTTTTTAGTGATACTACTAGTATAACATGTGATAATTAGGTGCATGTGACTTATGAATTGATTGGGTGACATCTGAAAGGATCAGTGACCAAGGTAACAATGGCACGTATAATTTTGCACCTAGGAGGAAAGATAATAAACAATTATTCTAGGGATGTATACCCTGAGGTCTTTTTGAGAGAATTGGAAGCTCAATGGAGGGAGGACGAGTGACGAGGTATGCTGGGTTATGTTTTGATAGGCACAACAGTGAGGTGGTGGGCCACGCATAGTGAAAACTTTTTAGAGTGGTGTGAAGTTAGAATTGTGCTCACTATCTGATTCTCAAGGGGCAATATACCCACCGCTATCAAGGATTACAATGGCAATGAACCCACCTCTTCCCACATTGAGGCATGTGAGAGGGTCTGGGGAGAAGGAATGGAAGCTTTACCACCCTCCCTTTGGGTTCACAAGCTGTATTCGACACTACAAGGTTGTGCGTGCGCTTGGTACATCCATTCTAAAACTCACCACCAGACAGGAAATTGGTAGGATTTAGCAGCTGACCTGGTTCACACATTCGAGTACCAAAGTACCAAGCAACTGGTTGATGAGGCATTTTAGGCTATCAACTGCGTCACTTTGGGGGATTGTGCCATGGTGGAAGATAGATTCGTATACTTACTTGGTGGACCTAGCTTGGAAGCGTGGTTCGAAGAGGATGAACCAGAAGACATATAATTTGAGTGCACATGTATTGAAAAGGAGAAAGGAAATATGGTATACATTATTAATGGAGAGAAGATAGGCCATTTGGTTGGGATGCATGAAGTAGTTGACAGTGCAAATGCATTTGTGCATGTGTATCATGAACCACTCAAAACTAAGAAAGTTAACATCGGCTCGGAGAAGGAGCCCAAGGAAGCTATTATTGGGGACTACTGGTTAGATAAGGAAGTATCAAAGATCATCACTCTCTTGTATGAATTTGAGGATTTATTCCCATGTGGATACCATGAGTTGAAATGCGTCTACCATTATTTTTGGGAAATGAGGATAAAGTTGAAAGATGGTGCGTGCCCGGCTAGGAAGAGGCCTTACAAGATGAATCCTAACATGCGCGTAAGGGCTATAGAAGAGATAGACAAAATGATAGCATCCGGTATCATTGAGGTTGTGGAGGAATCAAAATGGATAAGTCCAATGGTGATCAACATAAAGAAGGATGGGTGGATTAGGATATGTGTGGATTACAGGGAGTTGAACGCTATTTGTATCATAGATCCTTTTCCCACCCCCTTCACTGAAGAAATTTTGGAAGGAGTTGTTGGGTGTGAGGTCTATTCCTTCATAGATGGATTCTTGGGATATCACCAAGTAAGGATTGCCAAGGAAAACCAAGAAAAGACAACTTTCACCATTGAGTGGGGAAGCTTTCCATACATGGTCATGCCCTTTAGATTGAGGAATGTGCCCGCTGTATTTTTGAGCATAGTGGTACAAGCATTTAAGGACTTTATCCACAAGTTCCTTCAAGTATATTTGGATGATTGGATAGTGTATGGATTGGTAAGGGACCATTGTGATAACGTGAGATTGATGTTTGAAAGATGTCGGCAGTAGAGGATTTCCCTCAACATCAAGAAATGTGTCTTTGTAACCCCTTTTTGGAATGTTGTTGGGGCATATCATTCGCAAAGAAGGCTTACTGGTGGATCCCGTGAAATTTGTAGTTATTGTGGGATTAGGGGAGCCCACCAGCTAAAGCATTATGCATAGATTTCTTGGAAACACTGAGTACTATAGATAGTTCATTAAGGGACAAGCCAAGATTGCTGCACCTTTGGAAATATTGCTCAGACATAAGAGTGCCTTTTAGTGGGGAGAGGCATAGCAGAGGGATTTTAACACTCTAAAAGAAAGGCTTATCACTGCACCTATTCTACAATTCCCATTATGGGATAAACCTTTCCGTGTCCACGTGGACGCCTCTGGTACAACAATGGGAGTCGTTCTTGCTCAACCAGAAGAGGGGATTGTTGATCATCCCTTGTGTTTTGTAAGTAGAAAGTTGACACCAGTAGAAAAAAGTTATACAATGACCAAGCGCAAGGTATTTTCAATTATCTACGTGCTCCACAAATTTATACAATATTTGCTAGCAACTCCCTTCATATTCTACACTAAACATATGGCCTTGAAGTATCTAGTAAACAAAGCAGTGTTGTAAGGGTGCATATGTCGTTGGGTACTTTTATTTCAGGAATTTGAATTCAAAGTGGTGGTAAAACCTAGAAAGAAAAATTGTGGGCCGGATCATTTATCAAGGATTGATTTGGGAGAGGACGCACAAAGTATCGAGGAAACCATGCCGGACATGCAACTATTCAGGTTGTGACGCACACCCTCGGAGTTAGAAGAGATTGTTGTTTTTCTCAAGGAAGGTGTGTCACCCAAAGGGATGTATGCACTAGAAAGGAAAATGTTATCTATACGCGCCACACCCTTCATGTTGATTAATGGGGATTTTTATAAAATGGGCCACAATGAGGTTTTGTGCCAGTGTGTATTAGAACATGAACGTGTGGCCATAATAGAAGAATTCCATGGTGGGATTGCTAGAGGACACTATGCGGGGAATGTAACCACGCATAAGATACTAGTCATTGAAATATGGTGGGAGATGATTCACTAGGATTACATTGAGTTTTACAAGTCCTGTGACCACTGCCAACAGCTTGGAAAACATAGGAGAAGGGATGAGATGTCCTTGTGCCCCATCACCAGCATAGAACCTTTTGAGAAATGGGCAATAGATTTTGTCAGACCAATATCTTTAGCTACGTGAAGGAATAAATCACAATATATCATTACATGTACTGATTATCTAAAAAGGTGGGTAGAGGCCGTGCCCACTAAGGATTACACCGTAGCCACAGCTGCTAGATTTTTTTTGGATAACATGATTAGCAGGTATGGGTGCCCATTAAGTTTAACAAGTGATAGGGGCACTCACTTCTTAAATGAAACCATCAGGATTCTATTGGCAGAATTCATGGTAGCCCATCACAAGACTACCCGTTATCACCCTCACGTAAATGGGACTGCAAAGGCATTCAACAAAATTCTTAGTAACACACTAACTAAGATATGTGATGTGGGTATGTAGGATTGGGATGACAAGGTATCAGCAATTATTTGGGCATACAAAACAACGTATAAAATATTTAACAAGGCCACACCATTTCAATTTGTATTCAACGCAAAAGCAATTTTACCAGTCGAATTCCTGCTACCATCCTTACGTATACTGTGTAGGAGGTTTGGATGATGAGCAAGCGTTGGAAGAAAGAATAGATGAATTGATAAAGTTGGATGAAAGGTGCTCACTAGCAAGATGGAGCCAAACAAATGAGAAGGCAAAGAAAAAGGCATAGCATGACTACCATATTAAGAACAAAAAGTTTGAGGTTGGCTAGATGGTACTTCTATATGATTCAAAATTTCTACGCCATCCTAGAAAGTTGAAGGTGCATTGGTTGGGTCCTTATGTAATTCCATACATCTTTGTTTTTGTTACGTGCTAGTTACAAGCTCTGGATGGAACAAAATTACCTGGACACTTCAATGAGAGTAGGCTAAAGCCCTACTATAAATAATGAATCTTAGTGTTTGTAAATAAGTTAGTTTTTCCAGTTAGTTTATAATTCCCTTTTATGCTTTTCCTTTCTTGTATTTCCCTTTCGTGTTGATGTTTTCTTTTGCGCCTTGGGTGTCAGTAACATTATTACTTTTTGACTTATGAATGCGAAGAGGACCGTGCATCGTGTTAGTGTGGGGTGAGGTGATAAAGAGAAGCATGGAGTTATTTTGCCAAGAGGATTGGGTTGGTAGACCATTTGAATTGACCCTGTTAAAAAGATGCATTAGGAGAAAAGAAGGAAAATAGATGGAAAAATAAGGTTACATTGGAAATCCACGTACAAAGGAGAAAAACTGCAAAAACACGAGGTAGGTGAAAGTAAGAATCATGAGGATGGAAGAAGTGCCTTTGGCACCGGTAACATGTGCACAAGAGTCTTATGTCAAGATGGTTTGTTTGCGTGCCAAAAGGTTGGAAAAGTTTTCATGCAAGGATTGGGCATGGGTGGAAAAATTTTCACGCAAGGATTAGGTGCGGGTGGAAAATTTTTCATGTAAGGATTGGGCGCGTAAGGAGAAGTGTTGAAGTCAGGTGTTGTTTGAGAACACTGCATTAAACATTGTCGTACGATGGTAGGTAGCCTAGCCTTAAATGCATAAAAGTGGGAAAAGATATAAATACAAGAGTGGGCATTTCCTTATTTCACTTTGTGAACAAAAGAAGATTGATTTTCTTTCAAGATCTAGGGTTTCAAGAACTGACTCATGTGAAGAAAAATCCCAAAAACTTAGGCACAATCGTTCAATTGGATCTACAAACTAGAGTAGAAGTGATTCACGGGTGTGAGGAATGTTGTGAAGAAGTTCCATGATCAAAGGAGAAAAATTTGAGGTTAGGGTTTGTGTTTTATGGCACGGGGTGCATGAGGAAAACATTCAAACAACTCACAAGATAACCTGGGAATGAAAGCAAAGGGTGAAATGACAACCACAAAACCAGTTGGTAAACTTGCAGAACAATCCAAGAAGGGAAAGGGTAAAGGAAAAGGAAAGAAGAAACAAGAAGAAATACCTGTAGATATAAATGAGGAATGGTACTCAAAGATGTAGTACCCGAATGGGGTTTTGGTAGGGCAAGAGTGGGAGTCCCACATAAGACAGATGACCGTGATCGACTATAATCACCGGTCAAGTACAATCATTAAAGAAATGGTGCTAGAGCTGGTGCGCCCCACAAATAAATGAACACCTGACGGATTTCTAATCTACAACAACATGGTCAAGGTGAAAATGGAGAAGGTAGGGCTTCTCCAACTTTTCGAGTTTCCATACTTCAGGAAGCCCAAGAACTTATACCAATGGTTGATGACATGCATACATGAAGACTTCTTCTACTTCGCAAGGCGCAAAATGCGCATAACTCCCCAACTAATTTCACACTTCACAGGCCTAAACTGTAAAGGGGAAATGCTCATAGATGACCTCTAGGATGAGGAGGAAATTAAAGAAACCATATCATCCTAGGAATTGAAGAAGGGATCAAGGTACTATGACATATCAGATATCAGTGATTCGGTGATGAAGATGGTTACACACCTTGTCTCCAAGCTGAATGGACAAGAAAGGTCGACCCAGGTAAGCAAGCCTTGGCTGAATGTCTATAGGAAGGTCACAGAAGGCACCGTATACAACATCTCCCAATGCATGCAGATGAAATCATAAACAGTCTAGAGAAGGGAGGAAAGATCCTATTTGGAAACATTCTGTTGACAATTGTGTTCTCAGAAATTGGGGTGCCGGATGCATCTGACAAGTTCATGTGGGAGTACCCTGCTGGAGATCCCTCATTTGTGGAGATATTTTAGAAATACACATGTGAATCAATGACAAGGGTACACAAGGTGTGCTTAGACAAATGATATAAGCACCTTAGGAATGCATTCATGGCTGGATGGTGGATCTCTGAACAACTCCCCATGGTGACCAAAGGAGAAGCAAAGTTTGTGGTCTACTAGCACTTCTACATTGGTAGGTTCATTTTGGTGGATGGTAGTTGAAGTACATGGTGTAAACTCCCATTCTCATTTACTACCCAATTTTTCCAAGCGGGGGTAAACAGATACAAGGAATCAAAGAAATTAAACCTGGAGTTGTCCACCCTTGACAGAGAGCACAGGGAAATGAGGAAGAATCTAGTCTACCTAGAGAAGCGCACATAGGTTGAAAGGTACGTGTCACAGGATGTGTATATTGTAAGGCCTTTGACCTTACCTATTACTGGGAGCAATGTCATAAGTATTTACCTGTGCATAAGGCTAAAGTTTGAAAAGGGCGCATACATGGAGAATGAGATATCCATTCCAAATGACCCTATTGGAAGAAGGAATCCCACGCCAAAGCATAAGGAGAGGGAAGAGAAAGAGGAATAGAGGGTGGTGGAGAAGTAGGATGTAGGTACTATGGGGAAAAGTACCTACGTCCGGAAGAAGAAGAGAATGATGGTCAGGGAGAAGACCCTAGAACTTGTAAAGCCACCATCCCCTAAGGAGCTCTCAGATGAAGAGAAGACCACATCCCCAACTCTAGAGTTTTCAGCAGAGGAAGGAGAAAAAGGGATGGAATAACCAGAGTCTGGAGATACATATGACCCGAACTCCT
The DNA here is from genome assembly GCA_019776745.2 of Taxus chinensis. Taxonomy (NCBI): domain Eukaryota; kingdom Viridiplantae; phylum Streptophyta; class Pinopsida; order Cupressales; family Taxaceae; genus Taxus; species Taxus chinensis. Next base: position 245,930,682 of record CM034149.1, on the reverse strand, counting down.
ATATAGGTAAAAAGGATGATGATGAAGAGGAAGATCTGGAGGTATATTAGGAGATGATTGATGTTCGTGATTCAGAGGGACAGGAAGTAGAAGATGCAAATGATGCTTTCATCTTTATAAGGAGGAAGGGCACCCAAGGGGAGGAAGGCACACAAAGAGAAGAAAGAAGTGAGGGGGCAAGTACCAAGGAGCCAGATATGCCCAAGCTCACTCAGGAGGAGGTGAATGAGAAAGTGACAAGAGAGGTGGAGAAGATAATTAATAACTTGGTCGAAGAGGAATTGGAGTGCAACATGGAGCTCGTGTTCGGAGAATTCAAGGAAGAGTAAAGGTAGAAGAGTGTGGGTAGCACAAAAGGCTTAACTCTTTTAGTAACTATTCCCAAGGGTGTGCACACGGGAAGTAAACGTATAGAAGGGGGAAGAATAATGATGGGATATGTTGATGACCCAAACAACGTTTTATGCACATGTTTCCATAGTACCGTGCCCACCAAGGAGCTCACCGCCATGGATTCCTTTGATCCTGAGGGTAGATACCCATGCGCAAGGAATATGCTATCATGGGCATTTGACTCCCACCTTGATGAGCTTGAGTTCAAGGTTAACCAAGGATCGGTACTAGCATTGTCTAAGGGAAAGGAGGACAACCCCATTATAAACACGTAACAACTATTGGATGAGCAAGTGTGTAACGCACTCAAAAAAGTCTCCATGGAAATTGAGGTTGGGATCTTTTGTAGAAATGATAGGGTTAAAGTCTTGGAGAACCTGTTGGAGAAGAGGAAGGAAGAATTAGTGAAGCTAACAAAGGAACTCAGCCTTGAAAATTTGATCAGCGCTCAACTACAGAGAGAATTACAAGAGGAGAAGACTAAAGTGCGCAAAGTTTCTAAGAAGGTGGAGCTCATCTCCCAAGCCATTATCATGAAGCACCCAGACCTTAACCCTCCCACGTAAAAATATGGTTCCTCCCTGGAGTGTCTTGAGGACTTGACTTAGATCCTCACTATGGAAAGGCAGCCTTTGGCCTTGGAGTTGGCAGAGGATGTAGTTGCATGCTTGGAGCAGGAGGACAAGATGAAATTCATCGCATTCATAGCTGAATACAAGAAGGTGCTTTCCAACGTAAAAATAGTTGTACAAACCACTAGGGTCGCATATGACCATTGAGCGGACTAGGACAAGGTGACAAGCATGCTGCTTACCAGCGATGAGGCCAAGTTGAAGGACTTTAGGGAAAATAATAAAGGCAATAGAGCCGAGCGAGAAAATATCCTTGCCGAAGTGGAAAGGAAGTCTAAAGCTATTGAGACCTTGTGAGTCTCAATCAAAACCCAGCTAAAAGAGCTCTACAAGGTCATTACGAGGAAGATGGATGCCTTGAAAGATCACGCAAAGGAACTGGAGATAGTGGTAGAGACCATAAAAACAAAGGGGTAAGGGTTAACCTTCGACGAGGTGAGCACATTGGTTAGTGACCTTTGCACAAGAGCACAAGATGAAGTCAGCACTTGGAATACCCTGGAGGCTGACCTGTGGAGAATTTTTTCCCTTCTTCTTCTTTAGGTAGTTTTCCTTCTATTCTTTCTCTCCTCCATTCTTTATTCTTTCTTTCCATTCTTTTCCAAGGCAAGGCCTTGCATTTTTGTACTACATTCTTTGAAGAGGTTCCCGAGGGAGGAGAACAGGTGAAGTGTGGGGTAATGTTGGGACCCTATTATATCTTCCAAATCTTAAAGGTGCGTAGGCGCACACAACCGGAGGGAGCGAAAAAGTGAAGGTGCGCAAGGAAGAATTCAAAAAGGGTTCTTGGAGAACCAAGGATGTGCGCCTGCGAAGCACAATTTGGGACTTAGCCATTTTGGCCTTTTGGACAGAACACATGAAGAACGTGTTCTGTTTAGATAAGGTTCTAGCCTGGCAACAAGGTGTCCTAGAAGGAATATACCTTGCGATAAAAGATCCAAAAATATAATCATGAAATGGATAGGCATGCGCCTGGGGTGACCCACACCTTGACACTTGGAACTATATCTGAGGTTGCAGAGGTGTATGACAGTGGTCTGCCTTTCTTTGATGTTTTGTAGTAATACTATGAATGAATATGATAAGGTTACCACTACATTTATATTAATATTTCCTTGCTATATTATCTACATGTTTCTACTATGCTTTTGATCTTGTATAATCATGAACCTTACTTGAATGTTGAATCTATTTGTGGATCTACAACTTCCTAGTTCTATTAATTCTGTTGTGTGCTTTGATTTTGTTATGACTGAAGGGCTATAGAAGTCATTCTGAGCTCTATAGCTTTTTCATTTCTTTCAAATCACTAAGTCAAGATCATGAAGTATGCCTTCCACTAAGATTACATAAAAGAGAGACTCGAATCCCTCTTGCGTTCCTGGGGTGAGCACCCAACACCCGCTGGGTGATAGGCCGACGTGCATGAGGTTTCCTTATTCTTGGTGGGTGAAAAAATGACTACATGGAGACACTTCCCCTATTGCTAAGTGGGGATATTAGCACAAAATTCTACAATGGAAAGGCACTCCACATGTTCCCAAGGCCATGTTATCAAGGGGGAAGGGTCCAAAGTTTTTTCCAAGTGGAAATTGGATGTTGGCAAGCCATTTTACTAATCCCATGTATGGGAGAAAATTTAGTATATTACCAAAGTCAAAATTTCAATGATGGTAAGCCATTTTAGTAATCCTACACTCAGAAAATTGATGTAGGGGCCCGAGTCTATCATTGAAATATTAGGATATTTATCAAGTAAGTCAGAATATGTTAGAGTGGTTAACAAGAAAATGCTCATGGAGAGGCTGAGTTATTAGTTAAACCATTTGGTGCATGCGTAATTCCTCAACAAGTAGATCTCGGTCAATGACCGAGTTAATAGGAATATCGTTAGGGAAAGGTTGATGCAACATGTTGTGGAGGGTGGTGTATTGAGCATAAAGAAGATGTTGAGCTAAAATTGGTTCATCATGGAATTTGCTATAATGCAGAGCCGAGTTGGTCAAGAAGAAATTACTTCAAAGGTTGGAGAATCGTTCTTGTTTGAGTACAAGCTCATTACAAACCATGAATTGAGTCCAAGTAAGAAGCTCAAGATACATTACAACTGCGTTCAAGATAGATATTAACTCGTGAGAAGATAACCGAGTCAAGCTAAGGAGGCATGTAGCTGAGTTGAGCCGAGATAATAAAATGAGTCAGGGCCACGTGAGGATGTAATAACTTGAATCTAGAGAGAGATTATGCTTCTCCCACAAATTGAGTCAATAAAAGGGAAAATTATGATGGCCACAAGGTGCAAGGTGAGTTTAAAGTTGAATAATGAGGAGATTTCATCAGGATTACAAAGGTATTTAGGTTTAAGGTGATCTTGTGAAGATGATATCACAATGAGCTTGCTGAGATAGTTGTAAAGTTTTGATGTACGAATGAATCATGATGTACTCATTGAGACGTGCTTTGGGGTTCATGGGAGTTCATGCACACGTTGACTGAGCCATGAAGGGTGAGTCAACCCAAGCCAAGGGAGTAGAGGGACTTTGAAAAACTCAGAATGATTACATGATGGCTTGCAGAAAATCCAAGTGACATTGACAAGCTCAACAAGTGGCTAAAAAAACTAGGTAGCTCGACTCGGGGGAGGAAATTTTGATTAATAGATCAGTCAATACGGATTGTAAACATGTCATGTGAAGAAAATAATGTAAATCCTATGAAAAAAATTATGAACTCGGTGCTCGGTAGAATACATGAAAGATCTCGGCAATCAGGAGTGTGCATGTGGGTGGTATCTCATGGTAAGGTGATGATCTCAACACATAATATGCACAACAATCCTAACTTGGTGCATAGAGATAAAAGAAAGGCATGTCGTGGGAGGATAAAAAGAGCCAATCTGACTTGATTTGGCTGAAGGACATGACACAAGGTTTCTACACATTAATGAGATGAGCACATTACTCAGTGAGGAGTTACTGAGACGAGCTCAGAAGATGATCCACATGTTGAACCATGCATGGGCCAAGACAATAGGGGAGCATGTGGAAGAATTGGCACTCATGAACATCAAAATGTCTCATATGAAGAAAGAAGATCTCAACTCGTCAAGATGAGTTAAGACTGAACTGGAGTTACACGAGTTAAAAAGATCTCGAGATCAATAAAAGCTGACTATAGAGCCTGATGAGGATAATATTTACTTGCTCGATGGAGAGCTCATTTTGGATCTCGGTGACTTTGGTAGGGTTCTTAGTCTGGGATCCTGTCGGTAGTATGTTTTGAGCTTAGTGATGATTTCGGTGCTCATTCAATACTTAGAGCGAGTCAGAAGTGAGTTTAAGGTAGTGAGATCAATATGGATTCGAGCTTAATGAAGACAATCCCAACTCAATGTTTGAACACATATTGTCCCATAACCAAGAAACTCATCACAAAGGATGAGGTGAAGTAACAATGGTAAGAAATTATCAAATGTTGAGTCAACTGAAGGAGCTCATAGGTTAGCTGAGGCACTAGTCGAGCTAATGGTAAGGTGGTGGGGTTGAAATAAGAGGATCTTGGTTTTTAATTGGAGTTTGTTTGAGTGGTAGTTTAGTGTTGTAGAACCCAAAATACTCGGCACTCAAGATGAGCCGAGAGAGCTCATGTCATAGTGTTATCAGCCAATTTTGACTGCGCAAAATTGTTAAAAAATAATTCAATAATTAAAAATTAGAAAATTTTGAAAAGTATTACTTTATGTGGTTCATTGGACTCCTTGCGATCGTCTTATTTTCGTGATCGTTTCGGTCTTCATTTCGTGATTTTCGGGAAAGAACTCTTCCTGCCAGGCTATAAAACGCATTAAAATACATTAAAATAATTAATTAATTAATTGCTCCTTGTTTGATTAAATTAATTTTTTAAAAAATCACTTAAGGAGTATTTCATTAAATAAATATAAATTAAAGTTCATCCGACAAGTTTTAGTGCCGAGGAAGTAAGCTTTTGTTTCCAACTGTCGGGTTGGCTTCCCGAACCCAGATTTCCACTTTCCTGGCAATTTCCTTCAAATTTCCCACACGTGGGTTTTCCTCTGCCAATTGCCAAATCATGGATTGGCAAACGAGCATAAAATTCCCCAATTTCCCACATGGGGAAATTGGACGGGGATTGCCAACCCATTTTTCCATTCCCGTTGGCAATTGCCCGTTACTTTTCCCATTTCCCCTTGGCACTTAAGCCACTACCCGGGATGAGAGGAAGTTGAATTAATCATCGTAACTTCCTCCATCAAACCCGGTGGAAAAAGTTAGAAGCTTCTTTTTCTTTAGGAAGACATAATATTTTGTTAACATTATGCAAGAGAAACCCACGCCATTGTGAGCGAAGAAAATAACAAAGTGAAAAGGAGGACAACAAAAAGACTAAAGGCAAATACGTGTGCATTGGTTGAAGGAAAAGACAGGAGAGGTAGAACTGTCCCAGGAACTCCACGCACTGCCAAACCAAATACAAAACCTGCGCATGTTTTCAAATAAAAGACAAAAGAATTCTTTTCCATGCGCTGAGGGAAAGAAAGAAAGGAACAGTTTTCAAAAGAATAAATATTAAAAGAAAAGAGAACAACAATCTCCCATGCAGGAAGAAGGGAGAAACACACATGGAGGAGAACAATCATACCAAAAGCCACGAAGCCTGCAGGGAAACTAAAAACAAAGATAGAAATCTCTCATTCATGCATAAGAGGTCTACCAAGCTCCAAAATTTCCCACGCAGGAGGTGTAAGGGAAAAGCCAGCAAATTGACAGAGGAAGATTTCCACGTGCCAGGGAAAGGAAGGACACACATAGTCTGGGGAATGTTGAATGTTATTCATCTCGTTCAATATCAACACTATTATGGTGCACTGCTTAAGAAACTTGCTCCTGAAAGCTACAGGTAATCCTACAATAATGCAAATAGTATTGGCACAGGATCAATCGATGATGTTCTTCAGAGTATGGATAGAACACTATTTTGTATGCTTCCTAAACTTTTCCCTAAACCAAGAATGCTTGTTTGCACTCCATCAAATGCTACAACAAATGAATTGCTACAACGTGTTCTGTATTGTGGATTCATTGATGGTGAAATGATGGTCTGTCACCCTGATGTTGCGTGGGTGGGTGTGGATTCTCAAAATTGCACTGCACAGGCAGTGTCAGTGAAGTGTAGAACTGAAGTTCTCCTAGGAAAGTGCCATGAGAAAATAATTGACTATATGCAGCAGCTACAGGGTAGAGAAGTAAATTTATCTCAGAAAATCAGTGGCCTCCAGAGAAAGCTAAGTGCGACAGCTGCCGCAGGAAGATCCCAAGGAACTATTGGTGTTGATCTTGATGTTCTGGTTGCACGCGACCACAGTCATGATCAGTTGTTGCAAAATCTTGCAGTACAGTAGAAGCCTTTTTGAGCGCTTCCAAGAAGCGACCCGACCAAACCATGGGCAAGTATGTTTGAAAAAAATGAATTGTTTTTGTAACTTGTTATATTTTGCATTTTCATTTTCCTTCAGAAAGAATGCGTAATATTACATATGGATGGATCTGGGGCCCTGATAAAGCTTACAGCTTAATTGCTAAAGGTTGCAACAAATGAAGGTCACGAATAACAAACATAATGCAGTTGTAGGCTTATCCTTATTCTGAATTCAGATCCATGACAGCTGCAGGTATATCCTTCAAGGGCATTTGATTTCTGATCTTTTAAGATGATTCTTTTACCCTTTGTAAATATGTATACAAAGCACGGTGGTGAGACCTTAAAGCAAAACTATCAGGTGATTTTCCCTTTAGAATCTACTAACTCCATACCTGCGGAGAAACAAATATTCATTGTCGTGTATGATGGATTGGAGTCACGCTATTCAAGGCTTCATAAAATTTCCCTGAATCAAGAGATGAAGGTTATTACGGTGCAGAATGAAACGATTCATATTGTTCAGCATTTTATTTTATTTTATTTTCCCTAGAAATGAATTGAATGTGAAGGCCAATTCTTAAAATACCTAGTTGGTCGTTTCATGTACTACATCCTTGTTACTTGTAAATGGTCTCTTTGAGAAACTCTAAGGGCAATAGGCAATATTTATACCCTTCCATTATGTACATCCAATCAGACAATAAAAAAGTATTCTTTTACCAAGTTTAGAGAAACTTGTTGATTGGAGCCGGGATTGCAGAATCCACTGCCAAAATACCGAGGAGCTCTTTAAGCAAGAATCAGTCTTAAGGGTGTCTATCGACATGCTAAGGGCTTGAACCTAGGTCATCATCATGGCAACATTAGGTATTTATTGGTAATGGCATTTTCTCATCGTTTGGGAGGTAAAATTGTGCTTATTATGGTAAAGCCAAAACATTCTTACTACAAGTGTTATATAATAAGGAAGAACCGTGAGCATTGTGGTAAAACCATTCTTTTCAAAAATGTTGGGTTAAGCTCGGTATTCAAGTGAGTTGAGCTAGAGAAGAACTCAAGGAGTTCGGTTCTGCAAATAAGGTAAAAGGACACGAAGGGCATGGATCGCCATGGGAGTTCGAATTCATGTTGAAAATGCATGAGCTCACAATCAAGATAGGAGCGATACGATTGAGGGCTCATTCGTGAGTTGAGTCGTCTAAACACCTAAGTGAAGAAGGATCACATCTCAAGAATTTCTCATTCCAGTCATCATCCATCTTTGCATGATTGACCTAATTCTTCAGGCCTAATCAACAAAACAACACTATAATTTAGAGCATTGGTTCATGCGCAAGCACCTGTAATCTATATCACACAATTTCTAGAGGAGGAACTCATTGATGAAATACCTCAAAATATACCAGCCCAACTTGTGGAAGTAGTCACAACTTCTCAACCAAAAGTTGATGATCCGGTTCTTTCCCCGCCTACATTTGAAGAATCACCACAAATGGAGAAAATGGCGACAACATCTTTCTCACAACAAGAAGATCCAATTTCAGCAACACCCAAAGGTGATCCCCTTCAGCGTAATGAAGATCAATTCCCAACGAACACGAGAACCATGTATAATGAGGTACTTGGAGAGGTTCACATCTGGCTACATGATACCCTAAAGAATTGAAAGAGGGTCTTCAAGCCAATAGTTTTAAACTTGGAAGCGATTGCGTAAATGTTAGAATCCATCACTCCAAAAAAGACCAAATACTACGCTAAGGTGTGTGTCAATGAATTCATAAATCCCTTCGATGATTTTTTAACACCACTCATTCGCAATGGGGAAAAGGAGATGGATTTCCAAGACTCTGAAGTCTCACAAATTCTACTCGAGAGATCAACACTTTGGGATGGTGACAAAGACAAAGGACATAACTCCAGGTAGTGAATTGCAATTTTGGCTTGTGGAGATCTTCTCAATGGCGAAAGACCAGAAGCTGGATTCTGATAAACCAAGGTGGAATAATGATTACGGTCTCGTGACAAATGAATAATTCACCATGGAAAGTTACTCGGAGCATGTGGAGAATTGTGAATATGAATACGAATGAAGACAAATTTCTCACACCAGGATATTGCTCAGATAGAGGGGTGGATGAATTGCTCAAGTTTCAAGCTCATCACTCTTGTCATTTGGAGGATTGCAGAGCACAGTTAATGACTTCATTCCTGTACGATCGGGATAGGTGGACTCTTGTCCCAATGGATAAGGCACTGATCCTAGGTGTCTTGATCTAGGTGGCACATTGCTGACTAGGATGTCTACGTGTGCATACAAGTCAGTTAAGTGGGGTCCACATGTACCCATTTCTTTTATTTATGTATTTTTCCTTAAATGACCTTTTAACTTAAGTGGTTTCTATTTTTAGTCACTTTTTAAAAGTTGGTTGAAAAATTCAAAGTCACTAAAGTTCCTTATTTAATGTGCATTTAAAACCCTAACTACTTTGTAACCAACTTTTGGGTTATTAAAGGAAGTCAGGGGCTCATTTGTAAAGGTGACTTTGAGAGAGGAGAAGAAGATACTTTTGTGCAAGCTTTGTTTCAAGAAGAAACTTTGTGTTCTTTGTGAAATTTTTTTTGGAGTTAATAGAATAAGAACTTTGTGTCTCATTCATTGTCTCTTGTAACATTTGGTGTTCTTATGTTCATTAAATGTTAGGTGTTTGAATCTTGCATGAAAATATTATCTTTGATATTATTGTCAACATTAGTAATCAGTTGTTCTAGTTCAGTGATCAAGCTCTGACTATCTACTTGCTCATGTGTGTTCCCTTTTGCATGTTCTTGTTTAGCTAACTCAAACTCCGTTTTATTTGTGTTGGTTATTCATCTTTTCTCTTCATGTAATATTAGGCTCTGTTTTTACCTAACTCTTGCATGTTCTTTCAGTCCATTCCATTCCACTCCTTTCTTTCGTTTCATTCTATCTCCTTCATTCACTTTTCTTCCATTGATGTTCCAAAACACTCCCCCCACATACAATTTTGAATGTACAGATGTAAATATAGTTTTGGTTTTCAATAAAGGAAGCCTCACCTTCATTGAGGAGGGACTTCATTCCCACACTGTTGCATGTCATTTGCATGCGTGCAAATCCATATGCTAACAATTTTTTCTGACTCTGCTGGGGATTCAGAAATCGTTAACCAGTGCTTGGTTAAATCTTTATGACTATCCCCTCTGCATAAGCTCCAGTTCTTCAACCGAACCTTGTGCCCAACGAATATTTCCAAGGAGACATTGCTGCCAACCTTCGAATAGTAGCTTGGGAAAATCGTGAAATCTTGTAGCAATTTGTGGCTGTTGATAGAGCCATTGATAGAGAAATCTACATTGAAGACCTGAGAAGAAGAGCACCAGCACTCGTGGCCAAAAGACCTCTTGGGCACGTGTTGATAGTTGTTCACCGACGCGGTCCTCTTCCACCCAGGTAATAAGTTGTATGACCATTACAGGTAACCCACCTATCTTGTAACCAAATATTGTTTTTTTAGATACTCAAGAAGACATATCATCAGATTTGAGGCAAGCTATTTGGGAAAAGCGCACATGCAGATCAAGTTTCTAGGTTGATCACTTAGGCATTCAGTGTGATTGCATAACATTGAATCCTTTCTCCAAGTGTGGGACTTGAAAAATGAGAAAGGATTCTCTAGAGAAGGCTGGTTCCTATTCCTCTGTTCAGATGCACACAAAATATGCAGAGAATTTTCTCAAAAAGCCTAATCTAATCTACCAAGGAGACATGGAGAGAGAAATGCATAAAAATAAACCTAAGCTAAGGGAGGTGATGCACCGAGGAATGAAGAACATATGTTTTGCCAAAATAAACACAGACCATATAGATGCAATACAACACCATGCACAGATAACCGAAATGCAATGAGAGATCAAAATGACAAAAATGAATACATGAGAGGATTTAAATTCAATCACAGACATATATATTGCTCAAAAGGTCGATACAAATACATTGCAATGGCCAAGAGGCACAAACGGCATTACAGTCCACGTGGGAGGTTCGAACTCCACAAATTCTCTTGCCAAGCAGAAGAAGGGAGGGGCAAAACAGAAATGTCCAACCCTTAGAAAGAAGCCCCTCCTTACAATTTATAGGAAGAATGAGAGAGAAAAGAGAGGAATTCGAAATCTTCCCCAACCACCTCCAGAATGCATTTAACTCATCTCATCATGGCAGAAGCGGCGGATCCTGGTGAAACGGCGGGCTGCCTAACAGAAGCGGCGAACTGTCTGGTGCATTAAAGTTGTTCGTTGACGCATTACTTCTGTTTGTTATTTCGCGCCAGAGGCGTTTCTTGATTTTCATCCTCCAAACTGAACCAAAATGCAAGATTGACCTTGGAAACGTGTAGAGAATTTTACCAGCTTTCCATTGATATAAAGAACGTGCAAATCTGAGCTCTGGATCAAAAGTTATGGCGATCTGAAGATTTAGGGCACGGAACATGCGAAAATGGATTTTTTTTGAATTTCTTCCCGCGCTCTGCCACCTGGATGACACGTGGCACGCCTCTGATTCGCTGAATAATTCTCTCTCCTCTACTTTTCGGTGGGCTTTCCTTTGAAATTTCCTCGTGGGCCCTAGCTGGGACACGTGGCACCATCCCATTGGTTCGGATCGGTGCTCGAAAACTCGCCCCTTTGACTTTTTGACTTTTCTCTTGTGAGGACACGTGGCACCTTCTGATTAGTCCGCGGGCCTGCCGGCTCTTTCGCGCCTTTCGCGTCTCTCTGTCCCGGATGTCCCAAATGCTTAGTGCTCTTTGTGCTGATTTCGGGTGAACCAGGCCGGTTCGCGTCCATTTGGCCCGCTTGTCCCACTTGTCTTCGGACTGACTTGTTCCCATTTCGCCCGGTCCGGCCGGTTCGGGTCTTTTTGGCCCAAATATCCCAGCAACACTTAGCCAATTTGACTGCCTCTTTCATTCGGATTTCGGCCGATTCGGCCCGGTTCGCGTCTTCAGATGTCCCAATTGTCCCAAATGCAATTTGGGCCGCCTGGAGGCTTTTCGGCCGATCCGCGCCTTGACGTCCCAACTGTCCCGACTTTAGTGCCGTCTGGACTCATTCTGGACGATCCGGCCGGTTCGCGTATTTTTGGCCCACTTGTCCCAATTGTGTTTCGGACTGCTGGAGGCTTTTCGGCCGATCCGCACTTTTTCTGTCCCAAATGTCCCAAAGCTGACCTTGGAGCTAGGACTTAGCCAATTTTCACGATTTTTCCTGGATCAGCCTAATTGCCTTCTGCAAATTTTTTTTCGCATTTTCTCAGAGCTTGCTCCTTTGAACCTGGACTGGAGAGTTAGAAAAATATCTGAGGGAACCTCAGAAACATGATGTTTTCTCTGAATCAATCAATTTGCCTGGGACTTGAATATTCTGATGCATGTTATCAAAATTTACCCTGGGGGGTGAATTTTGGATAACAATTTGGCGACTCAGCGGGGTTACCTGCCTGCTAGGTAGAAGATCAGTGGCCTTTTAGCGATCCATTGGGTATGGAGTTATAAGTAATAATCTGAAACAAGCCTGAAATTGTAACTTCTTTTCCAGTGACACTCTGAACTGTAGGAAACAACCTGAGAGTAGCAAAACCTATGCCGAAGCACTTAGGGAAATAGAAACCTAACTACAACAGGACAATGTGCAGACGCACTTGGAGGAATGAAAATCTAATTAATATTTACAAGGTAGTGAACTTCCCTCTAGAGGCAACGCTTGAGATAGATTCCATTGACTGGAATCTGCAGTTCTTCACCATCCAATGAGGCCAATTGGAAAGCATTGCTGCTCTTGCACTTCGTGACCATGTATGGGCCACTCCAAATGGCATCAAATTTGAAATGCCTTCCTAGTTTTGCCCGATCTGCATCCGATTTCAACACTAGATCTCCGACTTGAAAAGATCTATCCTTGGCCTTTCTGTCAAAGGTCTTTTTAATCAAAACCTGATCCTTTTCCATTGCTTGGGATGCCTGATTTCTGATCTCTTGCAGCTCCATCAACTCTGCATATCTCACCTCCATAGGCTCAAATTCAAGTAACTCCAGCTGCTTCATGAGTTCCAATGTTGGCAACTCAAGTGACATGGGTAAGATTGCCTCTCTTCCATAGACAAGCTTAAATGGAGAATTGCCTGTGGATCTTTTGGGAGTGATCCTATCAGCCCATAAGGCTGATTTCAGCTTGGTATGCCAAGCCCTCTGATTCTCATTAAGAGTCCTCCTAATGATCCTTAGCAAGTTCTTGTTTGTAGACTCGGCCTGGCCATTACCTTGAGGGTAATAGTTTGATGAAGTGCTCAGGTAGATTCCGTTCTTGACAGCCCACTCAATCACCTTAGATCCAATGAATGCCAATGCATTATCAGAGACTATTGTAGCAGGTACACCAAATCTGGTAGTTATCCCCTCGTAAAAGTCCAAGATGTTAGACTCATTCGCCTCTTTGAGTGTTACTGCTTCTGTCCATCTGGTGAAGTAGTCCGTGGCTGTCAAAATCCATTTATGCCCTTGGCTTGAATTGGGATTGATGGCTCCAATGAAGTCTAAGCCCCATTGCATGAATGGCTGGTCAACTGAGATTGGGTGTAATGGAAGGGCAGCGAGTCTCTCTTTTCCTGTGAAGAATGCACAATTCTTACATCTCTTGATCCATGCATAGCAATCACTAAAGATTTTAGGCCAATAGTAACCAGCCTTCATGATTTTCAGAGCTGTCACTCTTGGTGCAAAATGGCCACTAGCTGGTCCATCATGAAACTCTTTTAATACCCTCTGGATCTGACCTGTGTTAATGCATCTCAGCAGCACTCCATTCACATCCTTTTTGAACAAAACTCCATCAATGATGGTATATGGAACAGCCTGCAACCTGAAGTATCTTCTCTTCACTTTGCTCAATTCTGGAGGGCACATGCCTATTTGTAGGAAATGTATCATACTCTGAGTCCAACAGGGAGTGGACGCATCATCATTTTCCTATTTTTGATCATCTTGTAATAGCAGGACAACGTCTTCTTCATCTTCTGGGTTGTCTGGTTGTTTGGAAGCGAGCTGCTCACACAAACCTTTGCCTCTTACCAGCTTTGTGATCTTGATCTCAATGTCATACTCCATGACACGGGTGATCCATCCTGCCCTTTTCTCATTCAAATCCTTGTTGAGGAGGAAGTCCTTAACCCCAGCATGTGAGACCAATAACTGGACCTTGTTGTTTGAGACTAGATGCTTGAATTTCTTCAAGCTTCTGATTACTCCAAGCACCTGCTTTTCAATAAAAGAGTACCTCACTTCGCAGTCACCTAGGCTCTGGCTGAAGAAGGCAATCGGCTGTTCATCATTATCTTTGTTCTGCTGTACCAGAATGGCAGAAATAGTGTCATCACCTCCAAATGCATAGAGGATGAAATCCTTGGAAAAGTCTGGGTTAATGAGAGTGGGTGCTTGGGAGATGGCTTCTTTGATTGCTTCAAAACTCTCCTTGCCTTCTTCCGTCCACTTGAAAGCCATGCTTTTCTTTAACATTTTGGTGATGGGCTTGACAAGGGCTGCAAAATCTGGGACAAACCTCCGAACAAAGTTTATCCTTCCCAGGAAACTCTGAAGGGCTTTCTTGTGGCTAGGCAATGATAGAGCTTTTATGGCCTCAACCCTCTCTGGATCAATTGCTAATCCTTCCTTGGAGACAATATGGCCAAGGAGCTTCCCTTCATGTGCAAGAAAGATGCACTTCTTAGGATTTAAGGACACTCCGAACTTTCTACACCTCTGAAACACTTGCCTGAGGTGAACGAAATGGTCTGCAGCATTCTTTGAGAAGACAGTAATATCATCCAGGTATATCAACACTATCTTGTTGATCAAGCCTTTGAATGCCATATCCATAGCTCGCTGGAATGTTGCTCCGGCGTTCGACAGTCCAAATGGCATCTTCTTGTAAGCATATGTGCCCCATTTGGTTGTGAAGGCTGTCTTGAACTGGTCTTCCTCCTTCACCATAATCTGATTGAAGCCTGAATAACCATCCAGTAGTGAAAACCTTTCTGAACCAGCTACGACCTGCAATATTTGCTCCATGGAAGGGAGTGGATAATGGTCCTTGAGAGAGGCTCTATTCAAATCTCTGAAGTCAACACACAGCCTGATCTCTCCATTTTTCTTTCTGACTGGAACTAAGTTGGCAACCCAACTGGAATGCTTGATTGGGAATATGATTCTTGACTCAATCAGCTTGTCCAATTCTTTCCTCATGAGAGGCTCCATGTGTGGATTGACTGGTCTCTGTTTTTGTCTGACAGGCTTAGTATTTGGATCCAATTCAATGGTATGCTGAGCTAAGTTGGGATTGAAACCTTTCAAGTCTTCATAGCTCCAAGCAAACACGTCAGGGAATTCTTGACATAGCTGTATGAACTCACACCTTTCTTGCTTAGTTGTCATCTTTCCAATTTGCAATTGCTTGTTCTCTTCTACCAAGATGGATACTGAATCTTCTCTTTTGACCTGAATGTTTGCTTTCTCCTTTCTAAACTGATCATTGGGGTTAAATATGGACTCCAAAGTGATAAGTCCCTTGGGCAGCTTGTCAGTTCTCAGCTGTATCACTTGGTCACCATATTGTTGTTCCAACTTTTCTTGATTCTTAGCTGAGAACTCAGCTTCTTCTTGCAAGAAGTGGATGATTTGCTGGTCATTCTCAAATACCTACCAACTGACATCGTTATCCGGCACTGAAGGCCTCACAATCACGTGGATGTTTGGCTGTACCTTGTCTACTTGAATGTTTTCTACAATGTCAAAGGCTGCCCCTACTGCTGCAAGCCTGTCAGCAGCTTGATTCTCTTTCCTAGGGATGGATTTGATGCCAAAGCCCTCAAAATCATCCATGAGGTCCCACACTCTGTTTTTGTAGCATCTGAGTAGATTGTTTTTGGCGGCATGCTGTCCCTTTACCTGATTTACAATCAGCTCACTGTCCCCAAAGACTTGCAAGTTCTTTATTTTTCTCTTGATTGCCCAATGCATCCCTTGCACCAAGGCCTCATATTCAGCAGTGTTATTGGAGCATGCAAATTGAAATCTAAAAGCTGCATAATACTTCACTCCTTGAGGTGAAATAAGCATGGCTCCACCTCCTGCGCCTTGTCTACTCCTTGATCCATCAAAAAACAGTTTCCATACCTCATTGTCATCCTTGTGGTTTGGCTTGGTGATGCTAGGAATAGGTTGACTTTCTTCGTGTATGCAATAGACCCCTAGCTCAGATTCTTCTACTTCTTGATAAGGATCAAAAGCATGTACCTTGTTTTCCCATTCATCAAGAGTCAAATCTGGGATACTTCCAACCTTAGTATCAGCTTCATCAGTGCTAGGGTGATCTTCTTGATCAAATGCCGAGCAATTGGCATTAATCTGACTTGGAGTATAGGGCTCAATGTGGAAGTTTGCAATAGGTTCTGACCTAATTGTAGCCTTAGTTCCATACCTTGTTCTGAATAGCATGTGAGACCAATCAGTAGACAAATATCCCCCAATTTTGGCATTGAAGTCCCTTGACAAACATAGGGCAAAGAGTGGTGGAAAGTCTATGACTGATATATCTTGTAAGACAACAACATTTGGACATGCATGCAAGGTAAGACTCAAATTTCTAATCACTCCAACTGTCACTATTGTTGTCCCATCTAGCTGCACTACTCCCTTAGATGTTAATTCATACTGGAGCCCTAACTGATCAGCTATCTGTTTAGGCATTACTGAGCTACTTGCCCCAGAATCTATCATGCAATTATGCACTAGCTGATTTCCAATGATTAACGAAACATAAAAAGGGGGAGGCTTCAGCATTCTACCTTGTTGTGCTCCATGATTTCCTTCAGGTTGGGCAGCATTTGTGAGTACCTTCTCTTGCATTTGGACCTGCTGATTCGAAGTTGGCCAATCCTTCATGGCAGCTTGCAGTAGATTTCTTTGGCCTGGGATGGATAGGGATTCCCACATAGATATATTGACGTTTGTCTTCTTCATCTGATCGATGATACTGAATGGTGATGAAGGATATCTCTGTTGTCCCTTGGTTTGCACATTTGCTCCTTGTATGTGGGCAGAAACAACTGGCATTTGAGTTGGCCTAGGAGCTGTTCTTGGCTGCCCTTGTGCATTTGAAACTGGGTTTTGCTTGCCAATCATTTGTGGAGCTGAGGGAGGTTGTGGATTGGCTGGGGCCAATGGCTGTTCTTCACCCAAATTTTTCCTTTTTGACCTTGTGTTAGCTGCAACACCTTGAGAAACTGCCTGATTCATGCCACATAAATCCTTTGCTTTCCAATTTACTAATGTGGTGTCATTTGGGGCTGATTGCTATTGGAATGCTTCTTGTTGTTGGATTGTTTTCTTGACTGCTCTCACCCTCCACACCAGTACTTGTTACCATTAAAGCTTGAGTCAAAGCACCATTGAAGCACATGGATTGATTATGAGGCTCATTACATGGAAAACACCAATCATACTCCTGGGTAATGTTGTTTTGTGCTGGTACTAATGCCTTAGAGGCAGATATGGGATTTGGATTATAGGGCTGGAATGGTCTATTGGCAGGAGGCCTTGTTTGATTCATTTTAGCAGCTGGATTAGGTGGCCTTTGAGGCTGATACGGCTGCCTATTTGGTTGAGCTTGAGGCTGATACGAAGGTATAAAACCTTGAGCTTGTTGTCTCTTGAGTGTGACCAGCTCATTACCAAAATTTTGCAGTTGCTTCATGACTTCTTGAAGCTCATTTGGGGCACTTGGAGATGAAGTGGAAGCTTCATTTGAACTCTGATTCCTAGCAGTGGGAATAGGAGCTAAGACCAATGCCTGACTAGTACTTGGGCTCTCTAAACTTGGATATAATGGCATTGGAGGCCTAGGAGCTAGCTTTCCAGCTTGAATCAGACAATTTTCAGCTCTAATGGCAATACTATAAGCAGCAGGGATAGTTGTGCCTCCCATAGACTGAACCAACATAGAAATATCAGAATTTAAAGATTTAAGGTAGTATAGGAAAGCACCTCCTGCCGTTGGCCTGACTGCTATTAGAATTCTATCCCAAGATCTTTGAAATCTGAAGTTGAAGTCAGTTAGCTACTCATTGGAGGCTCTCTTGATGGTTGTCAGCTGCTCCAAAAGAGACAAGTTGTCTCCCTTCTCTCCAAATTGATCATGAAGTGCAATACACAGCTGATTCCAGTTTGTGAGAGAGCCAGCTCCAAGGCTCCTAAACCATTGCAATGTTTTCCCCTTGAATGAAGACGCCAACAATTTGATAGCTACTTGCATCTCATCGATCTCATGGATTGCACAAATGTTAGCAATGTCCTTGACATGATCACCAGGAGTGGTCTGATTTTCTCCAGTAAAGTATGGAATGTTCTTCAATGCTGCAACTGGGATTGGATTTTGTGCATTGAGAGCAAGTGGGTTGCTACCTGTGAAGTTGACATAGGGGTTCACTAGTTGCGCCATTCTGATTGGTCTTAAAACCCTTGTATATTGAAAGAAAGGCCTGTCAGGTGGAGTTGAGAGAGTTCTGTTTGGTGGAGATGGAGATCTTTGAATCCTTCTTTCTCTTTTCCTTCTTCTTGGAGATAACTGCAGGTATTCAAACAACACTTCTTCTTCTCCAACTCTTGACCTTGTGATTCTTCTCATAAGCTTTTAGGCCTGTACTGCTGAAACCAGTTGATTCTTCCCTTTGGAGTCGCCAAATATGTAATTAATAGCTCTTTTTAAGCAAGAAAATTACAGCATATGCATATCAACTTTGCTGCAATAAAATTGAGACCTCTAGGTCCCACCGGGCATGCCAAAACTGTTAGTGCAAAATCACAGCACCCCTGGATGCAGATCAAGTTTCTAGGGTGATCACTTAGGCATCCAGTGTGATTGCATAACATTGAATCCTTCCTCCAAGTGTGGGACTTGAGAAATGAGAAAGGATTCTCTAGAGAAGGCTGGTTCCTATTCCTCTGTTCAGATGCACACGAAATATGCAGAGAATTTTCTCAAAACCTAATCTAATCACCAAGGAGACAGGGAGAGAGGAATGCATAAAAATAAACCTAAGCTAGGGAGGTGATACACCAAGGAATGAAGAACATATGTCTTGCCAAGGTAAACACAGACCACATAGATACAATACAACACCATGCACAGATAGCCTAAATGCAACAAGAGATCAAAAATGACAACAATGAATACATGAGAGGATTTAAGTTCAATCACAGACATATATATTGCTCAAGGGTCGATACAGTACATCGCAGAGGCCAAGAGGCAAAAACGGCATTACAGTCCATGTGGGAGGTTCGAACTCCACAAATTCACCTGCCAAAGAGAAGAAGGGAGGGGCAAAACAGAGATGTCCAACCTTTAGAAAGAAGCCCCTCCTTACAATTTATAGGAAGAATGCGAGAGAAAAGAGAGGAATTCGAAATCTGCCCCAACCACCTCCAGAATGCATTTAACTCATCTCATCATGGCAGAAGCAGTGGATCCTGGTGAAACAGCGGGCTGCCTAACAGAAGCGGCGAACTGTCTGGTGCATTAAAGTTGTTCGTTGACGCATTACTTCTGTTTATTATTTCGCGCTAGAGGCGTTTCTTGATTTTCATCCTCCAAAATGAACCAAAATGCAAGATTGACCTTGGAAACGTGTAGATAATTTTACCATATTTCCATTGATATAAAGAACGTGAAAATCCGAGCTCTGGATCAAAAGTTATGGCGATCTGAAGATTTAGGGCACGGAACAGGTGAAAACGGATTTTTTTGAATTTCTTCCCGCGCTCTGCCACCTGGATGACACATGGCACACCTTGATTCGCTGAATAATTCTCTCTCCTCTACTTTTCGGTGGGCTTTCCTTTGAAATTTCCTCATGGGCCCTAGCTGGGACACGTGGCACCATCCCATTGGTTCGGATCGGTGCTCGAAAACTCACCCCTTTGACTTTTTGAATTTTCTCTTGTGAGGACACGTGGCACCTTCTGATTAGTCCGCGGGCCTGCCGGCTCTTTCGTGTCTTTCGCATCTCTCTGTCCCAGATGTCCCAAATGCTTAGTGCTCTTTGTGCTGATTTTGGGCGAACCGGCCGGTTCGTGTCCATTTGGCCCGCTTGTCCCATTTGTCTTCGGACTGCTTGTTCCCATTTCACCCGGTCCGGCCGGTTCGGGTCTTTTTGTCCCAAACGTCCCGAGCAACACTTAGCCAATTTTTCTTCCTCTTTCGTCCGGATCGGATTTTCGCGCCCGCCGCGTACTTCTGGCCCGATTGTCCCAAATGCAATTTGGGCCGCCTGGAGGCTTTTCGGCCGATCCGCACCTTGACGTCCCAACTGTCCCGACTGCTTAGTGCTGTCTGGACTCATTCTGGCTGATCTGGCTGGTTCGCGTATTTTTGGCCCACTTGTCCCTTTGTGTTTCGGACTACTTGGGCTCATTTCGGCCGATCCGCGCTTTTTTGTCCCAAATGTCCCGACTGTCCCTAGGACTAGGACTTAGCCAATTTTCACAAATTTTCCTGGATCAACCTACTTGCTTTCTGCAACTTTTTTTTTGCGTTTTCTCAGAGCTTGCTCTTTTCAACCTGTACTGGAGAGTTAGAAAAATATCTGAGGGAACCTCAGAAACATGATGTTTGCTCTGAATCAATCAATTTGTCTGGGACTTGAATATTCTGATGCATGTTATAAAATTTACCCTGGGGGGGTGAATTTTGGATAACACATACCTCGTAGATCTGCAAGCCTTGCATCAAGTCCTGAAAGAGAAAGCAAGGAAGGAATCACTAATAGTCAAGCACTTGTCCTTGCTCACATTGTTTTACCTTTGCATACCACCTTTTCTCCAATGGTAGCTAATGTACCATGGGGAAATTCCATAGGCCCATTGGCCTTACCTGCTTGACATGAACTCCCACGAGGATCAAGAAAGATTCTTCCCAAGTTCGACGGAGATGGGAAGATGTCACCAGAGGATCATATTTCTGCCTTCTTCGCTGCATGTGCTGTTTTGTCAGTAGAATATGAAGATGTTGCTATTCGTCTCTTCGTCAAGACATTACATGATATTGCTGCAGATTGGTTTCATCATCTACCCAATGGATGTATTACAAGTTGGGATGATATGAAAACAAAGTTTGAAAATCAATTCAAAACAGCGGAAGATGAACATGCTCTTCTTGCCCAACTATCTCAGGCAAAGAAAGAGCCTACAGAACCCATGAGGAATATCATGGCCAAATTCAAAAAGATGGTAAACAAAGTTCCCACCGGGATTCGTCCCAACCTTGATGGACAAAAATGTTTCTTTATTAATGCACAACAACCAGAAGTGTGCTATCAGCTAAGAAGGGCCAGGGTGGCTACTTTGGAACTTGCTCAATCTTTGGCCATAGAAATTGAAGATGACTTAATCATGGCATGAAAATTCAAGAAAAATTCCCTCAAAGGAAAGAGTCAAGAAACTCCCAATGTTTCAGAAACTATACTCACTAAGTTGGCTAATGATATGCTAGCTTTGAAGAAGCAAGTTGCTCAAAGTAGTAAACCTTCTCCTTACAAAGATATCCCGCGAAAAGGATACGATCCCAAAAAATCTAGGATTGCAGGTGCTCCAATGAGGCTTGCTATTGAAGCAGCTTCTGCAACTAATTCCAAATGTGATGTCATTGAAGAAAGTGATGATGAGATTGAAGTCGTTGAAGTTGATGAGGAAGAGCCTGATTCTGAGACATATGAACCTACAGTTGAAGATCCCGAGGAAGAAATTAATAATCATTTCTTCGAGTACCATTCCGATGAAGAAGACAAATATGAAGAAATTATAGAAGATATGAATAGTCAATCCTTCGCTGTCTTCACACACTCTTAGAAAAAGGACCAATATACCACCAAGGAGGGAGATAGAGAGGTTTCCAAGGAAACTCTCAAAGGATCCAAGATAAAGGAGGATCCTAAAGAGTCTAGAGAAACTAAGGTTTCAAAGGTCAAGAATATCTTAAAGAAAGGAGAGCCTTTGTTAGATCAATCAATTAGTAAACCAATTACGAAGAAAACTTCTTTTTCCACATCCATATCAACCAAGCCCGAGACCAAGGTCAAAAGTGTGCCATCATCAAGTTCGAAATAACTCATATCTGAGACTTCAAGTGCAATTACTTTGCCTAAATTTGATATGATTGATCATATCAATAAAACAAAAATTTCCATGTCACAGGAAGAGTACTTGAAGTCCAACAAGGATCAGCTCGAGAAGTTGGTCCAGTTTATCAAAGGTGACTCTATTGTTCATTCCTCTAAAGGAATTCTAAAAACTCCCAAAGATGGGAAAACTCAAAATATTGTGGCGGCCACTACACCTTCAAATGAAAAGATCGAACCTTTCTTTGTGTCTTTTCTTATCAACGGATGCAAGTTAAGTAATTGCATTATAGACTCTGGAGCCTCGGATAATGTGATGCCAGAAAAAGTAGCACATTCTCTTGGTTTGACTTATACGAGAACATTCAGATCATGTTACTCTATGGAAACCAAGCAAGTTCCTCTGATCGGGCAGATTAAGGATGCCCAAATGGTTTTAGCCCAATTCCCTCAAAAGCGAGTTAAGGTAACTATTTTAGTTGCTGATATCCCCACCTTGTATGGAATGTTGTTGAGCAGGAAATTTTGTAGGGATTTGGGTGGTGAGATTCAAATGAACTGGTCTCATGCCATGATTCCTATCAATGGAGAAATGAAGAAACTTATGCCGGAAGCTCAGGAAAAGTTCACAGTAACTAAAACTGAAGATCCTTGCGCATAGATCCTTTTCTTAGGCTCAAGTATGGGTAATTATATGTTGACTACAAAAGTTTGTAACCCTAAGATCATTTGCCAAGATTCCAATGAGATCTGGACTCTTGAGTTCGATGGAAGTTGTTGCTCAACAGGCTCTAATGTAGGAGTGGTGTTCATATCTCCAAATGGTAAAATCTTTCCTTTTTCCTATAAACTCAAATTTTCAAATACTAATAACACTGCAGAGTACGAGGCATTAGTCCTTGGCCTCCAAGTTGCAGAAGAGAAAGGGATCAAAAATCTGGAAGTCTTTGGAGATGCGGAATTGATCGTGAAACAAGTAAGAAATCAGTTCCAGGTAAAGAACGATCGTCTGAGACACTACAGAAATAAAGTTTGGGATGCCATAAAAGTTTTCGACGCTTTTTCCATTAAATTTGTCCCTCGTGAAAAGAATGACCAAGCAGATTCTCTAGCAGTCTCAGCATCAGTAATGATTCCTCATTCAGAATTTGATCAAGAAAAATACACCATTGAAATGGTTTTTAGGCCAAGTGTTCCTAACAATGAAGAAAATTGGCAAGTATTTAATGATGATCAAAAAATTATTGCCTTCTTGGAAAAGAGAGAAAATTTTGAACAGTTGTACTTTGAAGGAAGTGATTCGGTATTTCGGGAATCAACTACCTCACCCATTCAGGAAGGAGTTGAGAAAAAAGATCCTGGTGATGGCATCATTCAACTCAAAGGAAATAAAATTCCCAAAGGATTGGTTTCACTTGAAGAACTTTTTGATAAACATGACAGGTTTATTAAAGAGAAAGAGCAGGCAGGACCTGCAAATTCTGCTGACTATGAGTAAATTAATATCGACACCAAGGATAAACCTCACCTGATCAATATTGGTAAATGTTGCTCGCCTGAGGAGCGCAGGAAATTCATAAATCTCCTTACCAAATACTCTGACGTCTTGGCATATTCATACGAAGACTTGAAGTCTTTCCAACCCAGGGAAATGGAGCATGCCATACCCTTGAAGCCTGACACAGTTCCATTCAGGCAGAAGCAAAGACAATATAATCCCAAGATTGCAGGGACAATATTTCATGAAGTTCAAAAGATGCTAGATGCACGAATAGTTTTTCCTATTCTACATTCGACTTGGATAGCTAATCTTGTACCAGTTCACAAGAAAAATTGAGAAATTAGGATTTGCGTGGATTTCCGCAATCTTAATCAGGCGTCCTTGAAGGATAATTACCCACTACCAGTCATGGACCATATTCTGCAGGTAGTAACTGGATTAGAAATGCTATCTATGCTAGATGGTTTCTCTGGCTATAATCAGATTGAGGTGGCTAGAGAAGATCAACATAAAACTGCATTCACTACCCCCTGGGGTACGTTCACATATAGAAGAATGCCCTTCGGTTTGATCAATGTTGGTGCAATGTTTCAAAGGGCCATGGATATGGCGTTTGCAGATTATAAGGACAAGATCATTGTGATATACTTAGATGACTTGACAGTGTTTTCAAAGAAGCAAGATATGATTGGACTATGCCTCATATGCAGGCAAGTACAACTGCGATTCACTTTGGAATGCCTTCGTATACCTCCTACAATGTTTGTTGCTCTCTTCTTTGCAATTCCTCTCTGCTCTGAAGTGCGAGAACATGAAATCAGGCCTCTTATTATAGATTTAGCATGAATTAGGAGGTTAAGGGACACCAATGATTTAATCTTCCTCTTATACCTTGGATGCCAAGAGAAATCGCTAAAAGAGACACAAATGACTCTTTATTTGCCTCATCTTTTGTCTTTTTATGTACTCTTTGAGGCACGCTCGATGTAACATGGAAGACTATGTACATTGTGACTATTTACAACATATATACAAGATATTTCTATATTTACAGATCCTTCTAAATTATATGTCCCATATGAAGAGGATTTTGGTCCCCAAAAACTCCATGTGAGGAATAGACGAGGAAACAACTCCTTCATGATTTTCCTAGACAACCACGAATCCCTTAGGCAAACAACTTAGTTCTCATGTTCACTTCTTTTGGCAGGCTTGGTCTTGTGTCGAAGTATGGAGTCCTCTTCCACCTCTCTGAAATTCTCAGCTGTAAAGTCTTCTACTCTTGGAAGGGCTTGAACTTCCTCCTTACGATATAACAAAGAGGGCTGAAACCATAGTTATCAGCGCTGAGATGAAAGGTTCAATCTGAACCTAACTTTTGGTCCAAAAAAGCATTTTTGGTACAATTCTGACTTTATTTTATTCTTTTAATGGAAAAATATGGAATGTTGAGCATCATCTTCTCTCAAAGGTACGATATTCTTTGTTGTTCTTTCAATCATGCATGCTGTGTAGATTAAAACAATTTTAGGGCAATGAATTTTCTTGCGAAAATGTT
Organism: Taxus chinensis; assembly: GCA_019776745.2. Taxonomy (NCBI): domain Eukaryota; kingdom Viridiplantae; phylum Streptophyta; class Pinopsida; order Cupressales; family Taxaceae; genus Taxus; species Taxus chinensis. Next base: position 245,905,909 of record CM034149.1, on the reverse strand, counting down.
TTCAGGTGAGACTTATATGCTGCAGAGTTTCATTTGAAAAGGAACTATGAGATGCCATTTGGTGTTTGAAGTATATGCAAGATATTTCGAAGGGCATGTGGTACAATTGGACAGAGTTTGAAGCCACCAAAGTTAATACTTGGTGAGGTTTAAATTGGGCCCCAATGCCAGTTTATGTATTTCCTATATACTCAGTTGCGGATAGATATATTACCCGGTTATGAACAAGAAACAGACTCAGTTCTCTCCATGTTAAGGTTGTTGAGCCGGTTCAAGGGCCAACAAAATTTAATAACGCTTTAAAAAAAAACTAGGCAAGAGAATGCTTATTTAAAGTGTAATCTAGAAGGGAGGATGACACTCGAGGCAAAAAAGGATGGAGGCGATGCGACTAGCGGAAGTAAGGGTTATGCCATTGCCAACAACGAAATCGACTTTTAAGGCATTTGCAACTAGTCTAGAAACAACTCCATTGTAATCAAGAAGTAAGTTCTTTGTGTTGTTGACTTTTTAAAATTAAAAATAGTTAATAATATTTTGAGTTGGGCCCAATCAATTCTTATTTTGGGACAACTTCATATTATTATTTTTAAATACTCTTATGAGGTTTGTCTTCTTAAGGGAAGATTAAAAAGTGCATTGGGCTTCTAATTGATCCTAGGCGCCAAAAAGGAGGATATAAAGGTGGATCGAATGGCCTAGGAAGGGTTATGCATGTTTATTTCAAAGACTGATATCTTGGGTTTGTGCACGTCGTGCCCTACTCTCCACTGAAGACAAAGACATTTGGTGTGACTAAACTTTGAGGGTGAAAACCCTCATTGGATCCTATTGGGGATGAAACCCTCAATAGTCACAACACTTGCGGACGGAAACCCTCATTTGTTGCATTGGTGGCTTCATACGGGAGTCACAAGTGGACTTAATTGGCAGACTTTTGGAACAACAAGGTGTTTATCCGTGCTTAGGGAACTCCTACTCCTACTTCAGCTAGGGCACAATTTTGGGGGCTGCCGCATTCATTTCCAGCTTGATCTACCCCTTTGGAGATTTTGGGATCACTTTTCAGTGGGTTTTCATGGTTGGAAAATTGTGATTTCACTTTCATTGGATAGCTGCTCTCTTCAAGAGCATTTTGAGCTTTGGTTTGTGTCGAAACTCTAAGTATTGATGGAGTTATGAATTTTAGAAGTTTCAATTGTATTTGCACTTGAAATAAATTTATAAAATACATATTTGCTCCAGATTTCATCTTGTCGGATTTACTGAATATTTGGGATATTTTTATGTTAATTTTCATTCCATATTGCATGTGAATGATTGCTCCTAAGTGCTTGTACAATTCGCTGCCCTAGAGGGATATTAATTAATGTTCTAAGCAGATTTTGATACCCTTAATATGTAATTTCCAGTTCATTGCTAGGGTTTCTAATATTGTTGGATCTGCTGTTATAAAAATCAGATTATTTTCAGTTGGGTGTTGGTGTATTTTCAGATCTGATTCTTATGGGTTGTGACCAAACCCTTATTTTTGGTTTAAGCCCTAGAAAGGGACATCGCAGTTGTTGAACTCCCTTGCTTAGATATGTGTAAACCGTCCAAGCCTGCATATGTGCCAAAAGAAGCCTTGGATGTTGAAGAAAAGAACTGTTGTGAACAATTTTCAAATCTGGATGATGAAATAAAGGTGGAAGGGTCTGTCCCAAACTCATTGGTGATGGTGATTTATGATGTAGAGGGAGATATTGATGATTTTGACTTAAGACATACCCAATTTAGCTGATATAATATATGAGCAAGCAGGGCATGACGAAGAAGAGGATCTGATATCACCTGTCTACCAAAGAGACAAAAATGAACCATTGCAGGAAACTATTGAGGATTTTGTGAATTCAACCGTGAGATGAGAACTGCAGTTGAAGCAGGGAAATATGGATAGGAGGATAAAAATGAATTGGTTATATTTGTGGAGAAACTTACATAGGGTTTTGAGAAAAGGTCAACTTCATTATTGAAGTTTATGATAGTGTTAACAGCTGCAGTTAAAGCAGGGAAATATGGATAGGAGGATATCTCATTGAGTGGTTACATTTGGGGATATACATAGGGTTTTGAGGAAAGATCAGCAGCATTATTGAAGAACTAGTAGAATCAACAGCAAAGGTGTTGACTAAACTCCCAAGATATTTCTTCTCTCACTACACCACATTGTGAAAATGAAAAGATGGCCAAAGTGTACAATGTGGCTGGACCATAAATAATGGAATTGTCTTGGCAGAAATCATTAGAGTAGGAAGCAAATAACAAACTGAACGAAGAAAAAATAAAGTTAGAATTGAAAGTGGAAAATGTGAAACAAGTTGCAGAATTAGAGTAGGCCAAGCTGGATGCAGAAAACACTATTGGGGGATTGAATGGGTCACAATAAGCAGTTGATTTACACAAGGACCTGGAAATTGGAGTAGAAAATCTATAGAAGTCATTGCCTTTTGTCAGATTCGGAAAAATATGGAATTAAAGATGAAAATGATAAATATAAAAAACTCCAGTAACCACAAATTTTCAGTTTACCATGCCACAAGTAGTCAACCTCATGCTGTATTTAGATGGGATTGAAGAAGTGTTGGAACTGCTTCAAAATATATAGGATCCCAATGATAACAAGCTAAATAGTGACTGGAAAAGCAATGAGAAGGCACCGTGAAGAGCCACCTAACACACATCCTCAAGTAGACAATCAGTTTGACAGATGAATTAGCCATGGTTGTGGTGGATCATATGCAGCAATAACCTTAGCACTTTCCCACTCCTTACGTGGAGTAGAATCAAAGAGCCAGTCTATTTTTCTTTTGGCTGAGGGGGATATTGTAGGCAGCTTATCGGGTACTTGGGTTAATTTAGTATATAGTTGCTAAGAATCTTACATACAATTTAAGAAATACATTTAATAGTATGCTGAAAATATGTAGATGGCATAACATAAGAGATGTGTGGGGCAAATGCTCTAATATGAATTATGCATTTAGAAATACCCTTAAGGTAGGGAAATAGTATACAATATACCTTATTTTGGATGGAAGGAAATTGGAATTACTCCACTATTGCAGGCCTCTTTGATGGGGCAACCTCCTTATTAGAGCATACACTCCAATTATAATATTTCTTCTTGATTTCTTACACAATGATATTCCTCTCCTGATATAAACCCTCTTACAATAATAGATGGGTATACCAATAATCCCAATGTAGGTTGATTCATTGCCCAATATAATAAATACCACAAGTTATGCATATGACTCCCTATAATATATCCACTAAGGGATGTATGCCACATGTTGGTATCTCCACCCACCAATATACATCATAATATCATCTCCATAGGTACATTACATTCCATCTCCCTTAGAATGTTTTGCCTTCTGTTATCAGCCAATTTTGACTGCGCAAAATTGTCAAAAAAGACAATTAAATAATTAAAAATGAGAAAATTTTGAAAAGTATTACTTTGCATGGTTCATTGGACTCCTTGCGATCGTCTTATTTTTGTGATCGTTTCGGTCTTCGTTTCGTGATTTTCGGGCAAGAACTCTTCCCGCCAGGCTATAAAACGCATTAAAATACATTAAAATAATTAATTAATATTTAATTAATTAATTGCTCCTTGTTTGATTAAATTAATCACTTAAGGAGTATTTAATTAAATAAATATAAATTAAGATTCATCCGACAAGTTTTGGTGCCGGGGAAGTTAGCTTTTGTTTCCAACTGCCGGGTTGGCATCCCAAACCCGGATTTCCACTTTCTTGGCAATTTTCTTTCAAATTTCCCGCACGCGGGTTTTCCTTTGCCAATTGCCAAATCATGGATTGGCAAACGGGCATAAAATTCCCCAATTTCCCACATGGGGAAATTGGACGGGGATTGCCAACCCATTTTGCCATTCCCGTTGGCAATTGCCCGTTACTTTTCCCATTTCCCCCCAGCACTTAAGCCACTACCCGGGATGAGAGGAAGTTGAATTAATCCTCGTAACTTTCTCCATCAAACCCGGTGGAAAAATTCAGAAGCTTATTTTTATTCAGGAAGACATAATATTTTATTAACATTATGCAAGAGAAACCCACGCCATTGTGAGCGAAGAAAATAACAAAGTGAAAAGGAGGACAACAAAAAGACTAAAGGAAAATACATGCGCATTGGTTGAAGGAAAAGACAGGAGAGGTAGAACTGTCCCAGGAACTCCATGCACTGCCAAACCAAATACAAAACCTATGCATGTTTTCAAATAAAAGACAAAAGATTTCTTTTCCATGCGCTGAGGGAAAGAAAGAAAGGAACAGTTTTCAAAAGAATAAATATTAAAATAAAAGAGGACAGCAATCTCCCATGTAGGAAGAAGGGATAAACACACGTGGAGGAGAAAAATCATACCAAAAGCCACGAAGCCTGCAGGGAAACTAAAAACAAAGATAGAAATCTCTCACACATGCATAAGAGGTTTACCAAGCTCCAAAATTTCCCACGCAGGAGGTGTAAGGGAAAAGCCAGAAAATTGACAGAGGAAGATTTCCACGTGCCAGGGACAGGAAGGACACACACAGTCTGGGGAATGTTGAATGTTATTCATCTTGTTCAATATCAGCACTATTATGGTGCACTGCTTAAGAAACTTGCTCCTGAAAGCTACAGGTAATCCTATAATAATGCAAACAGTATTGGCACATGATCAATCAATGATGTTCTTTGGAGTATGGATCGCACACTGTTCCGTATGCTTCCTAAACTTTTCCCAAAACCACGAATGCTTGTTTGCGCTCCATCAAATGCTGCAACAGATGAATTGCTACAGCGTGTTCTAGATCGTGGATTCATTGATGGTGAAATGACGGTCTGTCACCCTGATGTTGCGTGGGTGGGTGTGGATTCTCAAAATCATGCTGCACAGGCAATATCAGTGAAGTGTAGAACTGAAATTCTCCTAGGAAAGTGCCGTGAGAAAATAATTGACTATATGCAGCAGCTACGGGGTAGAGAAGTAAATTTATCTCAGAAAATCAGTTGCCTCTAGAGAAAGCTAAGTGTGACAGCTGCCACATGGCAATCCCAAGGAACCGTTGGTGTTGATTTTGATGTTCTGGTTGTACGTGACCACAGTCGTGATCAGTTGTTGCAAAATCTTGCAGTACAGTAGAAGCCTTTTTGAGCGCTTCCAAGAAGCGACCCGACCGAACCATGGGCAAGTATGTTTGAAAAAAATGAATTGTTTCTACAACTTGTTATATTCTACATTTTCATCGGCCTTCAGAAAAAATGCGTAATATTGCATATGGATGGATCTGGGGCCCTGATAAAGCTTATAGCTTAATTGCTAAAGGCTGCAACAAATGAAGGTCACGAATAGCAAACATAATGCAGCTGTAGGCTTATCCTTATTCTGAATTCAGATCCATGGCAGTTGCAGGTATATCCTTCAAGGGAATTTGCTTTCTGATCTGTTAACATGATTCTTTTACCCTTTGTAAATATGTATACAAAGCACGGTGGTGAGACCTTAAAGAAAAATTGTCAGGCGATTTCCCCTTTAGAATCTACTAACTCCATACCTTCGGAGAAACAAATATTCACTACCGTGTATGATGGATTGGAGTCACGCTATTCAAGGATTCATAAAATTTCCCTGAATCAGGAGATGAAGGTTATTACGGTGCATAATCAAATGATTCATATTGTTCAACATTTTATTTTATTTTATTTTCCCTAGAAATGAATTGAATGTGAAGGCCAACTCTAAAAATACCTGGTTGGCCGTTTCGTGTACTACATCCTTGTTACTTGTAAATGGTCTCTTTGAGAAACTCTAAGGGCAATAGGCAATATTTATACCCTTCCATTATGTACATCCAATCAGACAATAAAAAATTATTCTTTTACCAGGTTTAGAGAAACTTGTTGATTGGAGTCGGGATTGCAGAATCCACTGCCAAAATACCGAGGAGCTCTTTAAGCAAGAATCAGTCTTAAGGGTGTCTATCGACATGCTGAGGGCTTGAACCTGGGTCATCATCATGGCAGCATTAGGTCTTTATTGGTAATGGCATTTTCTCATCGTTTGGGAGGTACAATTGTGCTTATTATGGAAAATCCAAAACATTCTTACTACAAGTGTTATATAATAAGGAAGAACCGTGAGCATTGTGGTAAAACCATTCTTTTCAAAAATGTTGGGTTAAGCTCGGTATTTAAGTGAGTTGAGCCAGAGAAGAACTCAGGGAGTTTGGTTCTAGAAAGAAGGTAAGACGACACGAAGGGCATGGATCACCATGGGAGTCTGAATTCAATTTGAAAATGCATGAGCTCACAATCAAGCTAGGAGCGATACGATTGAGGGCTCATTCGTGAGTTGAGTCATCTAAACACCTAAGTGAAGAAGAAGCACATCTCAAGAATTTCTCATTCCAGTCATCATCCGTCTTTGCATGATTTCCCTAATTCTTCAGGCATAATCAACAACACAACACTATAATATAGAGCATTGGTTCATGCGCAAACACCTGTAATCTATATCACACAATTTATAGAGGAGGAACTCGTTGATGAAATACCTCAAAATATACCAGCCCAACTTATGGAAGTAGTCACAACTTCTCAACCAAAAGTTGATGATCCGATTCTTTCCCCACCTACATTTGAAGAATCACCACAATGGAGAAAATGGCGACAACATCTTTCTCACAACAAGAAGATCCAATTTCAGCAACACCCGAAGGTGATCCCCTTCAGCGTAATGAAGATCAATTCCCAACGAACACGAGAACCATGTATAATGAGGTACTTGGAGAGGTTCACATTTGGCTACATGATACCCTAAAGAATTGAAAGAGGGTCTTCAAGCCAATAGTTTTAAACTTGGAAGCGATTGCGTAAATGTTAGAATCCATCACTCCAAAAAAGACCAAATACTACGCTAAGGTGTGTGTCAATGAATTCATAAATCCCTTCGATGATTTTTTAACACCACTCATTCGCAATGGGGAAAAGGAGATGGATTTCCAAGACTCTGAAGTCTCACAAATTCTACTCGAGAGATCAACACTTTGGGATGGTGACAAAGACAAAGGACATAACTCCAGGTAGTGAATTGCAATTTTGGCTCGTGGAGATCTTCTCAATGGCGAAAGACCAGAAGCTGGATTCTGATAAACCAAGGTGGCGTAACGATTACGGTCTCGTGACAAATGAATAATTCACCATGGAAAGGTACTTGGAGCATGTGGATAATTGTGAATATGAATACGAATGAAGACAAATCTTCTCACACTAGGATATTGCTCAGTTAGAGGGGTGGATGAATTGCTCAAGTTTCAAGCTCAGCACTCTTGTCATTTGGAGGATTACAGAGCACAGTCAATGAGTTCATTCCCGTATGATCGAGATAGGCGGAATCTTGGCCCAATGGATAAGGTACTGATCCTAGGTGTCTTTATCTAGGTGGCACATTGCTGACTAGGATGTCTATGTGTGCATACAAGTCATTTAAGTGGGGTCCACATGTACCCATTTCTTTTATTTATGTATTTTTCCTTAAATGACCTTTTAACTTAAGTGGTTTCTATTTTTAGTCACTTTTTAAAAGTTGGTTGAAAAAGTCAAAGTCACTAAAGTTCCTTATTTAATGTGCATTTAAAACCCTAACTACTTTGTAACCAACTTTTGCGTTATAAAAGGAAGTCAGGGGCTCATTTGTAAAGGTGACTTTGAGAGAGGAGAAGAAGATACTTTTGCGCAAGCTTTGTTTCAAGAAGAAACTTTTTGTTCTTTGTGAAAAACATTTTGGAGTTAATAGAATAAGAAATTTGTGTCTCATTCATTGTCTCTTGTAACATTTGGTGTTCTTATGTTCATTAGATGTTAGGTTTTTGAATCTTGCATGCAAATATTTTATTTGATCTTATTGTCAACATTAGTAATCAGTTGTTCTAGTTCACAGTGATCAAGCTCTAACTATCTACTTGCTCTTTTGTGTTCCCTTTTGCATGTTCTTGTTTGGCTAACTCAAACTCCGTTTTATTTGTGTTGGTTATTCATCCTTTCTCTTCATGCAATATTAGGCTCTGTTTTTACCTAACTCTTACATGTTCTTTCAGTCCATTCCATTCCACTCCTTTATTTCATTTCATTCTATCTCCTTCATTCACTTTTCTTCCATTGATGTTCCAAAACACTCCCCCGACATACAATTTTGAATGTACAGATGTACATACAGTTTTGGTTTTCAATAAAGGCAGCCTCACCTTCATTGAGGAGGGACTTCGTTCCCACACTATTTCATGTCATTTGCATGCATGCAAATCCATATGCTAACACATAGGAGATCATAGAGATAGTGTCAGTGAGCCAGGTCATGTGTAAGTAGTGTGATCGTAGTGGGAGCTCGACAAGGAGGGCTCAACAAAGAGCTCATAGAGTGGGCTGGGTTAGTGTAGCTCAATCGGTGTGGCATAAAGGAACTTGACACCTTTAGTGGGAGTTAGAGTTTGATCATGGCGCTGGAGAAAATGTTTAAGGAGGAGTTCATCGCCCAACTTGGTGAGTTGTCTCAGTAATGCAACGACTGAGTTGGTTTTTTTTTGCCATTTCTCATCAACCCCATTCAGTTTAAATCAATCCTAAAGGGGTCCCACCACATATTTTAATTAAATCAATATTTTTATTTAAATATTTAAACTAATAATATTTATTATTATTATTATTAAAATAATTTATTTAAATATTCTTTTAATTAATTGAGGATTAAGTCAAACTGGGTATTAATAACACATGATGAAAGCTTCTTAAACTGGTTCAACTAACTGTAATAAATACATCATGTGCCTTCAATTTAGGAAGGAAATTTATGAATCCTCTCCTCTCTCTAAAATTCTTCTATAAATGTAAGTTGGAAGCTCAATCCAAGAGGTTCCAACATGTCAGATAGGTTGGAAAAGTTGGACTTCATAGACAAGTGGATAGTTTTTCAAGAGTTCTCTCTTCTGCAAGTTGTCCTTGTATGTTGAGATAAATTTCAAGCCTCCTTTTCAAGACTGTAATGAAAACCATTGCCTCTTCTAAATGTCTGATGCACTGTGCACATTGTTGAAGTAATAAAAGTGTGTGTTTTGTGACTAATCTCATTCCTTTCATCCTTATATACTTCTTTGTTTCTTTTCTCATGCTTACAGGTATACTGTGTAAGTCCACATTTATGTTGTAGGTTATTAGATTTATGTGATTATCAAGTGGTGGAATATTATATGTAGTTAAGTTATGGTTCCCATTAACCCTTCTAAAGTTCATCCTTCTTCACTGTAAAATTGGTAGATTATTGTGTTTGATTGATTTTAACAAAGGGAATGCATGCTTCCTATTCTATGGTATTTTGTTACCCTCTCTAAGTTGTAGTATGTGAAGTTGACTTGTGGTGCACACATGCTATTTAAATTAACCCTTCCTAATTCTATAAAAACCCTTTATTTGGTGCATCACCATCCCTAGTATAGTTTCATTTCTATAAAGCTCTTTCCCTAAAACCCATGAAAAGGTTAGTATAGGTCTAGATAAAAATTTTATTGCACTAGGAGTAGTACAACACTTAGTTTAGGAAGAGGAAGCCGGTATTCTCCAGAGGTTCACCTTGAGCCCAATTCCCACAACTTCAGAGGTGATCCCATGTGTCCCAATCACATAGAATGTCTTGTTCACATTCTGGCCATTCGAAGGGTGTAGTGATTTGGCGACAATAGATAACATCTTTTAGAGAAGGAAAAATTCCTCTACCAATCTATCCTAGAGCTAAAACCACCCGTAAACTAAGCTAACAACTAACTAATGCTAATTTAAGAATCCAAGAGAACATGGTAGGACAAAATGAAGGAAATGAAACTTAAGCTAAGGAAGGAGGTGATAGCACCAGAAAGAAGGGGATCACTCTCCATGAGGGGAGGAACAAAAGGAAATATAAAAGGAGAGGTAATACACATGCCATAGACCAGCCATGCATTGAACCTTTCATTCCATGCATTAATAATATGTAGAAATGAAGCGTCTACATGTAGAATCCATACACAACATAAAACACATGGAAGGAGAGGAAAGAAGGAAACAATGCAAGTAGAAGGGTGGAAATGAGCTACAATGTTCATTAAATCAATAATATGAATATGTACATACCATTAAAAATTATTAGAATGCATTGTATACACCACAGATGCTTGAATCCGAGGTCTGAAACTCGGGGGAAGTCGGCCACCATTTTGACATGGTGTCATTACAATTGGGAGAGGATGATGAATAATGCATTTCTGAGTTGAATTTATAGAAAAAAGGAGAGGGAATAAGAGGGAGGAGATAAGAGTCACTTGAAATTGTCCCAATTATATTCCATTAGATTACCAATATAAGAGGATAACACCCATACTTCATTAAATTTTGGTCGTTGAGGTAGATCAACATTTGGTTCAAAATAGGTATGGTTTTTCACACCTCATGGATTTAGATGATTCTAATTTGATGCATAAATTTTCCGTTGATTATCTTCTTTTCATATTACATAGCCTATTTCATTTCCTTCATGACTATTCCTTGTTATATTTATTTTGAAACTCCCACACTTATTCGTTTAACGCTCCCATTATGCCGTGAATTCTTTCCCTTGTTATGTGGCATTCACTGTGCTCCACAAGATTAATATGGTTGTAAAATTACATGAAATTTAATCCACACTTTACATTACTTTTCCACACACTATGGTGTTCCTTTTCTTCACCTCGTGACTTTCAACCTTAGTGTATTATAACCTTTATCTCGTGGAATTGACCAACTTTGTGGAATATCATATTTTACAAGTCTGTGTAACACTATATTTTCCATGCAATGAAGCACTAAACTTTCTTACTCCTTCACTCCATGGATCCTATCCTTCACCAATTTTCCAAATTTTTTGTGGGCACAGAAAAATTTGTGGTGCTCTAAATTTTCGTTCAACCCATGAAAGACTAATTTGATGTTTACAGAATATTGACTTCCTTAAAGTCACTAAGGTTTAACATCCAACTTCAACCTACGCAAAGCACTAAATCCATAAAAAATATTCCTAATTCTTGAGATTTAATTCCTTTATTTCATGGGTTAGGAGAACCCATGGAACACTACATTCATGCATCTTATGAAAGACTAATTTAGTATTCCCCAACTTTCTTGAGTAAAAATTTCTTAAGTCCCAAATTAGATGAGTAGTTCAAAATTACATGGGGTGAAATTTTAGACAACAATTTGGTGACATATAGGGGACATATTCTTCCTAGACGATGAAGACCAGTAGCCTTGAATCATCAATTGGGCATGGATTCAAGCATATAACTATAAAAATGATCTTTAAAATTGTATAACTGACCCTGAATCTAGATGAAATCAACACTAATTTGAAGTTTAATTTTGAAAATAATCTTTGGATATTTGAGTAAAGTTTTTAAAATGATCCAAAATATTTTAATTTTCCCATAAATGAAAGAATTAGAATATATACAACAACTAAAGGCCCACATAAACAATGTACAAAATAGAAATCATACATGTTCTAATTGAAATATGTAAAGTGTGCACAAGCACTTGTTTCACAATAAGTAAATCTAAACTTTTCCTACTCTAACCAAATGGAAAGGAAGCTAAACAAAACTTGATATAGGATGGGAAAATTATCTTACCTTTCTTATTAAATGTGTCTATGTAATCAACTTGGAAACTAAATTACATGATGGAAGTGTAAGTGTGTCTCACACTTCTTTGTTGCTCAAAGTATTAGGAAAGAAAAGAACATTTACCTATGTATAATCTGAATTTTTTTTTGAGGTATTGGGGTTAACCTTTCCTCTTCCATGAATGATGTCTTAACCAACTTCTTTAATTAAAATTTGCAAATGTTGATATATGAATTTTGTTCTGAGATGGTTTACTCTCTTGATTGATTTATCATGTTTGTTGTTGATTAAATAGTTTACCTTCTAACTCTACTAAAATCATACTATATTAGAATTATACTAATGATGGATTTTATCCATATGCTCAATATGCTAAGATGGAGTTATAATTTGTATAAACCGGGTGATTTGAGGTAAATGATGTTCTATTGACTATGCTTGTAAGATACTTAAATTACATTATTTAACTAAACCATGGTTTATTCATTGCTAATGAAGGGATAGTTATACCTTGGATAAATTTTAGTGATCCAAGGCATGCCTTCGATCGATATTATGTATGATCATTCTGTTATTCTAATTGACTTTGTCTTAATTGAAAACATGTCATCTCATCTAGGCTCAAAGGAAATGATGTCATTGGAGAACCTAATAACATCTGGTACATACACTCTTTCAGTGAGATTAGAGTACTTTGTGATGTTTTTGTATGTTAATTATGTTTCTGATTAATGTTCTAAGTAATATTTATGTTAGTAGTGACCTAACAAAAACTACTCTATGGTGATAATTATTCTTTGCATAAACCTAACTATCCTAGATGCATATTATTCTAATATAAGATTGGATGTATTCTTGGTAATGGGAGTCTAATTCCTAAAATACTTAGAGGAATTCATTAATATCCTAATATAGACTAAGGATGGCACTATTTAAAAAAATTACCTAAACCTACATGGGACTTTAACCTAACCTAGACTATGACTCTGGTTACATAAACCCTAAGGGTTTGAGCATGTTATTGGGCACCAACCCACACTATACTAAGGAATTAAATAAAATTCAATGATATCTTGCACCACCTTTGGAGGAAGCCAAAATAGATTTGGTGGGCATCAAAATCTAGTTAGTTAAATGCAAGTTTTTCATGTTTTTGAACATTTAGTTATTGCTAAAAAAGTAACACTCCTCAAATTTAGTTCAGGATCATAAAGGAGTTGAAATTATCCATGGGATGATAAAACTAAGTCAAAGGATTTAATGCAGTGACTCCTAGATTCTAACGTGCATCTTCACTTGCCACAACATGTTTGCCATAACAGGTTGTGCAGATAATGCTAGCCATGCACTTAATAAGGGTAGGAAGTGTTATGTTGCTCCTACTAAAGTGATGGGAATTGGGTATTCTTAATAATGTTCACTTTGAACCCCGATTTTGTATTTAAATATTAAGATTGCATTTGTGAAGAAAATTCTTCTAATCAAGATAATTTGCTGGTAACTGAGTTATGAAGTGTTGTAATCATGTACAATTGGATATGATTAAAATATGTGCAATAAGCCATCGACGAAATGCCTTAATATGTCGTACTGGCAGCATTGGGTCATGATATCACAATGGGAAGAGTTAAAGTTTTCTAAGGATGATATGATACCTGTGAAATAGTATATTTCATTGTTCCATTCTTAGAAGGTAATATGTTTTAGACAAGGGAACGTAGTTGCAAAATTGTCTAACAAACCCTTTAATGATCAACCACTGAGGTCAGTGGACTTCGGCTTATGAATCCTGAGCCATGGTACTTACATTGGATAATGAAATTATTATAGCTGGTTTCACTTTGTAATATGCATCTCTATGAGAGTTGTGGGGCATTTAAATAATAACATAAAGGGGATATGTATGTATAATAGCATTGGTCTTATTGTTTATGCTATAGTATAACCTATGTTTTTGAAAGGTTAATCGATGTAAGTTATGAAAAATAATTAAGTTATTATTATTTAGTAAATTTCAGGAAAAAGGAAAATCAGGTTTTAAATTGGAATAACCCCCCCCACTCGCCAATTTTGGAGGAGAGTAATGGGTGGTGGTAGATGGATAAGCCACTGGTGTAGCACTTCCGCATTGAATGTCATTAAAATTTTCATTTAATATTTTGGAAATTCGTAAAGCCTCGAATGAGGTGAATTGCATGCAAACAACTACTTCATTTAGTTTTGTTGGTAAGTTTGGAAAAACTCCAGTTTTGGTATCCTTGCATGACGAATTTCTCAGAGCAAAAGATTGTAAATCCTTGTGATTTCTAAATTAGTTGCTATATAAAACGTTTAGCTGTGAAAGGACTGTTAAAAAAAATGGGATCTAAGTTTGATTTTAAGTCATGCTCAATTTGGGGCTGCGAAGGAAGCTGGAAGAAAAGAATCTAGCCTACCATTTTACCAGGAAAGAATCGTTCCTTACCCTTTTTATCTTTTTATTGCATTAGATGTTAGAGAGAATACACATTGCAATTTTGCTTGAGATAAGAAAAATTGGGTACATGATGTTTGGAGGTTGTTTTCTTAATTTTACTATGTTTCTCTGCAAAAAGAAATGGAGAATCAGATGACTGTAACCCTAGGAAACTAATGTCTATTTATCTTTATTTCTGCTTAAGGTATGCTTGACAATGATGACTGTAAAAGGTACCATAGGGTGAGGTTGTGGAACCACTGTAATTTCGTTTGATTTGTTTGATTAGGTCGGCTAGGATAGTGGTGGGTTACTGTGTAAATATTATAATAATATGCATAATTGAATTTGGATTCTTGGGTTTTCTTTTATCATCCGAATCTTGATATTGGATCTAGTGATAAATAGATTACTGATAATGGTGTTTATTCTTTTAATTATGGTCTGCGATTAGCGTCTGTAAAAAAAAACAGAGACGTATTTGAGCATGTGCCAAGGCTGAGCTGGGGATAACCAATTACTGTTTCTATCTCATGTATAGGGTATATTAATAGTATTCTATATTCTCCATCCTATTGAATGGTAGTGAGGCAGAATTGCCACTAGGGCTAAGGGTTTGGTAGTTTTCCCAATATAATCTGTTACCTTAAATAGATCCGCAAGAAAATTTTATCTCTCTCTCCCCGCAGAGAAAATGTGGGTATTACCCTTTCTGACCTGGTTCAGTCTAGTGATTAGGTTACGAAATGGTAACACTTCGCGTTAAGCTTGGTTGGAATATTGGACCTTGTAGCTCTTGGAGAGATTATGGGGTGGTAGTAGGGATTTCTATTAGTTTCATTGCCATACACAGTAACTGTGGAGGAGTCGCAGAGTAAATCTAATTCTGTCACTATTCAGCCTCGAGTACGTTGTAAAGATCATCATGAATATCCCTTTTCCTTAGATATAGAAACCACCTTTAGTTGATATAATAGAACATGGGTTTTTTTCAATCCTTAAAATCAATTTGACTTTAAGGAATATAATTATTTACTATCTTCCTTAGAAGTTATCTAAGCTAGTTTTGAACTAATACTGAAGAACAAAAGATGAATTTGGGCATTGGTTTTGGAAGGGATGAACCTAACTGATCTTCAAACCAGATACGGAAAACCATTCTTATCTCTTTAGGAAGCTATTCTGTTTTGATGTTATAATATCTCTCTAATCAGACACTTACTAGAGGAAATCTCAATTGGATCTGGGACCTGGATGGATAATGAATAAAAGAGTTGGTTGTTGTATGTCTCCTTGAAAGAACTAGAAAGTCTTACTTGGAACCAAGGGGGTATTGGTGGATTACACTATGGATATGTTTGATAAGTTTTGTTGATCCATATATAAGGTGCAATAATGGAAAGGAAACTTAGTGTCTCCATTCTTAAAATCAATCCTACTGAGGATTTTAATATTAATATTATGTAAATTTATGTAATGGATTAATCTCTGTAGGATGATTAAATCAAGGGAAACATATCTTATTACTGAAGAGTAATATGTATTAACCATTGAGATAAATTCGGGGAGTTTAGCCCCTAAACGCAAGCATTAAATAAGCTTTTGAATGGTTTTGTCTTCCGATTCTTATTGCAGTAGAATGTGGTAAAATATAATTTGAAATGATGAGTTTTGTTTAAGAAGGTACAATAAGAAATAAATAGGCAACTAAGTCTATATTGCCTTGATTTCTCTATGTTACTATGCTAAGTAACTTGAGTGGTATAGATATATATATATCTCCTTCTTAGGATGTTATGGATAATGTAGAATATGTCGTGTTCTGTAGCTATGACATATAAAATGTCATGAGTATTAACTGGATCTATCTTGATGGGTGTGTTGATGTTGATGAACTGGTTAGTTTCATTTCCATAGCTTGGATTACCTTGTGTGTCCAAGAACATATACTGTTTATATTGCTGGAGAAGCTAACATTAGTTGCAGCAATTTATATTTATTAATGGGATGACATAGATTCATACCGTGATTGATAAAAGTCTGATTACTCCATCTAACTTTATGTGATACAAGTGTATTTTTAATAACTTGTGTTATTGATTATTTGATGGTCATTTCTTGGGTATGAATATCTTTTATCCGGTTTTGCTTTAACTGATTTTGTGAAGTAGTAAATAGAACTTGTCCTTGCGGAGTACTAAAAGAGGTAAAGGAGCTGTTCTTGATGATTGCAAAGAAAGTTACTTAGGAATGATTTTGTGGAATTATATGAATAAAATGTTGGATTGAGATTATTGCAGTATTTAATCATTCTAACATTTAATGACATAAATTGATAAATGGGATAAAGTTAATTTTCTTGCTCAGTTCAGTCGAACTGACTCCTTGCCTAACCATTGCAGGAAATTGAGTGAAGGTAACTGGCGTGAAGTAAGAAATGTCTTGGTTATCTAATTGTACCACATGCATACTTTTAAAGGATAAAGTTGCACCCAATTGTTGATTTAAGATATTCTTATTTATGTTGAGGAAGTTATTTATTGACTTCGAGTAAAAGTTCTCTGGTGAAAATATACTGTGTACATTTACGATCTATTACAACATGGAAAAGATTCCATATTCTGTTCAATAAATACTCACTTCGTATTATCGAAGAATGTTAATGCCTCTCTCAAATTTATGTAATGAATCCCATTATGCTGCAGTAATGTTGGTATAAGAATGGCTTTATACTTATGATCTCTTATGAAAATTGGATCATTGGATGATGTAATGGATGGCTGTTGTAACTCTCTCTATTTTATAATATAACAACTCTCTTATGGACTAGGTGAACCTAGAAGGTTCAATTGGTGAGTTGTGAAGTTATAAATCAGTAACATAAGGGATAGGTTAATGGAATACACGACAAAGTAGTGTTGTTGAATTCTGTAATCTAGATTGATTAACTTATGGGAAATCAATATTGTTGTTAGCAAGAGGTAGTGATTCCTCACAAGGTTGGTAAAGGTTAAATGCATGATAGATGAGAATCATCTAGATATGAATCTTGAGGTGTTGCTTGTGTGCATACTGAAGGAAGATTCCTCGGATAAGTTTGAGTAACTATATTAGAAATAAATTGTTATGATGAAATATTAGGGATGAAATGTTAATATTCATCGTATAAAGATTAAGTCCCAAAAACTTGTTGATGTTTCCTTTTGGGCAGAACTTAAATATTTTTAAGGAACTAAGTTGAATAATTGATAAAACTAACCCAAATCCCTTAACATGAAGGAGAGTTCAACTTAATTCCTCAAGTGAAATAATAAATGAGAATAGATCATTTCCTGTTGCTTAAGCAAACTGTCTTTCCATAAAGTGGGTAAATAAGTATATGATCGATCGGATTGCTATCGTATACATTATGATGTGATGAATGTTTATGTTTGGAGCTATTCCAACTAACAAGATGTATTAAGATAAATCATTATTAATCAGGTTGAACCTAAATGCTATTAATGGCCATAGGATATGGGATACAGTTGGCACAGAATTGTTGGGATGATGATTAAATCCTAGAATACTAACCTCCATGAAACTATGGGTTTACTACCCAATGAAAAATGATTAGAGTATTGATGGGAGCATTCAGAATGTGCTCAACATGAGTAATCGCCATCTCACTCACTATGGAAGTTGGTGTTTATGCTCCTAAAATAAATAAAATGGTGAGCTGAAACCCAACCATGATTAGGATATGACGGTTTTGTAGTTTGTAGTCATGTAACTGATAGCAATGATCGATAGCTGGATTAATGGAAGTATTTGGGTGCCCAAGGAAATTGGTACACGGATCCAGGGAAAATGAATACTGCCAAGGTGGTAGTAGCCATTAAAATAAACCTAAGATGAGGTTTGGAAATGGTTATATAGGTTTTCAAGAGAATTGGGAATCCTACTAAATCAAGAACCGTAAAATGGATAGATTTATATCTATCGATAAATCAAAACTTGCAAGAATAAATGCCTAGGTAAACTGAGAACATGATTCTAATAATATAGCTTAAGTGTTATGTGAAAAGAGGGTAATGGGAATGACCTCGTATGTACCCAACTATTATTAATTACATAGTGGAATGATTACTAATGGGAGTAAGAATAACATTAGTAATATTACTCCATGATAATGTAAGGTATTATTCTGATGCGGTGGAAATTGAATCATTTAAAAAAGCATAGGATTGGGAAATTTAGGTCTAAATATTGATCTATCTTATATCTGAAATGAAGGAAAAAATAAGTAGTTTTGGAACTACATTTAACCTAATCATGATTTCTAGGGGACAGGACTTTAGATACTCTTCACTAAGTGATGAAGACACTGGAACTTAAACATTGTGTCATGCCTTAATTTATTAAGATACCCAGTTTCATTTTAGGAATCTTGACAGGGTGACTCACTACCGTTGTTACGTGGACGTATCCGTTTAATGACAGTGTCGTAATTGAATACTGCCACATAACAACTATATTGAGTTCCCTTTTTCAAGACCTTAAAATGTAGAGTGGTATTTCTTAAGTACAAGCTTGTTATAGTTACAAGGGTGGAATGAAACACCATGGGTTGGTACCCCGATGACAACATGATAGTCTACGGGAAGGAAAGCAAGTCTAGCAATGATGAGAATCATTATAAAGAACACTTTCTCTCCCATAGGCCATCATAGGTTGACTTTGAGGTATGCTTTGTATAGGTTAACTCAGGCTTGTACCTTGTATAAGACTTGTATCTATTTACAGCATCATTGACTACAAATCCTTATAACCGAAAAAGTGATTAAGGTCAAACAAAAATTCCTAATGACGAGTGGTGTCGTCATGGAATTGAGTATGGTATACATGACTCAGAAACCTTGCGCAAGGTAGTGTAACTACTGATTATATTGTCAAGATATACCATATCTAAGTTGTGAGGATGCCTGTGGATTTTATAGGTGGAACCCAGGTACAACTTAGGGTTATCACTTATATATCATATCCTGTTAAAGGAGAGACCAAGGGATACATTTGTATGTATGGCTCGTAAGAACATTGAGGAAGAACTCTGTTAGTCGGTATTCTCCTCATACAGCTGCACATGGTTCATGATAGTTATTAAAAGGGGTTACAAGAAGAGTTTATGTGGGATTTAATATATGGGTATTTGAATCAGATACATAAGGTAAGACAAAAAAAAAATCTCTAAGATTGAACGTGACAAAACGTAGATGTTACAAAAAATAAATGTTGGTTTGGGAATTAATGGATGAATGGCACTCCATCCTAAAATGTATTGCTCTCAGAAAAAGTGGAAAACTATACCTTGGAAAACTTTGAGATGGAATGGAGGAAAAGTAAGAGGTTTTCTTTGACCGCTCATTTTGTTTGTTAGAGCTCAATGGCTAGGCATGTCATTTTACCATTTTTAGAGATGATAGTTTGATATCAATTGCATTGTTTAAATTCCATTTCATGATGGAGTAATGGAAGTAATTTATTTTGATCTATAATAAAAATGGGGAGAAAGAAAATGGGGTTTCTGTGGATTCGGGTGCAACGTATTGTGGATTGTATTGCAAAATCTTAAAGGGAAACTCAAGGAACCAGGAAGATATTGCAGGAGCATACATGCATGATTAGTTCTATCCCAGTATGGATATTCTACTTTATTTAATCAATTCATAAAAATAACTCTTATCATTTGCAATATTATTTTATGAGTGAGTTTTTGTAGTTGAATAATGTTGTAAGATATTTTGTGGTTTTCTTATGTATACCTAAAATCTCTAGTTCTGGTTGTGTTTAACCGTTATGTATAGTATTATAACTTTGTTGCTATATGAACTAGAAAATTTGATTAGGAATGCTTTTAATTACTGGAGAAGCAACATTTGTATTGCTGGAGAAGCTAAATTAGTACAAACAATTTATATTTATTAATGGGGGGGTTGACATAGATCTACCGTGATGATAAAGTCTGATTTAATCCATCTAACTTTATTGTGATACAAGCGTATTTTTAATAACTTGTGTTATTGATTATTTGATGGTAATTTCTTGGGTATGAATATCTTTTTATCCAGTTTTTCTTTAACTTATTTTGTAAAGTAGTACATATAACTTGTCCTTTGCGGAGTACTAAAAGAGGTTAAAGGAGTTGTTTCTAATGATTGCCCAAAGCAAGTACTTGAGAATGATTTTGGGAATTATATGACTAAAATGTTGGATTGAGATCTTGCAGTATTTATTCATTCATAACATTTACTACATAAATTGATAAATGGGATAAAGGAATTTTCGTGCTCAGTTCAGTCAAACGGACCTTTCTAACATTGCCAGGAAATTGAGCAAAGGTAAACTGCGTGAAGTAAATAAATGTCTTGGTTACTATTGTACCAAATGCTTACTTTAAAGGAAAATTACAGCCAATGTTGATTAAGATTTCTTAATTTATGTTGAGGAATTTATTTATTGACTTTGAGTAAAGGTTCTCTCGGTGAAAATATACTGTGTACATTTACGCTCTATTGCCAACATGGAAAAGATTCCATATTCTGTTCAATAATACTACTTAGTATTATCGAAGAATGTTAATGCCTCTCTCAAAATTGATGTAATGATACCATTAGTTGAAGTAATGTTGGTAAAGAATGGCTTTATCTATGATCTCTTATGAAAATTGGATCATTGGACGATTGGTAATGAGGATGTTGTACTCTCTCTAGTTTATAATATAACAATATCTTATAACTAGGTGAACCTAGAAGGCAATGGTGAGTTGTGAAGTTTAAATCGGTAACATAGGGATAGGTATGGAATACACTACAAAGTAGTGTTGTTGAATTCTGTAATCAGATTGATAACTTATGGGAATCAAATTGGTGTTAGACAATAGGTAGTGATTCCTAACAAGGTTGGTAAGTTAAATGCATGATAGATGAGAAATCATATAGATATGAATCTGTTAGGTGTTTCTTATGTGTAAATATTGAAGGAAGATTCCACCACGGGGGGAAAAGGGGTGAACGACAACAAAATGTGTGTTTTGAGGGGTTTTTTTTTTTCCCCCAAACCCTTCATTTGGTCCCCCACCCCCCTTTTTTTTTTTTTTTCTCCCCCCCTCGGGAGAAGTTGAGTAACTATATTAGAAATAAATTTTATGATGAATGGTTAATATTGCATATTATAAGATTAAGTCCCAAACATTGATGATGTTCCTTTTGGGCAGCAATTAAATCTTTTAAGAAACTAAGTTGAAATTAATTGATAAAAACTAACCCAACTCCCTTAACATAAGAGAGAGTTCAAACTTAAATCCCAAAGTGAAATAATAAATGAGAATAGAATCATTTTGTTGCTTTAAGCAAACTGTCTTTCCTAAAAGGGGTAAATAAAAGATCTGATCGAATCGGATTGCTATTCTATACATTATAGGTGATGACTGTTATGTTGGAGCTATTCCAATAACAAAGATGTATTAAAGAGAAATCATATTAATAAGGTTGAACCTAAATGCCTATAAGGCCCATAGTATATGGGATATGGTTGGCATAGAATAATTGTGTGGGAGATGATTAAAAACCTAGAATACTAAACCTCCAGAAAATGGGTTTACTAACCAAGTGATATGATTAGAGTATTGATGGGAGCATTCAGAATGTGATCAACATGTGAGTAGTCGCCATTCACTCACTATGGAAGTTTGGTGTTTTATGCTCATAAAAAATAAAATAAAATGGTGAGCTGAAAACAAACCATGATTAGGATATGCCGGGTAGTCATATAAAATGATAGCAATGATCAATAGATGAGAATTAATGGAAAGTATTTGGATTGCCAAGAAATGGTAAAGATACAGGGAAAATGAATACTCGACCAAGGTGGTAGTAGCCATTAAATAAACCTTAAGTTGAGGTTTTGAAAATGGTTATAGAGGTTTTCAAAGAATGGAATCCTACTAATCAAGAAACCGTAAAAGGAAAGATTTATATCTATCGATCAATAAAACCTGCAGAATAAATGCCTAGGTAAAACTGAGAAACATGGATTCTAATAAGATACTTAAGTGTTATTGAAAAGAGGTAACGGGGAATGGCCCTTGTAGTACCCAATAAATTTTTTAGTAAAAAAGTACATAGTTGCATTGATGAGTGGTTCTGCACAGAATTTGGTTCCGGAATAGGAGTTGCTTCTATCCTTTCATTCTCTTGAGGAAACAGATAAGGGTTAGGGGCTAGGAGGAATACTTGTGAGTGTTGGGGAGTGTGGGAGGTGTGCGCGTACCGTAGAGAGATCAGATCGATTGTGAAGAACTCCTTTTTGTCTAGGAAGGACTATTGGTTCTTGATGAAGATACAGGTGCAAGGAATGTGGTGGCGACAGCAAGGCTTTGTTGGGATGATACGGTATTGGAAAGTGAACTGATGAAACTATCCTCAGTATTTTCAAATGCTTGAACGAGTGTGACAACGATCCAGTTGCTCGGTTACAGTCTTCGGCTTGATCCTCTTCTCTGTAACCTCTTCTGCTTTGTTTCACTTCTCTTTTTCCTCCCTAATGAATTCCGGATCCTCTCTTTTTGGTTGGGGGAGGTCATTAACAGGGAACCGATGGCGGTTACGTAACCGATGGTGTTTGAGTAGGAACCGATGTCGGTTAGGTCAAAGTGGCTATTTTTTAAAAATAGCCATCTTTCCCTCCTTTTCTCCCGAGGGATCAGTTGTGGGCTTGGTCAAGTCATTATTAGGCTTGTTTTGGTGCGGGGTGAGGGGTGATGAGTCAGGGTGTGAGTCTGGACCAAGTCATAGGTCTTAATTAGGTTGGTTTAGGGTTAGGGCTAGGTCAGGGTGAGGTGGAAAGGTGAGGTGGTAGGGTTAGAGATGTGGATTTATTAATTATAAGGGTAATTAAAAAATTAATTGAACAAGGGACTAGTCCATGTGTGCAAGGTTTAGGTGGTGAGGTAGGGTTAGGTTGCGGGACGAGATGCGGGGTACAGGGCGTCGTAAGACCCAAATTTTGTGTCTATAATGAGTTTGGATTTATTTTGAGGTAGATTCTGATTAATATGACCTTAAAAACAATCCTCCTGACTAGCTTCGATTTTTGCAAAACCTTGATGTGAGATAGTTGTGACTAGACTTGTCTGGGTTAATTCAGTAGCGTCATGTTGCATTGCTTGGTAAAGTAGAATTCTGAGAATACCTTTTGTAAGTAATACATAAGGTTAAATAAATCAAAATGTTGAAGAGATAGATCTATGATGTGTTGTTTATAGTATAATGGTTTACTAGTTGACAAGTAATGACGTCCAGTAAATGTGAACTTATGAGATGTGAATCGTAAGTTCCGGTGAAGGCAATGATTAAACACTTAAAATTAAAAAGTGTGTAATTTGTATATGAATGAATTGGCTATGAGAAATGAGATGAAATCATCAGGATGATGATTCATTATGGGGGGAAGAATGTAACACTCCTCAAATTTAGTTTAAGATCATAAAGGAGTTGAAATTATCCATGGGATGATAAAACTAAGTCAAAGGATTTTATGCAGTGACTCCTAGATTCTAACGTGCATCTTCACTTGCCAAAACATGTTTACCATAACAGGTTGTGCGGATAACCCCAGCCATGCACTTAATAAGGGTAGGAAGTGTTATATTTCTCCTACTAAAGTGACGAGAATTGGGTATTTTTAAATAATGTTCACTTTGAACCCCGATTTTGTATTTAAATATTAAGATTGCATTTGCGAAGAACATTCTTGTAATCAAGATAATTTTCTGCTAACTGAGATATGAAGTTTTGTAATCATGTACGATTGGTTATGATTAAAATATGTATATGTGTAATAAGCCATCGACGACATGACTTAATATGTCGTACCGACGGCATTGGGTCATGATATCACAATGGGAAGAGTTAAAGTTTTCTAAGGATAATATGATACCTGTGAAATAGTATATTTCATTGTTTCCATTCCTAGAAGGTAACATGTTTTAGACAAGGGAACGTAGTTTTGGATTTATCTAACGAACCTTCTAACGATCAACCACTGTGGTCAGTGGACTCCGGCTTGTGAATCCTAGGCCATGGTACTTACATTGGATTATTATGAAATTTTATAGCTGATTTCACTTTGTAATATGTATCCCTATGGGAGTTATGGGACATATAAATAATAACAAAAAGGCTATGCATGTACAATAGCATTGGTCTTATTGTTTATGCTATATATAACCTGTTTTTTGAAAGGTTAATCGACCTAAGTTATGAAAAAAGTAATTAAGTTATTATTATTTAGCAAATTTCGGGGGAAAAAAAGTAACTAAAGGTTTTAAACTGGAATAACCCCGCCAATTTTGGAGGAGGGTAGTAATGGGTGGTGGTAGATGGATAAGCCACTGGTGTAGCACTTCTACCGCATTGAATTGTCATTAAAAATTTTCATTTAATATTTTGGAAATTCGTAAAGCCTCGAATGAGGTGAATTGCATGCAAACAACTACTTCATTTAGTTTTGTTGGTAAGTTTGGAAAAACTCCAGTTTTGGTATCCTTGCATGACGAATTTCTCAGAGCAAAAGATTGTAAATCCTTGTGATTTCTAAATTAGTTGCTATATAAAACGTTTAGCTGTGAAAGGACTGTTAAAAAAAATGGGATCTAAGTTTGATTTTAAGTCATGCTCAATTTGGGGCTGCGAAGGAAGCTGGAAGAAAAGAATCTAGCCTACCATTTTACCAGGAAGAATCGTTCCTTACCCTTTTTATCTTTTTATTGCATTAGATGTTAGAGAGAATACACATTGCAATTTTGCTTGAGATAAGAAAAATTGGGTACATGATGTTTGGAGGTTGTTTTCTTAATTTTACTATGTTTCTCTGCAAAAAGAAATGGAGAATCAGATGACTGTAACCCTAGGAAACTAATGTCTATTTATCTTTATTTCTGCTTAAGGTATGCTTGACAATGATGACTGTAAAAGGTACCATAGGGTGAGGTTGTGGAACCACTGTAATTCGTTTGATTTGTTTGATTAGGTCGGCTAGGATAGTGGTGGGTTACTGTGTAAATATTATAATAATATGCATAATTGAATTTGGATTCTTGGGTTTTCTTTTATCATCCGAATCTTGATATTTGGATCTAGTGATAAATAGATTACTGATAATGGTGTTTATTCTTTTAATTATGGTCTGCGATTAGCGTCTGTAAAAAAAAACAGAGACGTATTTGAGCATGTGCCAAGGCTGAGCTGGGGATAACCAATTACTGTTTCTATCTCATGTATAGGGTATATTAATAGTATTCTATATTCTCCATCCTATTGAATGGTAGTGAGGCAGAATTGCCACTAGGGCTAAGGGTTTGGTAGTTTTCCCAATATAATCTGTTACCTTAAATAGATCCGCAAGAAAATTTTATCTCTCTCTCCCCGCAGAGAAAATGTGGGTATTACCCTTTCTGACCTGGTTCAGTCTAGTGATTAGGTTACGAAATGGTAACACTTCGCGTTAAGCTTGGTTGGAATATTGGACCTTGTAGCTCTTGGAGAGATTATGGGGTGGTAGTAGGGATTTCTATTAGTTTCATTGCCATACACAGTAACTGTGGAGGAGTCGCAGAGTAAATCTAATTCTGTCACTATTCAGCCTCGAGTACGTTGTAAAGATCATCATGAATATCCCTTTTCCTTAGATATAGAAACCACCTTTAGTTGATATAATAGAACATGGGTTTTTTCAATCCTTAAAATCAATTTGACTTTAAGGAATATAATTATTTACTATCTTCCTTAGAAGTTATCTAAGCTAGTTTTGAACTAATACTGAAGAACAAAAGATGAATTTGGGCATTGGTTTTGGAAGGGATGAACCTAACTGATCTTCAACCAGATACGGAAAACCATTCTTATCTCTTTAGGAAGCTATTCTGTTTTGATGTTATAATATCTCTATAATCAGACACTTACTAGAGGAAATCTCAATTGGATCTGGGACCTGGATGGATAATGAATAAAAGAGTTGGTTGTTGTATGTCTCCTTGAAAGAACTAGAAAGTCTTACTTGGAACCAAGGGGGTATTGGTGGATTACACTATGGATATGTTTGATAAGTTTTGTTGATCCATATATAAGGTGCAATAATGGAAAGGAAACTTAGTGTCTCCATTCTTAAAATCAATCCTTACTGAGGATTTTAATATTAATATTATGTAAATTTATGTAATGGATTAATCTCTGTAGGATGATTAAATCAAGGGAAACATATCTTTATTACTGAAGAGTAATATGTATTAACCATTGAGATAAATTCGGGGAGTTTAGCCCCTAAACGCAAGCATAAATAAGCTTTTGAATGGTTTTGTCTTCCGATTCTTATTGCAGTAGAATGTGGTAAAATATAATTTGAAATGATGAGTTTTGTTTAAGAAGGTACAATAAGAAATAAATAGGCAACTAAGTCTATATTGCCTTGATTTCTCTATGTTACTATGCTAAGTAACTTGAGTGGTATAGATATATATATCTCCTTCTTAGGATGTTATGGATAATGTAGAATATGTCGTGTTCTGTAGCTATGACATATAAAATGTCATGAGTATTAACTGGATCTATCTTGATGGGTGTGTTGATGTTGATGAAACTGGTTAGTTTCATTTCCATAGCTTGGATTACCTTGTGTGTCCAAGAACTATACTGTTTATATTGCTGGAGAAGCTAACATTAGTTGCAGCAATTTATATTTATTAATGGGATGACATAGATTCATACCGTGATTGATAAAAGTCTGATTACTCCATCTAACTTTATGTGATACAAGTGTATTTTTAATAACTTGTGTTATTGATTATTTGATGGTCATTTCTTGGGTATGAATATCTTTTATCCGGTTTTGCTTTAACTGATTTTGTGAAGTAGTAAATAGAACTTGTCCTTGCGGAGTACTAAAAGAGGTAAAGGAGCTGTTCTTGATGATTGCAAAGAAAGTTACTTAGGAATGATTTTGTGGAATTATATGAATAAAATGTTGGATTGAGATTATTGCAGTATTTAATCATTCTAACATTTAATGACATAAATTGATAAATGGGATAAAGTAATTTTCTTGCTCAGTTCAGTCGAACTGACCTTGCCTAACCATTGCAGGAAATTGAGTGAAGGTAACTGGCGTGAAGTAAAGAAATGTCTTGGTTATCTAATTGTACCACATGCATACTTTTAAAGGATAAAGTTGCACCCAATTGTTGATTTAAGATATTCTTATTTATGTTGAGGAAGTTATTTATTGACTTCGAGTAAAAGTTCTCTGGTGAAAATATACTGTGTACATTTACGATCTATTACAACATGGAAAAGATTCCATATTCTGTTCAATAAATACTCACTTCGTATTATCGAAGAATGTTAATGCCTCTCTCAAATTTATGTAATGAATCCCATTATGCTGCAGTAATGTTGGTATAAGAATGGCTTTATACTTATGATCTCTTATGAAAATTGGATCATTGGATGATTGTAATGGAGGGCTGTTGTAACTCTCTCTATTTTATAATATAACAACTCTCTTATGGACTAGGTGAACCTAGAAGGTTCAATTGGTGAGTTGTGAAGTTATAAATCAGTAACATAAGGGATAGGTTAATGGAATACACGACAAAGTAGTGTTGTTGAATTCTGTAATCTAGATTGATTAACTTATGGGAAATCAATATTGTTGTTAGCAAGAGATAGTGATTCCTCACAAGGTTGGTAAAGGTTAAATGCATGATAGATGAGAAATCATCTAGATATGAATCTTGAGGTGTTGCTTATGTGTGCATACTGAAGGAAGATTCCTCGGATAAGTTTGAGTAACTATATTAGAAATAAATTGTTATGATGAAATGTTAATATTCATCATATAAAGATTAAGTCCCAAAAACTTGTTGATGTTCCTTTTGGGCAGAACTTAAATATTTTAAGGAAACTAAGTTGAAATAATTGATAAAACTAACCCAAATCCCTTAACATGAAGGAGAGTTCAACTTAATTCCTCAAAGTGAAATAATAAATGAGAATAGATCATTTCCTGTTGCTTAAGCAAACTGTCTTTCCATAAAGTGGGTAAATAAAGTATATGATCGATCGGATTGCTATCGTATACATTATGATGTGATGAATGTTTATGTTGGAGCTATTCCAACTAACAAGATGTATTAAAGATAAATCATTATTAATCAGGTTGAACCTAAATGCTATAATGGCCCATAGGATATGGGATACAGTTGGCACAGAATTGTTGGGAGATGATTAAAATCCTAGAATACTAAACCTCCATGAAACTATGGGTTTACTACCCAATGAAAATGATTAGAGTATTGATGGGAGCATTCAGAATGTGCTCAACATGAGTACTCGCCATCTCACTCACTATGGAAGTTTGGTGTTTATGCTCCTAAAAATAAAATAAAATGGTGAGCTGAAACCAACCATGATTAGGATATGACGGTGTAGTCATGTAAATGATAGCAATGATCCGATAGCTGGAATTAATGGAAAGTATTTGGGTGCCAAGGAAATTGGTACACGGATCCAGGGAAAATGAATACTCTGCCAAGGTGGTAGTAGCCATTAAAATAAACCTAAGATGAGGTTTGGAAATGGTTATATAGGTTTTCAAGAGAATTGGGAATCCTACTAAATCAAGAACCGTAAAATGGATAAGATTTATATCTATCGATAAATCAAACCTTGCAAGAATAAATGCCTAGGTAAAACTGAGAAACATGATTCTAATAATATAGCTTAAGTGTTATTGAAAAGAGGGTAATGGGAATGACCTCGTATGTACCCAATAATTATTAATTACATAGTTGAATGATTACTAATGGGAGTAAGAATAACATTAGTAATTATTACTCCATGATAATGTAAGGTATTATTCTGATGCGGTGGAAATTGAATCATTAAAAAAGCATAGGATTGGGAATTTAGGTCTAAATATTGATCTATCTTATATCTGAACTGATAGGAAAAAATAAGTAGTTTTGGAACTACATTTAACCTATCATGATTCTAGGGGACAGGACTTTAGATACTCTTCACTAAGTGATGAAGACACTGGAACTAGAACATTGTGTCATGCTTAATTTATTAAGATACCAAGTTTCATTTTAGGAATCTTGACAGGTTGACTCACTACCGTTGTTACGTGGACGTATCCGTTTAATGACAGTTGTCGTTAATTGAATACTGCCACATAACAACTATATTGAGTTCCCTTTTCAAGACCTTAAAATGTAGAGTGGTATTTCTTAAGTACAAGCTTGTTATAGTTACAAGGGTGGATGAAACCCCATGGGTTGGTACCCCGATGACAACATATGATGTCTACGGGAAGGAAAGAAGTCTAGCAATGATGAGAATCATTATAAAGACACTTTCTCTCCCATAGGCATCATAGGTTGACTTTGAGGTAATGCTTTGTATAGGTTAATCCAGGCTTGTACCTTGTATAAGACTTGTATCTATTTACAGCATCATTGACTACAAATCCTTATAACCGAAAAAGTGATTAAGGTCAAACAAAAATTTCCTAATGACGAGTGTGTCGTCATGGAATTGAGTATGGTATACATGACTCAGAAACCTTGCGCAAGGTAGTGTAACTACTGATTATATTGTCAAGATATCACCATTATCTAAGTTGTGAGATGCCTGTGGATTTTATAGGTGGAACCCAGGTACACACTTAGGGTTATCACTTATATATCATATCCTGTTAAAGGAGAACCAAAGGGATACATTTGTATGTATGGCTCGTAAGAACATTGAGGAAGAACTTGTTAGTTCGGTATTCTCTCATACAGCTGCACATGGTTCATGATAGTTATTAAAAGGGGGTTACAAGAAGAGTTATGTTGGATTTAAATATATGGGTATTTGAATCAGATACATAAGGTAAGACAAAAAAAAAATTCTCTAAGATTGAAGTGACAAAAAGTAGATGTTACAAAAAATAAATGTTGGTTTGGGGAATTAATGGATGAATGGCACTCCATCCTAAAATGTATTGATCTCAGAAAAAGTGGAAAACTACCTTGGAAAACTTTGAGATGGAATGGAGGAAAAGTAAGAGGTTTTCTTTGACCGCTCATTTTGTTTGTTAGAGCTCAATGGCTAGCATGTCATTTTACCATTTTTAGAGATGATAGTTTGATTCAATTGCATTGTTAAATTTTCCATTTCATGATGGAGATAATGGAAGTAATTTATTTTTGAATCTATAAATAAAAATGGGGAGAAAGAAAATGGGGTTTCTGTGGATTCGGGTGCAAACGTATTGTGGATTTTATTGCAAAATCTTAAAGGGAAACTCAAGGAACCAGGAAGATTTTTGCAGGAGCACTACCATGCATGATTAGTTCTATCCCATTATGATATTCTACTTTATTTATCAATCTCATAAAAATAACTCTTATCATTTGCTAATATTATTTTCTGAGTTGAGTTTGTGGTTGAATAATGTTGTAGATATTTTTTGGTTATTCTTTATGTATACCTAAAATCTCTAGTTCTGGGTTGTTTTTAAACCGTTATGTATAGTATTTATAACTTTGTTGCTATATGAACTAGAAAATTTGATTAGGAATGATTTTACTTACTGGAGAAGCTAACATTTGTATTGCTGGAGAAGCTAACATTAGTTACAACAATTTATATTTATTAATGGGATGACATAGATTCATACCGTGATTGATAAAAGTCTGATTACTCCATCTAACTTTATGTGATACAAGCGTATTTTTAATAACTTGTGTTATTGATTATTTGATGGTAATTTCTTGGGTATGAATATCTTTTATCCAGTTTTTCTTTAACTTATTTTGTAAAGTAGTAAATATAACTTGTCCTTGCGGAGTACTAAAAGAGGTAAAGGAGTTGTTCTTAATGATTGCAAAGCAAGTTACTTGAGAATGATTTTGTGGAATTATATGACTAAAATGTTGGATTGAGATTATTGCAGTATTTATTCATTCTAACATTTAATGACATAAATTGATAAATGGGATAAAGGAATTTTCTTGCTCAGTTCAGTCAAACTGACCTTTCCTAACCATTGCAGGAAATTGAGCAAAGGTAACTGGCGTGAAGTAAATAAATGTCTTGGTTATCTAATTGTACCACATGCTTACTTTTAAAGGATAAATTTACAGCCAATTGTTGATTTAATATATTCTTATTTATGTTGAGGAATTTATTTATTGACTTTGAGTAAAGGTTCTCTGGTGAAAATATACTGTGTACATTTACGATCTATTGCAACATGGAAAAGATTCCATATTCTGTTCAATAAATACTCACTTCGTATTATCGAAGAATGTTAATGCCTCTCTCAAATTTATGTAATGAATCCCATTATGTTGCAGTAATGTTGGTATAAGAATGGCTTTATACTTATGATCTCTTATGAAAATTGGATCATTGGACGATTGTAATGGAGGGATGTTGTAACTCTCTCTATTTTATAATATAACAACTATCTTATAAACTAGGTGAACCTAGAAGGTTCAATTGGTGAGTTGTGAAGTTATAAATCAGTAACATAAGGGATAGGTTAATGGAATACACTACAAAGTAGTGTTGTTGAATTCTGTAATCTAGATTGATTAACTTATGGGAAATCAATATTGTTGTTAGCAATAGGTAGTGATTCCTCACAAGGTTGGTAAAGGTTAAATGCATGATAGATGAGAAATCATCTAGATATGAATCTTGAGGTGTTTCTTATGTGTACATATTGAAGGAAGATTCCTCGGATAAGTTTGAGTAACTATATTAGAAATAAATTGTTATGATGAAATGTTAATATTCATCATATAAGGATTAAGTCCCAAAAACTTGCTGATGTTCCTTTTGGGCAGCACTTAAATCTTTTAAGGAAACTAAGTTGAAATAATTGATAAAACTAACCCAACTCCCTTAACATGAAGGAGAGTTCAACTTAAATCCTCAAAGTGAAATAATAAATGAGAATAGATCATTTCTTGTTGCTTAAGCAAACTGTCTTTCCATAAAGTGGGTAAATAAAGTATATGATCGATCGGATTGCTATCGTATACATTATGATGTGATGAATGTTTATGTTGGAGCTATTCCAACTAACAAGATGTATTAAAGATAAATCATTATTAATCAGGTTGAACCTAAATGCTATAAGGCCCCATAGGATATGGGATATGGTTGGCATAGAATTGTTGGGAGATGATTAAAACCTAGAATACTAAACCTCCATGAAACTATGGGTTTACTAACCAATGATAATGATTAGAGTATTGATGGGAGCATTCAGAATGTGCTCAACATGAGTAGTCGCCATCTCACTCACTATGGAAGTTTGGTGTTTATGCTCCTAAAAATAAAATAAAATGGTGAGCTGAAACCAACCATGATTAGGATATGACGGTGTAGTCATATAAATGATAGCAATGATCCAATAGATGGAATTAATGGAAAGTATTTGGATGCCAAGGAAATTGGTACACGGATCCAGGGAAAATGAATACTCTACCAAGGTGGTAGTAGCCATTAAAATAAACCTAAGTTGAGGTTTGGAAATGGTTATAGAGGTTTTCAAGAGAATTGGGAATCCTACTAAATCAAGAACCGTAAAATGGATAAGATTTATATCTATCGATAAATAAAACCTTGCAAGAATAAATGCCTAGGTAAAACTGAGAAACATGATTCTAATAATATAGCTTAAGTGTTATTGAAAAGAGGGTAACGGGAATGACCTTGTATGTACCCAATAATTAGTAATTACATAGTTGCATGATTACTAATGGGAGTAAGAATAACATTAGTAATTATTACTCCATGATAATGTAAGGTATTATTCTGATGCAGTGGAAATTGAATCATTAAAAAATCGTAGGATTGGGAATTTAGGTCTAAATATTGATCTATCTTATATCTGAACTGATAGGAAGAAATAAGTAGTTTTGGAACTACATTTAACCTATCATGATTCTAGGGGACATGACTCTAGATAATCTTCACTAAGTGATGAAGACACTGGAACTAGAACATTGTGTCATGCTTAATTTATTAAGATAACAAGTTTCATTTTAGGACTCTTGACAGGTTGACTCACTACCGTTGTTACGTGGACGTATCCGTTGAATGACAGTTGTCATTAATTGAATACTGCCACATAACAACTATATTGAGTTCCCTTTTCAAGACCTTAAAATGTAGAGTGGTATTACTTAAGTACAAGCTTGTTATAGTTACAAGGGTGGATGAAACCCCATGGGTTGGTACCCCGATGACAACATATGATGGCTGTGGGAAGGGAAGAATTCTAGCAATGATGAGAATCATTATAAAGACACTTGCTCTCCCGTAGGCATCATAGGTTCACTTTGAGGTAATGATTCGTATAGGTTAATCTGGGCTTGTACCTTGTATAAGATTTGTAGCTGTTTACAACATCATTGACTACAAATCCTTATAACTAAAAAAGTGATTAAGGTGAAATGAAAATTTCCTAATGACGAGTGTTCCATCATGGAATTGAGTATGGTATACATGACTCAAAAACCTTGCACAAGGTAGTGTAACTGCTGATTATACTGTCAATATTTCACCATTATCTAAGTTGTGAGATGCTTGTGGATTTCATAGGTGGAACCCAGGTACACACTTAGGGTTATCACTTATATATCATATCCTTTTAAAGTTGAACCAAAGGGATACATTTGTATGTATGGCTCGTAAGAGCATTGAGGGATAAATTGTAAGTTCGGTATTCTCTCATACTGCTGCACATGGTTCATGATAGTTTTTAAAAGGGGGTTACATTAAGACTTATGTTGGATTTAAATATATGGGTATTTGAATCAGCTACATAAGGTAAGACAAAAAAAAAAATTCTCTAAGATTGAAGTGACAAAAAGTGGATGTTACAAAAAATAAATGTCGGTTTGGGGAATTAATGGATGAATGGCACTCCATCCTAAAATGTATTGATCTCAGAAAAAGTGGAAAACTACCTTGGGAAACTTCGAGATGGAATGGAGGAAAATTAATAGGTTTTCTTTGACCATTCATTTTGTTTATTAGAGCTCAATGGCTCGGCATGTCATTTTACCATTTTTCGAGATGATAGTTTGATTCAATTACATTCTTAAATTTTCCATTACATGATGGAGATAATGGAAGTAATTTATTGTTGAATCTATAAATAAAAATGGGGAGAAAGAAAATGTGGTTTCTGTGGATTCGAGTGCAAATATTTTATGGATTTTATTGCAAAATCTTGAAGGGAAACTAAAAAAACCAAGAAGAGTTTCGTAGGAGCAGTACCATGCATGATCACTTCTATCCCATTATGTTATTTTGACTTTATTTATCAATCTCATAAAAATAACTCTTCTCATTTGCTGATATTATTTTCTGAGTTGAGTTTGTGGTTGAATAATTTTTTAGATATTTTCTGGTTATTCTTTATGTATACCTTAAATCTCTGGTTTTGGGTTGTTTTTAAACCGTTATGTATAGTATTTATAACTTTGTTGCTATATGAACTAGAAAATTTGATTAGGAATGATTTTACTTGCAAGTATGGTTTTGGAAATGGTTTTGTTATAAAATTTTCATTTCACTTTGCTTCTGGTTGCATGTAGTAAGATTTATATCATTTCCCTTATTATTATTAAATAAGGTCTTATTCCACGACTCAGTTGTAAAAAGGCACGGAGGTTATTGTATGAGAAACAAGGTGATTATATTACTTTTGTTTGTTTAGTTTGGGGTTATTTGAAATCTTTATGGTCTTTGAAAAATAATATTATTCTAGGTTGATACCCTTTTGTGATATTATTTATTACACTACTATTTGGTTATGGGTAACCATTAAGAAAAACATGGCCTGTTACTTCCCTGGACATTTTTGTTGTAGATTTCTATTTCAGTCTTCTTGACCATACTTCTATAGTCTCGATTCAAATCTTAAGGAGAAAAAAATATTGTTGTAAACCCTTCATGGGTGTGCTTATTTGATTTTTCTTTCTTTCTTTGAGGTAACCCTACTTGAGGGATGGTGTTAATTTGGACTGTTATATTGTAGGGACTAAAATCCTTGTTATATTTTTGTTGTTCCCTTTTGGGACATTTAGGCTCACCAATTTGGTTGTGCTGTATGGGATTTAGTTAGTAAAGTAAGTTTGAGTCTTTGTATTCTTGGTTATTGTTTGAGCTTTGTCTACCTCTAACTCGATATTAATTTTGGGGACAATGGTCTAGAAAATTTGAGCTTAAATAGAGTCTATTTATTCTATAAATAGAGGACTGTGAATTTTATTATTTACCTCCTGAAGAGATTGATTGGTAAAGTTAAATTATATTTTGTAACTTAAATCCTATGTGCTCGGTCTAGTCAATATCCTATTACCGACGTGGTTGATAAATTGTTGAAGATTAACTTAAAGGAAATCCACTGTATTTCACGGTGTACTTGTCCTTATTTGGTTATGATTGAGTTTAGTCGATTGAATTTTAATTGATAGTTTATTGATTCCCTTTTGTTGAAGAATATTGTACTGTATTCAGTTTACCTTGATTATTTTTTATTGACTAAGTAATAATTAGTACAATCTGTAAAGGGAACTTAGTAAATTGGAGAGAAAAGGAAAATAGTTCGATTGCTCTGATAAGTTACATTGAATTGTTAATTTGATTCCTTTAATGTTGTGATAATTCAAGGAATGGGTAATTGGATACTTGGAATTTTTTTGTATTGCTATAGTTTTCTGATTCAGTTAGAATATTTTTCTTTGTATATCAAGTGACTTGGTTGATAGGCAATTTCTTCTTTGTTATTTGATTTACCTTTAACATCATTATTACAAGTATGAAGTACATTGTTAAATTAAGAAAATAAAGAATGATGGTAGAAGTTTTGGATTTAAATCATGTAATATTTTGGATTACCTGATTGAAATCTCAAAACACTTGATTCTATTTTGAATTTTAGGACCATTTAATTTGTTCAATTTCAATTTTTTTTTTCAATTTAGGGGAAAAGGTTCAAAAGGGTACATGTGAATTCTATTCATAAATTAGCATTATGGCATTTTTCAATGCTTTTAAAAGTTATTAGAGATTGATAACTTAGAACAATTTCATTAAATAGAAGGATTACTTTCATGAAATTGATAGATAAAAGCATGTTTTTCTAATGTGATAGTTCTTATCATTCTTAGTTCTTGTGAACTAACACATGCTAACAATGTGTAGATGAATATTGTGAAAAATGAAATGAGAAATACTTAGAGGAATTTTCATTTGTTTCACTGATGATGTTCAATTATTTTGGATATTTGAAAGTGTTAAAGTTATGAAATTATTCTATTATGAGTCATGAAGGCTTAGTGCCATTGTACTCAGTAATTGTTGAAAAATGATATTATTTTAGGATTGAAATGTTTATGAAATACTTATAGCCATTTGAGTAAATTGAATTATGCATTGTCAAATTGACTTGTTGTTTGGTTAATATTTTTAAGATAAATGCCTTTCGTTATATGCTATTATGATTTGATATGTAAATCTATGTAAAAGTATATATGACATAATAGATAACTTTGGGTTATGAGTGGAATAGGTGGGGAACTATTTTATGGAGTCCTTATTCTAAAGTTATAATGGTAAACTACTTAAATTATAATTCTGATAAAGTTTACTTTACTAAGACCGAGAGGATAATGTATTACAGGAATTTACATTATTATTGTATCCCTTATCAGTGTTGAACCAAATGAATGTGTTTGGAACTAGTAAATGAAACTATAAGATCCTAAGTGGATAAAGAAGGAACTTACTTATCTTAAGTAACAATGTACAAGGATATGGTATTTATCATATGTTGATATTTATATCTAAACCTTGTTGGTTATCAAATCTATTTAATTATGAATCAACATATGATAAAGTGTAAGAATAATGAGGATATAGTTATGATCCTTAACTTACATTGATAAGTTGAATTTATGATGTTGAAAAGTAAAGTGATTGATTTAAAGTATGAACCAATAAATGGTAAAGAGAGAAGATAATAGGAATATTATAAGAATGGGAATTAAATGATAAGGTAATCATTAAATTATCCTATTAAGTTATTCAATATGACATGTGCAATAGAAAAGCTTATTAACAAAGACTTGATGATGTTATTCTTACTTAAATCAGATAGGATTATAGGGTTAAATGAATGAATGGATAATTAATAATGATTTCATAAACATGAATGCAGATGTTTCACCAATAAGTTACATACGTATGAGCAAAAAAAATAAGGTAAGGGTGAGGAGGAATATCTGTGAAATGAAGGTGGAAGGTAGAGTGTGTGCGTTCTGATTTACTGATCCATTGCTAATTGCGAGAAATTCCTTTTTGCTAGGGGGAAATATCTGTGAATGCAAAACAAGACCATAAGAAGAATATTAAACAATATATGTCAGTGGAATGCCTAGCATATGCTAGATCCGAGAAGTGTGATACTTCCTATATGGTCGTCAATCCATTGTTTAATACAATTTAATTCAAGAAGTAAAAAAAAAAATAACACCGTGCAGTAGTTGATATGATTTAGGTATATCATTCAAATAAAATAAGAAGATTTAATCTAACAGGTAAGGTTATGATCAGATATGGAGCTTGGGCAGATAGCTAAGGTGACTAACACATGTTAGGATCAGGTTTTGGGTGGTTTTGGGTTATTTGGGTAGATGTAATGAGATTATTGTTACAGGAAGGATTACTAGAAATAGAGAATGATGTCAGTCTTATATGATTGATGCTGGTTGAGAGGGAAATTGATGACGGTTTAGGTTAACCAGTGGTGATAGAGGTGGAATGGTAAAAAATCTAAAATTTTGTTTTGGAAATTCTTTGTGATTACACAGAGAATGGGAGAATGATGGTTAGGTTTCCAAAGGAGCTCACAATGATCATAGATGTATCGAATCAGGTATGGAGAGATGGGAGGTTGTAGGTGGTTAGGTGGATGAACTGAAAGGAAGGTGGGAAATGATCAGATGAAAATGAGACTAGGAATTACAAACAAAGACAAAGAAACTGATCTAAATAAGTATGGAATGATGCATATCTAAATGCAATTACTTGTACTTGCAGACTTGGTTGTTGGATGGGGGTGATGGTTGATCTGAGATAATTGTGTTTAGTACTATGGAAGCTCTTCCCAGAATGGTATCGTGAATGCCAATGTCTTTAGATCAGTCTTGGTGCTAGCTAGGGTATGTATGGATGTATGAGAGGGCTCTGGTTTTTTCTTGCATGCATCTGTCTCTCTCTCTAAACTTGAATAATTTGTCCAACCTTTGGAAAAAGGCTACAAAAATTAATATATGGTAATTGAAGATGGTTTAGGTTAACTGACATCAGTTGAGGGTTATCTGGCGTCGGTTAAGGCGGGAAATCCTAGGTTTCCATAACAACAAATCTTGGCTACCTTTTTGACTAGTTCTTCCCATTGGTTTGATTCTTAAATGGTATTTTCCATGTAAGTAAGTGGGAATGTTATTAGAGAAATAATATGCATCTAGTGTTAGGGTTAGACTAAGTCTCAGTTAGTTATGGTAAGTAGAGATTGAGTCCTAGTTAGAATGAACATGTTAAAAATAGGTTCATGATGAGATGTCTAGGTGATGTGGCTAGATGAGGTCATTAATTAAACTATTTTAAGTAACTAATTTAATTAATCATGTGCACTATGGGATATAAATATATGATGTATGGTTTATTTAATTAATGGGGCTATAAGGGCGGTACAACCTAATTTTGGTTTCTACATTTTTCCCCTTTTTATCATGTAGTTTATATTGGTAAGTGATGCTGAAAAAAATAGGAAGTGGTTTCCCCATGTGTGGGTGGGAGCAGAGTAACCTGAAGTGTGGGTGAAGGTGATCCCCCTCAAACAAAGAACTGATGAGGTATCATACGAAATTAGTGAGGGGTTTGATAAATGTGTAGTTGGTGTGAGTTAAGGTCGGTTGGGAAGAATATGGGTGTTTTGGGAAAGGGTAAGGTTCAAATCAGGTAATAGGTAATAGGCTAGGGTAAAATTGGCTAATGGGTAATAACAATAGAACACACAAATGCGTATAGATTGCAACATGGTACCAGGTTAAAGATCTTGCAAACTCTACATCGTCCAAGGTCGATATGTTTATTTAAACAAGGGTGAAGTAATTCAGGTATCCAAGGCATAGGATATGGTCCTGAAACAAAAACATAGGTCAAGTACAAGAAAATTTAGGTATTTTATGGTACATGAAAGGTTTGTTCGGGATAAACGGCATGGCAATAGGCAAGGTATGGTTGTTAGGCTAAAACAACATGGGTAACAACATTGTAAGGTATATCCAGTACATAAGGTCAATGGTCACTCCAAGTAGGTCAGGTCCAGGTAAATAGGTCATGGCACAAATAAGGCTAAGGTATAGGTAAAATAAAAAATCCCAAGACACAACTAAGGAAATATAGGGGTATTTGGGGCTAGTAGGTATGTTTCAATAAGTGCGGGTGAGGTCAAAGGGTATCTCACAATAATGAGGTGAGGTTGAATGGGAAAAATGGGGTAAAATGGTAATATTAGGTGACCGATGTTAGTTATAAAGTAACTGACATCGGTTTTATATGAATGACCTTAGTTAAGCTGGGTTAGGTTTAATAAAAATAAAAATCCATATTTTACGGATTCATTTTAACGTGTTGTTATTTGGGAAAACAAAAGAGTGCTGGAGTAAGAGTAGAAAGCCATGACATGAGGTGCATGAGCTGAGTTGGTCAGTGATTAACATGTGATTGGCATCCAGTGGGCGGGTCCATGAGATCGATTAGAGCGGTTTGATTGGTTGTGAGGTGAGGTGTTGATTTGGTGATGGCAGAGGTGGGAAAGGGGTCAGGTGGGCCACCGATGCAGTGGCTAGACATACCACCATGGAGATGACACTGAGATGAGGTAGGATTTTATCTGATCATTGCATTTGTTTAAAAATGGGGTGTGGAAATAGGTTTGGGTGGGGGTTGAATTTTTAATTTGTGGATAAAAGAAAGGAAATGACGGAGGGTTGTCAAATATAGTGTAAATAGGGGTGGGAATGAAGTTAGGGTAGGTTTGGGTAGGGTAGAGTAGGTGTTTTGGGTGTTTTTGAGAAATTTTTGGTAGGTATGGGGGTTTCGGTTTTGATTACACGACAGAGATTGATGTCATTTAACCTCAAATGGCATCGGTCAAGACTGAAGTGACAGACAATGGTGAAATTAAACCGGCGTTAGTTAAGGAAAACTAGTGATAGTTAAGGAGGACGGTGCCGGTTAGGAATGAAAATAAATATTGGTAAGGAATGGGTATGGGAAGGAAAAATAACCAAGGGCTAAGTGAAGGTGTATGTAGGGAAAAAATGGTAAAAATGGGTATTTGGGCGATGGTGGGGGTTGAAAAGTAGATAAAATGAACTAAGATGGGTAAGGATGATAAGGGATAATAGGTGTAGTAGTAACTAGGAAGAAGGAGTAATCGGTAGGGTTTTTGTGGGAAGTAGCTATGTTAGCTAATAGGTGTGTTAGGTAAACGGTATGTTGGGTATGGTAAAGGCTGAACAATATTATGTTTGATTGGTGTAGGTGAGAGAGCA
Organism: Taxus chinensis; assembly: GCA_019776745.2. Taxonomy (NCBI): domain Eukaryota; kingdom Viridiplantae; phylum Streptophyta; class Pinopsida; order Cupressales; family Taxaceae; genus Taxus; species Taxus chinensis. Next base: position 245,864,991 of record CM034149.1, on the reverse strand, counting down.
GTTACGGATGCAGGATAGAGTACCACCTCTATTGCAGGTGATATGGTTGAGCATGATTGCTGAGGAGTGGAGGAACGTGACAAATGTAGGACTAATTGGTATCTAATGTTACTAGCGTGTAGCTCAAAGTACGAGTTTGATGGTCTCACTCATCGATAGATGGGATTCAACGAACAAAACTTTTTGTTTACCGACGAGTGAGATTATTGTCACCCTAGAGGATGTAAAGAAGATTTTGTGACTGCCGATAGTTGAGGAGCTTGTGTATTCTATTAATTCAGAGGCCTCAGAGGAGTTGATAGTGTTTTTTTGCAGAGAGGTGATGCCAGAGCTGAGATACCATAGCATGAGTTTGAGCTATGGAGACATGTACAAGGCCTATCCTCAAGAAACGAGGTTGGTTGTCCTCATTATGGAGCCAGTGTGTTGTTTTACGTTGCTAGATGTGGAGGATGGGAGATTCCCACAAACAATGATGGGAGTTATCCAGGACATGATGGAGGATAAGACCTATTTTTCCTGGGCACCAAAATTCTTGGTGCAGTTGTACAGAGAGATGTGGGCCTATGGGAGGATATGGTGGTTCATTTTGTGTTGTACCTTCCTTCTTCATTATTGGGCATATGAGCACATCATATGTGTGTGTCTAGTTGGTTTTCCATGACTTGATGTATTTGATGTAGGCTTGGTCTTACTTGGTTACAAGCGTTGGGTACCTGTTAGGGGAGAACATAGGACAACTATGGTTACACATGATGTGGCATATTATAGGCACATGGTAGAGGGATTATCAGGGGTTGACATTATTTGGAGGCCATATGTTAGAGGAGCTAAAAATCCTCTTGTGGATAGAGGGTCGCCATGCCAGTGAGCACGAGATGATACTTGTTGACTGAGTTAGATGGTAATTTGGGCTACCCCAAGATGTGACACCACTATTCCCATAGTATAAGAGATATGACATGGAGAAGTCTATGCCTCTACCACAACCGACTATGCTGAAAAGGTAGGAGCAGGTGGTGGATAGGAAAATTAATGACATTAGGGTCACTGAAAAATATAGGAAGTGTTGGGCGATGCAGCTATGGGCACCACCACCATGGCTAGGGAAGCTTGACTTATCCTCTATTAGGGTTTAGAGGGACATATTGTAGGGGCAGGTGGTCACCCTTTTGACACAACTTGGAGTATTGCAAGGGTAGCTTATAGGATCAGAGGCATAAGTTACCACTTTATAGGCACATGTGGTAGCCATGTAGGCCCATGTTGCATAGGGACAGGTACCCACACAGGGTGGGGATGGTGATGGGGGATAGGTAGCCACATTATAGGTGTAGATAACAGGTTTGTAGGGTCATTTGGCCATTGCACATACTCATATTGTGGCCCTGTAGGATCAGGTCACAACACAGGAACCTCCACAGGCCCAAGGACAAGGTCCCATTTTACATGCAGTAATGGGACATGGTCTCATGGTATAGGGAGGATGGAAGGTTTCATAGATGTAGGGACTAAGGCCATCATTAGTAGGATAGAGCTCATAGGTTGCTGTGAGACCTATGGCACCACCACAAACAACGCTGATGGTGAGACTTAGGGATTCCCTGAATGAGGCCAGATATTGCCAGGATCACCTGATGACCACCAGGATAGACGTACCCTCCTATATAGATTACATGGTACAAAAGGAATTGAGTGAGAGGATGAGATCCTACACACATAGTATAGAGACTATATGGGTCCGATGAGCCCCAAGACAGGGTCAGGGTGAGGCTACTAGTTCATGGAGGCCTGACCCAACTGTAGGCTAGGAAAAGACTAGGCCGAGACCCATGGAGGGTGGAGAGATGTTGGCAGGGAACTAGATAGGTAGAGAGGAGGAGACATATGAGACTAGCCCCGAGGGTCTCAGGTGGGGTGACGATTAGTCACCTGGTATAGTTATTTATTTTGTGAGATTTTGGTATATATACTAGCCTACGAGCCAAATATTGTGAGGTTTTACATGAGAGTGTTTGTGACTTGATTATTATACTGGCCTGTCTACCAAATATTTTGAGGTTGTACTTGCGAGATACTTGTATTATTTTGTATTAGTGTATATGTGATGGATACACAGAATTTCATTTATAGATGGTGATATTGATAGTATAGATGATGTACTTGTGTTTTGAAATTTCTATTATTATTTATGTATGGATGGAAACTAGGTGGATTAGGCATGGTGGAATCAGGTCAGTTTAGGAATGATAGAGTCAAGTATAGGCATGGTTGAGTTAGGTCAGTTAGGCGGGGTTGAGTTAGATCAGTTAGGCATGGTTGATTTTAGGTCATCTAGGCATGGTTGAGTTAAGTTAGGGTAAAATGGGTTAGGGTAAAGAGTGGCTGAGATAACCTCTAAGGGCCCAATGCCCTCGAAGTGCTTCCTACATATCTTTGGAAAAAATGGGCTCAGGCCAATGTAGTTATCCCATAAGTGAGGGAATAATATGATGAGGTAGAGTAATGGGTTGGTAGGTTTTAGACATAATTAATTCTATGTCATAGGTATGGTTGATTCTAGGTCATAAGAATGGTTGAGTCTTAGGTGAAAGTGGAAATCTTTAAAATGTAGTTGTCGATGGTTTGGTCTGGTATAGGAGAATCAATAGGTGATTAAGAAGGTAGAATGGTAAGAGGTGAAAAAAAGAGCTACCTAATTGATGAGAACCGTAACGAGGCTACCATACCAAAGAGTTTCTTATGAGCATAAGACCTTAAAGATGTTTGCTTGATTGACTATGATAAGGGTGAAGAAATTCACATGATCACGAAATGTCTTTTTTTGCGTAAAGTCCCTTGAGAAGATAGGAAATTAGGGTGAAAAGGAAATTAGGTGAAAATGGATGGTTTTAGCATAACTTAGTGTAAGACAGAATGTTTACCTGACAAGAAACTCGTGATCAAAATAGGCAAGTCCATGATGAAAAATTTAACATTTTCACTTTTTGCTTTTGTGTTTGATAGACTGATCGATGCGGGAAGTCTACATAGGATGAGTATACTATCTCCTTGAGGTCTTCATGAATTTGATTGACGTGGGAAGCTTCTGAATTTTTTTTTGCAAAGATAGTCCCTTTTTATGTTAGACTATGTGTAGTATGGAAAGCTTTGTATAGTTTTCCTTCGAGGGAGTAGTCTATTTATAGTGGCGATATATAGAGAAAAAATGTTCCTTATGGGGGATTCATCTTTTTGATAGAGGTTTGAATCAAAGAGTTGAATCCCATTGTGCTTTTGAAATTATTTTTCTTTTTGGAATTTTAAGTCATGGATAGGACTATAGAGGAAGACTAGGTTCTTGTTTAGAAGACAAAACCCTAGCACACATAGACTAAATATGAAAGAGATGGTTTCAAGTGATGAATGACCATGGGATTCCATCTTGAAAAATATAAAAATTATCCATGAAAATCATGCCATAAGTAGATACGTGGTACTCATATTGAAGATAAGGCTAAAAGGTGATGGGTATTCACATGATTTGTTTTATTCATTGATTGAAAGAATAGGTGATATGAAAAGTGAAGAGTGCTCAAAGGATGAGCTTAAAATAGACAGAAAGTGATATATGATTTGATTCAACAATAGAATGATCGAATATGCAAGGTGTTTAGGGGTTCAGGTTTGGGTTTACCTTTGAGTGAAGACAAATAATAAGCACCTGATCCATAGGTATGATTAATGATATAGGGTCTAAGACAATTAGGAGAAAATTTTCCCCGTTTACTTTTATCTTCTTTGGTTACATGTTGATTTTCCTTCAGGATGAGGTTTGCTAACTTGGAAGGTTCGCTCATGGACATGTTTTTCATAGGCATGTTTGATACATTATTTGTAGATTTTGAGATGATCAAGAGCATTGAGATGACATTCATCTAATAACTCAAGTTGTGCCAAAGGGTCCTGGTGAAAGTCATCACCATTGAGCATGTCTTGGAGTGAGATGTGGGGAGATGGAATTTGGAATTCTAGAGGAAATAAAACCTTGGTATTGTAGACCAGAGAGAAAGGTGTGGCATCTGTCAAAATGTGATAAGCCCACAAGACGAAAGGAATGTGTGTATGTCAATCCTTCCCAGTATCGTTAACTACCTTCATAATAATTTTGTTCAAGGTTTTATCGGTTGATTCTACTTGTCCATTTGTTTGGGGGTAGTAAGGTGAAGAGAAACTAAGTTGGATGTCAAAATAGTCACAAATATTTCATAGGGTTTTGTTTTGAACTATTTTTTGTTATCAGTGATGAGGTGGTGAGGGACACCAAAGCGAAAAATAATGTGATGATTGATGAATTCACAAATTTTATTATCTTTTGTATAAATGAGGGGGATGGCTTATACCCATTTAGTGTAATATTTAGTATTGGTTATAATCCATTAGTGGCATTGTGAGGAATAAGGGTTAATCTCTCCAACAAGATCCAAACCCCATTGAGAGAAGGGCCAGAGGTCTAGTATGACCTGTAAGGCATGACTAGGTGTGTGATGAATATTAGCATGTTGCTGGAATTTCACACAATGTTTGACATAGTCACAACATTCATGGTTTAGTGTTGGACAATAATAGCCTAGGTAAAGAATATCTTTAGCGATAACTAAACCAATGAAGTGATCTCCACAAATTCTGTCATGAACTTCCTTGATGGTGTAGGGATTTTTAGAACTTGTAAGACATCATAAGAGAATACAATCAAATCCACATTTATAAATAAGGCCTCCCATGATGACATAACCAAGAAATGCCTTTGAGAAAGGAACATTTTCCATTATGAGTAAGGTTAGGACATAGAATCGAAAAGGAAAGGTAGTCTATAAAATTCTTATACCAAAGGTCACATGGGTCAAGTGAAATTGTTTTGAAGTTGACGTCTCGAAATAAATAATAATTTGATTCTAACCTTTATACTATGACAAATATTTCTGAGTCGGAGCGCAAAGAAAGTATCTGAGACACAAGACATGCCATGGTATCCACAAATTTGTTTGTAGAATGTGGGGTGGTTTGAAGTTCGTAACAGTCAAAGGTATTCAAAAGTGTGTCGACATAGATTTTATACTTTTGGAGTATTTTGTTACAACACTGGTATATACCATTGACTTAGTTTATAACTAGTTGAGAGTCCCCAAAGATATTAATTGATTTTTCATCTAGGGCGATGACAGATTGAAGGCCTAATACAAGTGCTTCATATTCGGTGATGTTGTTAGTATAATCAAAATCTAGTTTGAAATATAATGGCATAGGTTGACCATCAAGAGGAATGAGGATAATGCCTACACCACCTCCACACTGACAATTAGAACCATTAAAGAATAAGGTCATTTGGTAAGTGGTATCATCCAAAGCGAGGGTAATATGGGATTCGTTTAGAAAATCAAAATTAGAGGGTTGATCTCCATAAAAGGGTGCATCTACAAGTTGGCCAATGATGGTTTGTCCCTTGATATATTTTTAATGGATGAATTTGAGGTTGAGGTCTTGAAGAAGCATGAGCCAATGTGCAGCATGTTGATGTTGTTATGGTTTGGCATACATGTAATGTAAGGGGTCAGTGTTAGTGATGACACAGGTTTTGTGGTTGAGTAAGTAATGATGAAGTTTAGTGTAATGGGTGTACCTAGTTTCATAGTTCAAAAGGGTAGGACTTATGTAATAAACCACTTTCTCCATGTGTTTCTCATTGCGATGAGAAAGAATGGAACCTAAGGAATGATCAGTATCAGAAATGTATAGGTAAAAGGCTTGGTCGTCTTTAGGGGGAATGAGCATCGGTGGTTGAAGAAGGTATTGTTTTAAGGCATCAAAGGATTTTTGGCATTCATCATCCCATTTGAAGGAAACATCCTTTTTGAGGAGATGATGAAATGGTTGGCAGTGACCAAAAAGTTGTGAAATAAACCGACGAATATATTACAACTTACCTTTCAAAATTTGAAGTTGACAGAGATTAGTAGGCGAAGGAATTTTGAGAATAGAATTTAGTAGGATCAATTTCTATGCCACACAAAGAAATGATGAAACTAAGGATCTTTCCTAAGAGCACCATGAAGACACACTTCTTAGGTTGAAGGTGAACACAATACTTGATGAAGTGGTGAAAGATGAAATTAAGGACTGTAAGGTGTTCGGTCTGACACTTGGATTTGGAAAGAAGACCATCTACATAGTCTTCCAATATTTGATGCATTATGTCATAGAAGATATAAGTCATATCCCAAATATATGTAGCACTAGCATTTTTAAGGCTAGAAGTCATGATTAAATATCAAAAGGCTCCCCAAGGAGTGATGAAGACAATTTTGTGTTGATCCTCCAAAGCACGTAATATTTGGTTAAAACCTGAGAAACTGTCCATGAGTGATAACATCTCATGACCGGAAGTGAGATCAACTAGTTGGCCAATACCTCGTAGAGGAAAGTCATCTTTGGGGCAAGCTAAGTTGAAGTCACATAAATCCATGCAAATGCAAAGTCCCCCTGTCACTTTTGTGATAGGAATGATACTAGAAATCTATTGGGAATAGTCAATGGGAAGGATGAAGAAAACCGAGAGAAAATTTCCACTTTGACAAGGGAAATGCGAGGATGAATTTTCTGTACCTTTTGTTTTATGGGTTTGGATTTAGGAATGGTTACAATATTGTGGACCACTATGTTCGGATCAATACTAGGCATATCATCATAATACCAAGAAAAAGTGTTGCTATGGTCCTGGAGGAAAGAAGTAAAAGCTTCATGTTCAGAAGCATATAAATATTGGACTATCTTTAAGATGTGTGGGTCGTCTTGAGTGTTAATGTTGATTTCGATGGTTGATTCATTCAACATGGTTTGTGTCTCAGATAACAATGACCTATGAATATAATAATATTCCACACTAAGGTAGGTGAGGAAATAATCATCATCCTGACATTAAAGGACATTAATAGAAGGTGTATCGTCATCGATCATGTCAGGATACATGAAGGGAAGAGAAGAGGGATCCTTGCCATCACATTAATAAGTCAAAGGTCCTAGGGAAATTGTGTTCATGATTTTCTTTAGGAGGAATAGATTCACGATATATGGACTCCATGGGTGAAGGTGGTGATGTTGGTGAATGGGTGGATAAGGTTTTTCATCCTCAATGAGGTTGATGCGGGCCTTCTTGGAATATGGTGTAACAAAGCCAATGTCACTGCAATATTTGTGTTTATGTGTGGTACAAACGATGATGATATGATGACCTTGTTCATAAAAACAAAATCCAAAGCCTTTCCATGTGCAATGATGAAGGAAAGTGTGGGCGAAGTGGTGGTTAGTGAGAGATTGGAGGTCAGATGAAAATGGTCATGTTGGGGATGGAGGTTTGAGTAAATAGGTGGCATTATCAAGTCCCCCATACGTTAAGTTGTTACGAAGGTGGGGAGGACCATAATGGAAAACCTCTCCTATGTGATAGTCATAATGAGGATGTTGGTGTAGGTTTTTATAATCTTATAGATTGAGGAATGTGTTGATATTATAGAGGTGATACTCCCCCAAAGTGAGGCATTGAAAAACACCTTCTAAGGGATTGGTAGTGGATATGTTGGTAGCGGGGATAGATGAATTACTAGGCGATTGGATAGAAGGGGTATCGGTCAGTTGGGAAGTAGATGGGCTAGCTACAGAGGCTATGAAAATAGTATGAATAGGAGATTTATGTGTGGGAGAAGTGTCGATAGCATTTTTGGATGGGGTTGTGGGTGAAGGAGAAGTGGGGGAAGTGGTAGATGTCTTAACTGATACAAGGACATTGTTAGGTCGGTACAACATGTTACATGTTTTGAATGGTGATAGGTCAGCTAGGATGGTATAGTTATTCCCTTCATGTTCAAATTTTACATAGTATTGTAAATTTGAAGGAACAAAACCCATGATGTAAATCCAAGGTCAACTGAGAAAAAATATATACTAGAACTCCCCCTCTAAGACATAGAACGATTCTGGGATAGTGCAAGGGCCTATGCAAACGTGAAGAATAATGGTGCCAAGGGTGGAAGTGATGGCATCATTGAAGGAGTACAACATAACTGGGTTATTATGCATGTAATTTGAAGGGATGCACATTTTATTATATGTGTGGGAGGAGATGATGTTGATGATAACACAAACATCAATCATAATGTGTCATACGTATATATTATCGATATAGATGGAGATGAAAAGGGCAGGATCAGATTCATTTGATTAGAGAGGTATAATATTCTCATTAGAGAAAATAAGGGTGACTGCTTGATGAGTGGACATGGGGGTAAAAGAAGGAGATGATTTGTTATGCGAGGCCATATGGCGAGGGGTTATAATGGAGGCCACTAGTGTGGGTTCGTTAGGTAAAACCTCCATAAGGGCTTGTCGATGAGATTCAAAGGTTTGGATGAGATTGTAAAAAAAGAAATTAGAGGGGATTGGTGTAATTATTTTATCATTTTATGATGGGTGACCTCATCATAAATGGGGTATGCAGGTACTCGAATGGTGATTTTTGGTGCGGGTGAAGATGGTATATTGGCCAAGGGATTGGTTAATGGGATATTTTCTTTTTCTTTTCCTTTGTCCTTTTGGGCATGAGTGACAACTTGGATCATGTTAATCTAAGGGAAAGAGGTAGATGGAAAAGGTATGTCATGAGTAGTATAATGACATGATGGGAAAAAACCTAATGTGGGGTAAGAGCCTTGTGAAATGAGTAGGACACACTAGCATTTAAGCAGTGGTTTGGCCAACTTTATGATATGGACCATGTTGATCTCAAATTTTGGAGGTGGAAAAAAGGGTTATGGGGGTGGATATGTAGGTCGTTGAAGAAGCATGGGATGATGGTTTGTGAAGGTGGAACATGGTTCTCATTAAGAAGATCATCATCATCAAATTTTTCTTCAGGAGGACATAGTTGGAGAAGAATGGTTTTGAGAGCCTTATAACCTTCTACATCATGTCCTAGCACATGATAGTAGGCAAAAAAATTAGTTTCATCAAACCATTTTTGTTTGGCTTTGAGGGGGTCGTAAGGTCGAAGTGGTGGTAATGTGATGATTGAGGTTTCTAAGAGGTTGGCTAAAATTTTGGTGGAGGACCATGCCAATGGATCAAAATGGAAAGTGAGTGTGGGTTTTGGTAAAGGTGCAGATAATTGTGGTGGATGAGGCGTTATAAGAGGGGGAATGGATTGGACCATTGGTTTGGGAGGTGGTACTGTCTTAGGTTTTGATGGTGTCTTCTTGGGTAAAGGTGTGGTAGATGTAGACACCCCAAATTTACATTTATGTTTCCACTTGTTCCTAGTATTATGCTAATACACCTTATTATTCACCCATTTGCAATTAATTAATTAAATTGATTAATTAATACACATTGTACCCCTTTCAATTAATTAAATGAATCCCATGTAACCTTTGTACCCCTTTGGCTAAATTAATTATTATTTATTAATTAAATAAATAATTAATTAAGTGTGTGCACATCCTAGTCATTTACCACTTAATCAAACTCTAATTTGACTCCACTTTGACTACCCTAGTTAACTACATTTCTAGAATCCTAGAAAGGTGGGGGAAATTAAAATGCACGTACAACTACCTTTCTGGATGCAACTTTTTGTAATTAATTTCATTATTGGCCCCACCACTATTACAACTTCCCATAATGTTATTTTTAGCATGTTCATTTATCTATATAACCAATTCCAACTACCTTTTGTTTCTATAAATTACAAGCTTACCTTCCTTCCAATCTCTCTTGAATTTGAAGCACAAAAACTCTATTGAACTGTGTCTGTATAATTTTCCTTCAAAGCTTGGAGAGAACTCAAGAGCACCCACAAAAAAGTTCTAAAATTCTTTCTGAAAGGTTTCATAGGAGACCCCTATTCGAGGTTTGCATAGAAGGTTGTTAGAAAGGTTTGAATGTTTGTTTGTTTCTTTCATTTATGGTAATTTTCTCTGTTTACATTTTGGCACACTCGGTGGGACTTGTACCCCATTTCATTTTGTTTTTTTTTTTATTTGTTTCAAAAAAATCTTCTTGTTTGTGTGCAGCTTTCACATGTGCATTGGGAAGTTACCATTGTTTACTATTTTACTTTTACAAGCACTGTTTACTATTTTATTTTTTCAGGCAGGAGTTGTTTTACTTTTGCATGCTAACAATGGTTTCCCTTTTAGTTTCTCCATTTATAAATTTTGTATACATTTTTGTTTTCCTTTCTACACAACTTACAACATCAACAAAAAAATATACACTTGCACACAAATAAAAACATAATTTAGATTAGATGTTCATTAAATTTTTTGAATATATCTATCTAGACATGTTTTTTCCTTTATAAACTATTTTACAATTAAAAAAATTAAACAAAAAAATAATTTAAAACTTAACAAAAAATTTTTTTAGCCTAACTACCTTACCCTACCCCTCCCCTCCCTACCTAGCTTGGCCAGCTTGGTCAAGCCCCCTCCCTTCCCACCTCACTGTTACCCATCCCCGTTTCTCATTCCCTACCTACCCTGTCCCAACCTAGTTCACCACTCACTCGACCCCATTCCCACCTCACAACCAATCACTGCACTACTCACCTCCCCCAGCCCAGCCTAGCGCTATCCTAATCACCCCATTTCCTAACCCCCCATCCCATTCCCACTACCCAGCTCGCACCCCTCTGCTCACACCAAATCCATCCCTTTGTCCCATTTCCCACAACACTGAGCCCTTAGCTCACCCCACAGTGACCACATTCCAAGTCTTGACTCAGCCCTCTATACCTTATCCCCTGTGTCCCTACCACTTCATGTCCTCTATTCCTTGTACCTTACCCTACACCCCTACCGATTCCCGGCCAAATCGACCCTCTGCTCAGCCATCTGCTCTTCCCACTCCCCAATACCCCCTCCCCACTCTCCTACCTATCTACTCCTACCTCTTGTGTTGTCCCTCCTAAGCCATTCCCACATACCCCTCCCCATTTCCTAACTCACTCCCCTCTTGATTCTTCCAACTACCGACCCAAGCCACTCTCTTCCGAGCTCGCACTTGCACACACACACAAACCAATAATGCATTAGTTTATTTACTATTAGTTTATAGTTTTTTGTTTTAGGGTTTAGGGTTCAGTTTTTATTTTTTATTTTTTTGTTTATTTTATTTCATTTTATTTATCATTTCCATTTAAATTAATTTCTTTTTAGTTTCAATTACATTTAAATTAGTTTCTTTATTTCTTCTTATCGGCCTAACTATGCAATTTTCTTTTGCAGGGTTTATGGATGCTTTTAATCATTCTTAGGTGTTACTTGTCCATGTTGAAATTTTAGTGTTATTGGAATTTTTGGTTCCTTTTTTGTTGTATTTTTCATCACTTGTGCACACATTTCATCATTTTTTAATCGACTAACCCTTTCTAACATGTTTTTTTCTTTATTTTTTTCTTTTGTTTTTGTGAGACTAACAGGAATCACTAACGCGTATGCTCTTTCCTTGTGATTTTTCAAGTGATATTGGGAATCAAAAATGTTTTCTTTTCTTTATTTTTTATTTTTTAGAGAATTAACATTTCACTTAATAAAATTCAACCCACGTGTATGCTCTTTCCTCGCACTATTTAAGCGATCTTGGAAATCAGAAACATGGGTTCACTTTTGTCATCTTGTTTATTTGTTTTGTTATTTTTCCCTAATTCATGAAAACTTTATAATTATTGTTTGCAGGACCCACTCTCACAAGGTGGTTAAAACATTGAAAACTATTAACTGTAGGATGCCAAAGGAGTTCAACCAAACCACACCTAAATCAAAAGATAAAAAACACCACATTCAAAACACTTGATTTGCAGGTTTGGTTAAGAGCTACAGCTCGACTGCTTAACTAGAACATAACCCCCTTTACATAAATCTTAAGATACAATAAAGGGGGTGGTTCTAGGAACCCCAAAGTAGTCCACTCCTTGAAGGAACTGGTGAACGGGGAACCTTTTTCTCCTACTTGGCTAGTAAAGCCTTTGTGAGTTAGAGTCACAGAATATCCTTAGATGCGGCCCTAGTGCGATTCATTCTGAGCAAGATATTTTCTTAGGGTTTCAAAAGGGGTTTATTAAATCCATATTCTAGCAATAGCTTCGTGGTCACTCGTATATTTTGCTGACACCTAGTTGAGAGAGCCAACTAGGAAGTCAAACATTTTCCAAGCCAATCTAAGGTAGAGGATGCAAACAAACTTTCAAACAAAAACTTATTTTTTGGTGTTCTTCTTTTGTTTTTCTTTCTTTTTGTAGTAGTGTTTCACACTCATTTTTCCCAAATACTCCTTGTTTTGGATCCATCTTTGAATTTTCTTATCTTTTCATCTTTTTTCCAAACTATCCTTTTTCTGGATTCTACTTTCATCCTTGTTTCATCTGTTCTCATCTTCTTTTCTTATCATCATCAGTCATTCACTAACCTAAACTTTACTCTCAATTTTCCCCTTTTTTTAACTTTCATCTCCTTTTCATTATTTCAATTTTCTCTTGAAATTATCCTCATTTTTGTGTCCATTTGAGTTTCTTTCACTCATTTGGAGTTTTTATTCACTTATTTGATTCTTCCCCTTTCACAATTATCAAATCTTTATATTTTTCGTACTCACCTCCTTGAGTTTATCTCCAATTTCATTCAAAACTTAAACATTTAGATTACATTTACTAAATTTTAAGTTCTCATCCTATTTTCGACATCAAGTCTTGAGTTGTGGATATCCACGTCCTCGCTCAAGAAATTTTGTCTTACAACTCGCATCTTATCGGTGTTGTGTTTCACTTTTCCATAGCTTATTTCATCACATTTCATATTTATTCTCCTCTTACAACATTTAGTTTGATAACATCATTGTTAAACTAAATACATTTTCTTTCTTCACATCTCTAACTTGACAACATATTTGTTGCATTCTAAACACTTCATCATATATTCTTTTCAATGCTTCCACTGTCAGTATTTGAGTCTTATCTCTTCATTAGCCTCTTCCTTCTTAACTAATTCTTGTTAAGGGTTGAGCATATCACACAAAATTTGAATCCTTTTTTCATACCCTCTTCCCATTTAGAATTCATGTTTGTTAAGTGGTAGAGTGCATTTTACATTTAATCTATCCTCGATTCTTCACTCTAGCATTCACATTGTTAGAGGTTGAACACATTCAATTTTTTTCAATATAACCTTCCTCCATTCTAGCATTCAATTTTTCATAGGATGAAAACCTTCATCACATTGTGCCACTCTTCCATCTTGGCATTCACTTTGTTAAGGGTTGAGTTTATCAAACACTTTCGTACGCTTCCATCTTGACATTCACTTTGTTAAGGGTTACATCACTCACAATCTTCCAAACGTATTTCCCATCTTAGCATTCAATTTTTTAAGGGAAAAGTTATTATCAAACTTAATTGCACACCTCTCTTCCATCGTTGCATTCAATTTTTTGTGGGTTGAGTTATCTTTCACATATCTCTTTTTTCCCCCTCCCTCTTTTAAAAATGGTGGGAACACGACATATATTATACTCCTTTTGGAATGGGAAAATGAAATCCTTTTGGAAATTTTTATAGTGATAATGACCAAAACTTTGAGGATGATCAAAATGACATCTCACTCAAAGAACAATCCCACGTTGAAAATATTTTACGTATGAATAAAGACCAATTTTTGCTTCATCTCCTTGAGATGGGAGAAAAATTACACTCTGACTTCTATGAAGCTAGTTTACAAACATTACTTGGTAAAACAACACCTAACAAGGGTGAAAATTTCATTTTGACAAACAATGATGATGAGGCGGGACCTAGTCACACAAATAATGATGATTGAAATAATCCACCTTAAACAATGTCAAAGCTAATGAATCAAACAAAGAAAAATATGAGGAAAGGAACAAAGGAAAATCAACAGATTCAACCAATGATCCTACTCAATCTCTCATCAATAAAATTAATGACATGGCTAAACAACTTGCTATTTTAAATTCCAAAGTCACCAATGAATCCCATGATAAGGAGGATCCAAATAAATCTAATGATGCTGAATTTAAGAGTCATACCGTTCACGCCAAAGATAACAACAAATCTAAAAGTGATGGCTCCTTATCTTTCTTATAGGAAAACTCACCATTTTCCCAAGAATGGAAAATGATGAAAGATTCCATCTCTAGTATGAAACATCAAGGGAAAAAATTCAGTTTTTTGACGAATATAGGGGCAAGAGTGACCCTAGAGAGCATATCCGAGAGTTTTATATGGTTTTCCAAGAGGTTGCCTATAGTGATGTCTTCTTAAAGCATCTTTTTCCATGAATTCTAGGAATAAAAGCCTTGGACTGGTTCCTACTTCTCCCCAAGAGCTCTATGCAAACTTTTATGGACCTCTTAGAGAAGTTCATCAAACATTTATCATTCAACATAGAGTTTGAAATTACAATGATGGACTTGTTTAATGCCAAACAAAAAACAAATGAAACCTTCACATAATTCCTACAAAGATGGCATGGGATTGCTAGTCGTTTCCCATGCTCCACACCTGAGAAAAAACTCATGAGTATCTTTGTACCCAATCTCAACAGTGAGCTATCCTTTCACATGCAAATGCATTGCCTTAACACTTTCAAAGAAGTTATTGAGAAAGGATCACAGATTGAAAAATCCCTTATTGTAAAAGTTTTGATTAAACCTCATTCAAAAGACAATGGGCAACATTGTAACCATTCTAATATCTCTCACCAAGACAAATATACACATGTTAACCACAAAGTAATATGGTCAATGATGGTATTACAGAAAACCACAATGTCCACAACATCTAAAACACTTAGAATAGACCAAACAAAGGTAAAAAATCTCTTGTTGTTTATAATAAAGAGGTTTCATCCTCTCTTGATTCTAAACAACATCATTTCACTATTTTTGGAGAACCTCTATCAAAATTCCTTCAACAACTCGTTAAATGGTTACTTATCCCATTACCAGACCTTGGGTTGAGGGAGAACCCAAGCCTACTTGGTACAAGGCTAATAATTATTGTGATTTTCATCACATTTACGGTCACCCGACTGATCAATTCTTTCACTTACGTCACTTTGTCCAAGATCTTATTGATAGTGGATATATCACTATTGAATAATCATCACCAAATAAGACACCCCATGATAATATTAAGGTGTTCTCAAACCCATTTCCCAAACATGGTGGTGATAATAAAAATGTTGAAAAAGGTCCTTCTACCAATAATGCTGATTTTAGTTCAATTATCTCATTTATTGAGGAAGTACCATCTACAATGGAAACCATTGAATTCACACCTTTGAGTAATGTCGTGACCAAATGCTATTGAAAGATATGGGTTCCTGTGGAAAACACACCTATACATCTTCTATAGAACCTCAAACGTCCAAACCAATAACTCCTTCAAATCAAAATTCAAATTCTAATGCCAAATATTCCACTCCAAGTCAGTATGACTTCATCAAACAATTAACAACCATGCCAACACATATCTCTCTCATGGAACTACTGAAAGAGTCACCTATCTTTCAAGATATTCTCACTCGTTCTCTAAATGGATCACGTGGTCCTCATACTCTCAATGTTCAATAGTTTTAGGCTATGATCACAAAACTTATGCCTGAAACTCCTATCCTATCTTTTCACCCTCAAGATATGTTGAACCCGAATCTGATTAACAACAAATCCTTGTACATTGAAGCCTATGTTACTGATGATAAAGTCAAGAGAGTTCTTATAAAAAATGGAGCAGCCTTTAAAATTTGTTCTATAAAAATGCTCTGTTGCCTTGGTCATACAATAGATGAATTAGATGATAACATCATTACCATTCATGGTTATGATAATATTGAGTGCCAGTCTTGTGGCACAATCACTCTTCCCATACAAGTAGGCTCGCAGCTCCTTGACACTATGTGTCATGTATTCAATGCATACACATCATATAACATTCTTCTAGGTAGACCTTGGATACATGCGATGCACGTCGTACCTTCCACTTTCCATCAATGCATAAAGTTTCCACATAATGGTAGAGAGTTCACTTTGCGTGGCAATACTGACCCCTTTGAATACTGTAAGTTTTTTGGAGCAAGGTACAAAAAGGAAAACTATTGTCCATTTTCTGATAGCACAATTGAACCTAACCCAAATCCTATTGCTACCAACTGTATTGACCCAGATGTAATATTGAGCCCTCATGCTTCTGTGCCTTCCTATGAAGTGTCTACATCTAAGGTTTCACCTAACATTACATTCTCTCATAAAGGTTTAGGAAAGTATGCACTTGACAATACATTCCTTATTGTAAAACTCCCATTATAACCTCATAGCTATGGGCATCCTAACACTCCTCATCTACATGAACATCCAGCTTACTATCTTGGAAAAACTCTTTGGATACGATATGGATATCTAGAAGATGAACATATTCTAGTCTCTGACGACTGTTGGCAGAATGCTACGAATCCACTGATTACACCAAGGGCCATAAAATGATGAAAAACATGAACTAGAAAGGAAGAGTCCTTTAGTCCACAAGGGCATGGTGTTCTTGAATCTATGAATATCAAGTCTAACCTTTACACATATGGTCTAGGATATGAGACATATGATAAGAGGCCTATAGTCTTTGAGGTATTATCTAGCGATGCAGACTCAGATCCTGAAATTGAGACCGGTTCCACACATAGCCTCTTTGAAGACCTAGCCGAAACTACACTTTTCCTAGAATAATTATCCATTCAAACCCTTGAAGTTGTTTCTACTTTCCTAATTGATCATGACCAATAGTGTCATATTCTAATGGATCTCTTTCAAAATGATGAGCCCATCCAAGAGTTCCTTGGGGCTCGGGACCGTTTTCCCTTGTCGGATCACAAGAAGGGTTTTGAAATAAACCTTGATGTTACTGCTTACTTCGGTGAATAACTTAGAATCTCTAGTTTTAAAGAAAAATAAATTAAACACAGAAAAAAGTCAAATTATGTCTCGCATAGTGAAAACCTTTCTGAGGCATTATATGAGAAGAAAAAAAAATTAAAAAGAAAAAGAAATAAAAGGACGCATCTCCTAGTGAAAACCTTTCAAAGGCACTAGAGAGAGGAGATTTGGATCCAGAAATATCCAACAATATACACAAGTCTCTAGAATCATTTCAAGATAATAACACTTCTAAACTATTGGTAGAAGAGATGACAACCATTAACATTAGAACTGAAGACCAACCAAAATTGTTACAAGTAGGTGCCAATTTATTAGAAATTGAAATCAAAGCCTTCAAAACACTTCTAACTAATTTTCATGATGTTTTCACTTGTTCTTATAAATATATTCCCAGTCTTTATCCTTCTCTTGTGGTTCATCACCTTGTGGTGCACCCAGATGCTAAACCTATCAAGCAAAAACTTTGTAAAATGCATCCTAAGGTTGCATTGCTTGTTAAGGCTGAAATACAAAAATTATTGAATGGAGGCTTCATATAGTGCATTGATTACTCAAATTGGATATCTAATATGGTACCAGTTGTGAATAAGACCCTCGAAATCCATATTTTTATATATTTTTGTGACATTAACAAGGCAAGTCCTAAGGATGATTTCCCTTTGCCTAATATTGACATGATTTTTGTTTCTACTATGGGCCATGAGATGTTATCCCTTATGGATGGATTTTTTGGGTATAACCAAATTCAAATTTCTAAAGAAGACCAGCATAAAACATATTTTGTAATCCCATGGGGGATTTTTTGTTACAAGATCATGCCTTTTGGCCTTAAAAATGCTGGTGTAACTTATCAATGTGTCATGACTATTATTTTCCACAACCTTCTTCATGACATAATGGAAGTTTATGTAGATGACATTCTTTCTAAATAAAAGACTAGAGTGGATCATCTAGTAATTATGTGTATATTTTAGTGGTTAAGTGAGTACAAGGTTGTCCTTAATTTGAAAAATGTGTCTTTGGTGTCATTTCAGGGAAAATTTTGGGATTCATTGTCTCACAAAGAGGAATTGAAGTAGACCCTACCAAGGTCAAAGATATAATAGATATTACACCTCCTCATAACCTTCAACAATTAAGAGGCCTACATAGAAAAAAAATATTCTATTCGTCACTTCATCTCCCAATTGGCAGATAAGTGCCATCATTTCAACCAATTACTTAAAAAGGATGTCCAGTTCAAATGGACATAAGACTATCAAGACCCCTTTGCAAAATTGAAAGAATACCTAGCATCTCCATCGATACTCATGCCACCTATACATGATAAGCCTATGTTGTTGTATAAATATGCAACAGAACATTCCATTATGGCATTATTGGTGCAACACAATGATAAGGGTCAGGAACAAGCATTGTATTACTTGAGCATAACTCTCCTTGAACATGAGACCAAGTACTCACAGGTTGAAAAGGATTGTTTAACAGTTGCTTATACTTTCAACAAGTTGTGACACTATCTCCTAAATCATACCACCAAGATAATTTCAAGGGTTGATCCTCTTAAGTACTTACTTTCAAGACCAGTCATAACAGGAGGCATGTCTAGCTGGATTGCACTAATTATTGAATTTAACATTGAAATTGTTAATCAAAAGGCTATCAAAGGATAAGCACTAGGAGATAATTGGCCGCAACAACATTACCATGTTCACAATCACTAAATTTTGAATTTCCATATGAGGAATTATTGTACATAGAGGCAACACCTTTATGGACATTATTCTTTGATGGATCTTGTAATATCCATGGTTCTAGAGAAAGAATTTTCTTGCGTACACTAGATGGATACGTCATACCTAAATATTATCGTATCAACTTCCCTTGCACAAATAACATAGTAGATTATGAAGCACTAATAACAAGCTTAGGCTTTGCTATATCATGGCATCTACAAGAATTGAAAGTTCTTGGTGATTCTCTTCTAGTCATTAATAAAGTTAATGGAGAATATCAGGAAAAAGATGAAAAGATATTACCTTATAAAAGAATGGTTAATATCCTTAGAGGGTATTTTTTGGATTATCAATTTTGAACAAATTCCTCACATACAAAACAAAGCAGCAAATGCCATGGCAACTATCACTTCCCTTCTTTCAACTGACACTAATCAAACTCACAACGAGTTCCTTGTTAAACATCTTTTGGTGCCTGCATACGAATTTCTAAAGTCCACCATGGTTTGTGAGATTTTTCATCTTGATCATCTGTGGTACCACAATATATACACCTTTATTCAAACTAAATCCTATCCTCTTAATTTTAACTCAACTAATAAAAGAGCCTTCGCACAATGTGCTTCACACTACACCCTTCTTGTTGACACCTTGTATCGAAGAGACTATGATGGGACTCTCTTAAGATGTCTCAATTAGGATGAAGCTAACTATACATTATCTAAAGTACATTCAGGTATTTGTGGTGCCCATACTAGTGGAATAGTCCTTACAAAGAAGATTTTACACATTAGATACTACTGGCCCATAATGGAGGAAGATGCATGCGACTTTGTGGAGAAATGTCAGGCTTTCCAAAAACATGGTAATCTCATTCATGCACCATCCCAATCCTTATAGCCTATTACATCACTTTGGCCTTTTTCAAAATGGGGACTTGATTTAATTGGAAAACTAAAGCCCACATTTTTCGATGGCCACACTTTTATTATAGCTGTCACTAAGTATTTCACCAAGTGGGTTGAGGTTATGCCTCTTACTAACATTACTGGGTGTAATATTTTTATATTCATCTTCAACCATATTATCTGTTGTTTTGGCATCCCCACTACTATTTTCATTGACAATGGCGGTTCTTTCAAAAATAAGGATCTCAAGGCCCTAGCTAAGAAATATAATATCAACCTAAAATGGGCTACACCCTATTATCCACAATGCAATGGCCAATCTGAAGCATCAAAAAATACTATCAAGTCTATTTTGGAAAATGCTATCAAAAAACACTAAAATAACTGGCATACATAATTATATCCTACCCTCTAGGCCTACCGCACTTCCTTCCATACACCTATAGGAGCTACTCCTTTTCCCTAGTATATGGCTTTGAAGCCATATTACCTATTGAAGTTGAGTTTCCTTCACTTCGTGTATCCCTCCAACATCTCATTCATGAAGAGGATTACCATTTTGCATGCCTTGTAGAGTAGTAATTACTAGATGAGAGATAGCTTCGTGCCTTAGACCTTATGCATGTATATTAGAATAGACTGCGCCCTAATTATAATCGCAAGATCAAACCTTGAAAGTTTGAAATCGGTGATTTGGTCCTAAATGAAAATCAAAAGAACACAACAAAACCATAATAAAAATAGGGAAAATTTGATCCTAATTGGTTGGTTCCTTATGTTATAACTACTAAATTTGGATCTGGTGCATACAAATTGTCTACTAAGGATAGAAAAGAGTTGAAGGAGCCTATGAAATCCATTCATCTGAATAATTCTACTCTCGAGTCTCTAAAGAGTAACCCTTATACTGGGGGCATGTCAGTGTATCCACCTATTTTTTCATTTCACTTTGTTTCTCGCTTGTTAATTTTCACCTTGCAGTGTGTCACATGTTCTCCTTGGCAGGTTGTCATACCCATTGTTAACCACTATTGTTCACCTTCCATTTAGCATGTCGGTTTTGAATTGGGAATTTCCTTTCCCTCTTCTTTGACATATGGTTCAAAATTCCAATAAACCAAAAACATTAAAAAAATGTCTCGAAAAAACTACAAAAACAATATAAAATTGTTCAAAATCCCAAAAACAATATTAAATTGTTTAGACAATAAAAAAACATACAACCGCCATTTCGTTCACCATTTTCTTCACTTGATTGTTCCCAATCATCTTTTCTAATCAATCAAGCCACTCTTTGCAATGTAACTTTGCATAGGGACATCAATTGGCTATGGATTTCTCTTGGGGGCAACTTGACATATGTATATATTCGCTTGTTTATTGTAATTTTTACATTATTGTGTTTTTGTTCACTAGCTTGTTTTCTTGTTTAACATTTGTACATATGAAAATTTGTATTGTATATTCTTAGATTATTTTATTATGTTTGATAGTTCGAATAACCAATACTCTGTGTTTCTAGAATGTGCTTATGGACCAATTGTAAGAAATTTATTCACATCCTAGTTCACATATAACTTTTGTGTGGTTCTTTCGTGTTTATATTGGGTTTATTTATGTTACTTCTTTTTATATCTTTTTGTCATTTACATGTGTTTTTTTTTCCTCCTCATTTATTTAAGACACGTAATTTCTTCATTTTTTGTTTGAATTTGTATTTCCAAACTTGCGAAAATCCAAAAAAATATCAAATATTTCAAAAATCCAAAAAAATAATAGAAAAAATCACAAAAATTTGAACCATTCACTTCTCACAGAAATCATACAATTGGAAAACCCTTGAATTAAATCATTCCATATTTCCATATAATTATGATAAACGTCATACTTTTATCTATTACTCTAGTGCTCATGCTATATTTACAATTATCACTTTCTTCCCTTTGCATGATATGCTAATTCTACTTGGGAAAGTCACACAATTGTTTTTACTTTGTGATGTAACTTCACCTGGGGTAATTTCAACTTTGATCATTGCACAATGGATTCAACAAGAGTGTCATAAGGAGTCACTTTAACTCCGCTCTTCTAGTCTAATCCTACTCTCATTTGGGAGCATTTGTATCTACTCAATCATCATTGTGGCGCGCATTAGGGGCATAGATGATTGTCTTATTTTTCAACTTTGTGTTTCCTTGTTGATGTTTACTCTTGTTGGACCACTTACAAGTAGTGTGATCACAACTTGGTTCCTTTACAACCCTGATGACTAGCACCTACTTTGTATATTGGGTTTGTTTTACTTTTTTATATTTTCTTTGTTATGTGTGTTTGTTTACATGCATCTGGGTTAACCATCTTGATTCTTTCATAATCATCGTGAAAAATCTATTGTGCAACAAAAAAAATTAGGTTGCTCTAAAAAATTACTCTCCAAATAACACTCATACTATGAAAACAATCCTTTCCCATCCTTGTTTTAATCCCTTGATTTCTTTCTGTCAAGCGGTTGTCTGTCACCTTTCTTCATCATCCATCCCCTTAAGGGGGCATTCCTCTACCATTTTGCTTGCAGGGGCATCCCAATGCTTCACAATTTTCCACTTGCTGATCTACATGTGTCTTCTATGTTTAAAACAGTATTACTATGCAATAACACTTTAAAGAGGGGCAAAATGTAGACACCCCAAATTTACATTCATTTTTCGACTTGTTCCTAGTATTATGGTAATACACCTTGTTATTTACCCATTTGTAATTAATTATTAAATTGATTAATTAGTACACATTGTACCCCTTTGGATTAATTAAATTAATCCCATGTACCCTTTGTACACCTTTGGGTAAATTAATTATTATTTATTAATTAATTAATTAATTAATTAAGTGTGTACACATCCTAGTCATCTTCCACTTGATAAAACTCCACTTAGACTCCACTTTGACTACCCTAGTTAACTGTACTTCTAGAATCCTAGAAAGGTGAAGGAAATTAAAATGCATGTACAACCACCTTTCCAAATGCATCTTTCTATAAGTAATTTCATTATTTCCCCCGACACTATTGCAACTTCCCTTAATGTTATTTTTAGCATGTTCATTTATCCGTGTAACTAATTCCAACTACCTTCTGTTTCTATAAATTACAATCTTACCTTGCTTTCAATATCTCTTGAATTTGAAGCACAAAAACTTTGTTGAACTGTGTCTATACCATTTTCCTTCAAAGCTTAGAGAGTACTCAGGAGCACCCCAAAAAAACTTTTGACATTCTTTCTGCAAGGTTTCATAGGAGACCCTTATCTGAGGTTTTCATAGAAGGTTACTGGAAAGGTTTGCATTTTTGTTTGTTTCTTTCATTTACAGTAATTTAATTTTCTCTAATTATAGTATAATATCTACCAATTGAAGGTTTGGTTGCTTTAACTACCTTGTTGGAGGGTAGTGGGTTCTTGTCTTTGGATTGCACCTTCTTGGGTAAAGGTGAGATGGGAGTATGTGATGCAGAAGGGAAAGTAGACAATGGTAAAGGATGGGTTATCCATGGGGGCAATATAGTTGTAGTGGAAGTGTTTGGTAGAGGCCAAGTGGATGGTATGGGTTGAAGTCGTATAGGAAAAATTGGGGTTATAGTAACTGGTGGAGGTATAAGTGGTAATAAAGGTACGGGTGAGAGTGAGGGTGTTTGTTGTGCAGGTAAATTGGTTATAATAAAGGATCATGATGATGAGGTAGGTTTCTTAGCTTTTGATTGGCCTTGGGTAGGGGGATATTTGGCTAGGGTTGATGGGTTAGGTCCTAGGATGGATGGAAGGGGAGAAGGTGACAAAGGTGTAGTAGGTGAGACTTGTGTATGTGGAATAGAAGGTTGGGTCTTCCTTTTCGTTGGAGGAATAATTTTGGTGTGGGTTTGGGAAAATGTGGATAAATTCAATTTGATGGGTGGATGGGTAAGGATTGACATTGGTATGATACCCAAGGTAGTGATGGGTCTAGATATGGACGAAGATGTAGGTGTGGGTAGGTTCTTAGGCATAAGAATGGTTTTAGTTGTGGGTAAAGGTTTGGATGTAGGTAGAGGTGATGAATAATCAACCACTTTGACAGGTATGGTTAGGGTCGATTTGAATGCCGAAAATACCTTTGGATAGATCGTGGAGGCATCTGTAGGAAACATTTGCATTTGAGTCGAAAAGGGGAGCCAACGACATCCCCAAAATGTGGAACTATTAACGTAATCCAGGTGATTCGCCAGTTGTGAAAACAGGACTACTGTAAGAGGAGAGGTCATTGGTTTAGTGGAAATCCCTATAAAATATGTCTATGAGATAGGGAAGTGGTTAGCCTTAGACTCTATGGGTAAAAGAGCCGAGACCAAGTCAATAGGATCCTGGAATGTTGATGGAGAATTGTCCCCAATATGTAGTGGTGTGTCTAAAGGATCTCCCATTGGTAGGAGATATTGTAGGTGGGGTGAGGTAGACTTCTCTTTTTGTGGAGGAGAAGGCACTGATGATTCTCCTATGGGTGGGAGAGTTAATACGATTAATTGTTTGGTAGGTTTTGAGGTAGACGGTGAAACGAAATCAACAGAAATCATGGATATCATGGATTCCCCCATGGGTAAAGGAGGAGATGAAGGGGATTCCTCTGAGGTAGAAGGAGTGGAAGAGGTATGCTCCTCCATGGGGAGAGGAGCTCATGCCAGAATTTCCTTGATAGACAAAATTGGTGGAAATTGAGGAATGGCCGGTATGATATCGAAAACAGCGTGGACTTCACAGACATTGTTTTCGTTGGTTGAAGGTTCACTATTTTGATTAGATGATGGTGTATGGTTAGGGAAATACTTCTGAAATATGTACAAATTTTGATTTGTTGGTGCATTAGGGTTTTTCACAATGAGATCCCCATCATCTAACATTTCTTGGACAATGTTCTTAACATTTATACAATTACTGTCACTATGGCCTTTGATGCGATGATAATTACAATAGTCATGTTTCTTAAACCATGCGGGCATAGGATGAGCAGGATCAAATCCAGTATGAGGTTTTATGGGGTAGTGCAATTGCTCTAACTTTAAGAAGATTTTCCCAGATTGAAGAATAGGGCTCTTTAATTGGAGTGTACTTTCATTGTTCCCACTGAAAAAAAAAAAGTATGAACAGGGGAAAGAATAGAGGAAGGTTTGGCTTGGTAAGATGGATGAGATGGACTAGCTTTGAGACTACCACATCGGAAATCCTTTGAATTTTTAATAATTGTTTTGGGGTTTTGAAGATGAAAAATATCTATTTGATTTAAATGTGGTGTTCTTGTTTCACAATTGGATTTTCTTTTCTTTAATGGCTCAAAATTTCTAGCTTCTTTTCCATGGTAAATGCTTCATCGAAGGTGCAGAAGGTTTGTACCTATAGATTTGGTGAGATGTTTCTAGTACAATCTCTAGTGAAAAATTCTATAAGTTGGGCTTGAGGTAACTAGAACGTTAATCGATTGATAATAATTCACCAACGAGTAATGAAATATGTGATAAATTTTTCATTATATTGTTGTGTCAAATATGGGTCAGTCATGATGAATTTTTTGAATACATTGATTTTGAAGTGGTCCATGAATACTTGAGCCACTTGGTTAAAGGAGTAAATGGTATGTCTAGGTAAAATATTATACCAATCTAAGGTAGGTCTATCAAGGACATGGGGAATGTTCATAGGAATAAAGCATCATCATGGGAAATCCAATTTTGAATGATCGCAAGTGTTGTTACAGGTCTTCTTTACTTTTGAAATGGTTGAACTTAGGCATTTCCCAGTGCACAAGATATAGGAAAATAGGAATAGATGGATGAATAGGCTCATTGCAAATTTTGTCTTAAGTTAAGGAGTTACGGGAGCCAAAAATTGATGCTTCTAGTGTCTGCATATTTTCCATCATCATCCTAATGAGGTCACTGGTGGTTTGTGAGGAATGGATGCCTCCTACAATAAAGGGAGGTTAACGATGGATGTATAATGTCGATGGCATCTCGGTACATGGGGGTGCCGAATATGAAAACTATGAAGGGGGGATATATACAGGTGGAAGATACCCCAAATAGGTGATAGACAAGATTGGGGGTTACTGGTGATGTATGAAAATAGGTGGGGTAGTTGTAACGACTCTCGTGGCAATTGATGGTGTAAATATTGAGGGATAAAAAGGACTAGGTTTTGAAATGGGGTGTGGGTTGTCGACACCAGGTGGTTTTAATGCAATTGGTATATATGAAAAAAAGGGGGTAGATCGGGCCATGATCAAGGTGGTTGGTGAAGGAATGGTCAACACCATGGGTATAATAGATGTCATTGGAGCAGTAGCTATAGCGGATGTGGGGCCTAGTTGAGATACCGCATGGGGTAGGGTGGATGAAGGAAATGTTGGGCTAGTGGTAGTTGACATGGAATTGGGAGTGCGGGTAAGAGGAATAGATTTGGGTATTTTGTATAATAGTTGTCTTAAGGAGTCCTGAGTAGATGAGTGGACAAGATAGTATTATAAGGCCACGAGATTTTGATCATGGAGTCTTACAAACTCCTCATTGCCGGTAGAAATGGTGATAGGTTGAGTTGGATCCATAGGTTGCAAGATGGAATGAGGTGATGGGCTAGGTGTGAGTGGCTAAAGACTAGTGTGAAATATAAGGGCGTTGACTTGATTGTGAGTCAACACCATGTGAATTAGTGTTGACCTAATAAATATGTACTCTATAGATGACACAAAAAATAACATGAATGGAAAAGAATAGATACTGGTAGGTGGACTTGGTCAATGTTTCAATTAAAAATCAAAACAGGGTAACTGACACTGGTTAAGGTGACCAATGATGGTTAAAGGAGACCAATGATGGTTATAGTAATCTGATACTGGTTAGTGTCGAAAAACACCCATTTGAGAAAATGAAGTAGAAATGATGAAAATGAAATGGGGAAACTATACTTGATAGTGATATCAGAATGTTCAGAATATGATGATGTCTCGAGAACTACAAATAGAAAGAATAAGGTGATGAAACCTATTTTGGGTAAAATAACCAAAAATGCTGGTAACTGACACTGGTTAGGTAAACCGATGATGGTCAAATAGGAATTGATGATGGTTGCTAGACTGACATTGGTTATTGTGAAATCTAACGAAGTGAAAAAAAAATGGATTTTATAAATTAAATCAGATGAAGAATCAATTTATAAATATGAGAATGATAATACGAGGCCATGAAACACTTAGAAACAATTATAATGCTCCAACTATGATGGTGGAGTATGAAAGGAAGAAGAAAATGTAGAAATGTAATCCTCACAACTAAAAATGCAATTCAGGAAGAAAGCTAAGAAAAACACATTATCCTATGAGAAAATTTTATGTTACTTTAGCTTATGCTATTTGAGAATGACTTGTGAATTTAGAACAGATTTTTTTTTGGTTAGGAAGGAATCTTATGAAGAGGTAATCTAAAGGGAAGGTTTCAAGTTATGTTTTGGTGGGAGTGGCCCTTTCTCAGAGATAATGACTGGACAGAGAAACCAACTGGGCACCCACTATTAATCCTCTGATCATGTGATCATTGAAAAATTCTTCCAGGTAAGGTGTTATTTAAGAATATGTGTGAATTTGGTATTTGTGTAGTTTGAAAAAGAGAGAGAGAGAGAAGATAAATTTCTTTCTACTATTCAATTATGTCAACCATCAACTAGGCATGACTTCCATCATATGGCTTGCCCTTAGTTTTAAATGTGAGCTAATAATGCAACATACAAGGATGAAATGCAACAAATTTTAGAGCCCAAATTAACATTTATATTCAATGTAGAAAATGGTGAATAAGAGAGAGAATGATTTTCAGTAATGCAGAAATAAAGAAGAATGATTCTTTTTAAATTCACCAAAATAAATGTTTCATTTAGAGCAATTAGAAAGAAGGAACATATTACTACAGGAGAAGATCTAGTGAGTAACGATTTAGAAAGTAAACACACAAGATCCAACCTATATGAATAGAAAGTAACCCACAACCGAGGGTCCCACTGGGCATTCAAATTTTTTTAACCAACATGTTACGTACATATGAGAAAAACAAAAAAGGTAAGGGTGAAGAGGAATATCTGTGAAATGGAGCTGGAAAGTAGAGTGCACGCGTTCTGATTTCTTGATCCAGTGTTGATTATGAGAAATTCATTTTTACTTGGAGGAACTACCTGTTAATGCAAAACAAGAACCATATGAAGAATATTAAATAATACATGTCAGTGGACTGCCTAGTGTATGTTAGATCTCGGAAGTGTGATACTTCCTAGATGGTTGTCAATCTAGTTTTTAATACAATTTAATGCAAGAAGTAACGTAAACAAATAACATTCTACTGTAGTTGATATGATTTAGGTATCTCATTCAAATACAATAAAAAAATATAATCTAATAGTTAGTTATGATCAGATATGGAGGTTGGGAAGGTGGACAAGGTGACTAACACAGGTTAGGATCAGGTTTTGGGTGGTTTTAGGTTATTTGGGTGAAGGTTATGAGATTGTTGTTACATTCAGTATTACTAGATAGAGAGACGGACGTCAATATTTTATGACTGATGTCGATTAAGAGGGAAACTGAAGATGGTTTAGGTTAACCGACATTGGTAGAGGTAGAATGGTTAAAAACAATAAAATTTGGTTTTGGAGATTCTCTGTGATTGCACAGAGAATGGGAGAATGATGGTTAGGTTGCGAAAGGAGATGAGAATGCTCAGATATGTCTAGAGTCAGGTATGGAGAGCTGGGAGGATGTAGGTGGTTAGGTGGATAAATTTACAGGAAGGTGGGAAATGATGGGATGCAAAGGAGACTAGGACTTACAAATAGAGACAAATAAACTGATCTAAATAAGTATGGAATAATGTAGATCAAAATGCAATTACTTGTACTTTTTGACCTAGTGGTTGGATGGGGTTGATGGTTGATCTGAGATACTGGTGGTTAGTGGCTCCCACAATTCTTCCATGAATGTCAATGCCTTCAGATCAGTCTGGGTACTAGCTAGGGTATGTCTGGATGTGCGAGAGGGCTCTGGTTTGTGGTTGCATGCAACTATCTATCTCTCCAAACTTGAATAATTATTCCAATCTCTGGAACAAGGTTATCAAAGTGAATATATGGTAACATATTATGGTTTAGGTTAACTGGCATCGGTTGAGGGTTAACCGATGTTAGTTAAGGCATGAAATCCTAGGTTGCCAAAACAACATATCTTGGCTATCTTTTTTACTAGTTTTTCCCGTTGGTTTGGGTCTAAGATGGTATTTTACGCTTAAGTAAGTGGGTATGTTTTTATAGAAATAATATACATCTAGTGTTAGGGTTAGACTAAGTCTTAGTTAGTTATGGTAAGTAGAGATTGAGTCTTAGTTATAATGAACATGTTAAAAATAGGTCGATGATGAGGTGTCTAGGTGATGTGGCTAGGTGAGGTCATTAATTAAATTAATTAAAGTAAATAATTTAATTAATCATGTGCACTATGGGATATGAATATGTGAGGTATGGTTTATTTAATTAACAGGGCTATAAGGGTGGTACGACCTAATTTTGGTGTCTACAACAAAATTAATCTACATACCCTCAATTGGTTTAAGGGTGCATTATGATTCCTTTCTTAAAGGAATTATCATTCAAACTTATTTAACCCCTTAGATAAATGCATAATGTAAATAAAATTAATTAACAATATGAATTTTAATTAAACAAATGCCTCATTAAGTAATGAAATTGCATTAAAGGTACTTAGTGGGTTGTTGCAGTATAGTTGCTACTACACAGTACCCACTTAATGAAGAAAGTCATTTGGTGGTTATTGTGAAGCATCCACTATGACTCAATATCTGAATCATCTCCTCTAACTTGAATGCCATGAGTGGAATTTTAGTTCACTATTTTACTCTAAACTGAAATATGCATATAGTTGAGTGTAGTCATCAACTTATGTTGACCTAGGGTAAATAAACACACCCAAATCGACGTAATTCGATTTGAGTGTCTACTTATCCTTAGTCACTAAACATAGACTGAAACACTAGTGTATGTGACCTGTCCCTATTTAATTTGAAAAAATTGACTTGGAATTGGTTAACAAAAGTTGAGGAAAACCAATATACAAAACTGTTAGAGTGGGGTGAAAGACACATTCCTTTTCACGAGTATTCTATTTAGGAATGTAAACATGTTAAACATGTTTAAAATTTTGGCCAAAGTATCAGAAACTATTGGTTGCATTGTCTTAGTAATAGACACTCAGATAGGAATCTTAGACAATAACACATGAATGACCCATAAAGGGTGAAGGAACCAAAGTATACTTTTTATACACAAGAACAAGTTAAACATGAGAGATCAATTTAATAATGAGTCATGAAATGAGAGATCGTTATCACACCAAGTCATTACAACTACATATGTTGTTATTTTATGTGATGGATTAGCAAAGGAATGCATGTTCTAAATTATGTGAATTTTTAATAAAGAACATTATGTAAAAAAAATCCCCTGTTTTCTAAGTCATAAATGAGGATGTTCCAGTAACACCTTTATCAATTTTAAAAGCTTACTCCTCAAATCCACGGATGTTACTAGTGTTAAAAACAATTTATCTTCATCCGTAAGTTCCAAATAATTTTCCTTTGGGTATTCCTAATGTGATTTCATGTTAGATGCCTCCTTTTGCACATTTTTCACACTCTTATCCTCCTGATCAAATTCTCACCAATCCCTAACTATTATGAAATTTTCATGCTTGGTGAAACTAGTTTGACATGAGATGTAAGAAAGGGGATGTTGATTAATTAAATTTTTAGACATAAATGATT
Organism: Taxus chinensis; assembly: GCA_019776745.2. Lineage (NCBI taxonomy): Eukaryota > Viridiplantae > Streptophyta > Pinopsida > Cupressales > Taxaceae > Taxus > Taxus chinensis. The sequence goes on along the minus strand of CM034149.1, from coordinate 245,834,428 downwards.
TTGGCTCAAGATTCATGATTTGACCATTTGAAACACCAGAATGATCTTCCAAAACATATTTTGATCCTTAAAAAATATTCTCTCCATGAAGGAAGAAAAAATCCCATTTTACCAATATTGTAGGATAACTTGGTTTATTGAATGTTGGATAGAAGGCTGGGACAACACATGAAATATCACAGTTACTCAAAGCTTTGTGAAAAGAATTTTGAAATTTGTGTAATTCCATGGGTGGAGATGGGAGGGAATTTTACAAAACATAAGGTGTTTTTTGGGCATGATAATATTTTTGAGCCACAGATGGGGAATTAGGAAACACAGGGGTTTCCTAGATCTAAAGTGGAATTATAGTATTTCCTTTGATAATGTGAGGGGTTTATAGAAATTGATAAGGTGAGGTAAGAATGACAACAATGGGGAAGGGTTTCCTTTGTCTAGCCTGAATGAGACACTTCTTAGCTTACATAGCAATGCCAAAATCCCCAGGAAGTGAGTTACCTCCTTTTTTGTGTTAATACAACCAAATCATAATCTAAGGCCTTTAAATAGTTAAAAATATCCATACTTAGTCAAGGTCTAAATTCTTGAGTAATTATATACCAAGTATTTGTGAATTTTATGTTAAAGTTTGAGATATAATCCATTGAAGTTTGATATATTGTGCCGATATATTCCATGAGAGATATGATATCTGAATTCTACTTGAACTAGTTATCCAACCATTATCCCAGCTAGTCTCATGTGGAAATGAATTATGGAGCCAAACTTTGGTATCAATCTTGTGTTTTACCTTTGGAAGAAGAAATAAGAAGTATGAGGAAAGTTTTTCTTCTCTAATGTTTTGGATGCCACAATGGTTAGCTATATTAGTGCTCAATTTGAAACTTTGTATCTTTGGCACCATCCTTGTAAAATCCCAATTATTTCTTGGTTTATATTATTCTATGACCCATGTGTTCCTCATTTTGACTTTGATTTCTTTCCTTGTTCTTGATTTGAGGAACTTTAGAAAGGATGAATTACAAAATGGGGGACTTTTAGAATGTTTTTAAAAATATACCTCATCATTTATGCCCCTTTGTTGGTGCGTTTTGGTTGTGCAATATAAATATTAACGTGATTCTAATGTTCTCTTTCAAGTTTGGGATCCCTAGGATTTCACAGCTACAAGTTTCATGGTGATCCCTAGGCTTTCACGATAGCATTCCAAGACAAATGAAAGTATTCACCTTGTAAAGCTCAAGTATTTTTTGAGGCATAACTACTTTGTGTTTTTATAACTGTAGGATTAAAAAATTAAATTCCATCACCACTACCCTATTGGACGGAGTATTTAGGCTATTTTTGAGCATGCATCCCATTTAAAAAAGTTTTCAACTTATTTATGTTATAAGGTGCATTTATAAATTCTCGTGACCTGACAAGGGACATGTGGCATTATTCTGCCACCTTCTCGTGGAATCAAGCCCACAAAAGTAGCCAGGGAGGATAATATTTTTGGGTTTCAGATGGGTCTACATGATTAAAAATGTGGACATATGGTGTAGGATCAAGGGATCAAGAGGTGGACACACGTTGGGATTTTTATTCTCTTTAACAAAGATACACTCCACAAGCCTCAAACCTGTGACAAGTTATAATTTAAAAACTTTCAGGTCTGGGAACTAGGTTGGAAGGTTTAATGGTTAATAATGTTGGTATGTGTGTGCTAGTGTTGTCATTTATGTAAAAGGTTCAAGTACATTAATGACAAAATATGATGATAAGGAGTGCAAGAAGAAGTTTTTAGTTATGATGACATGGGAAGACAAGTAGTAACATGGTTGCAAGAATGAAGAAGGTGAGAGTTACTTAGAAAATTAGGCTTGATAAGGAGGTCTAATCAGCATGGGGACTTGAGCCATGCATGGGTGTTTTTACATGGAGCTAAGAAGGTTTTAGAGTTAGAATGAGATCAAATGAGGTTTTGTGCTTTATGAATGATTGATAAGAAGCTAAGGAGGCCATAAACCATACCTAAACCATAATTCATGAGTGATGGAGGAAATATTGAAAGTGTGAGCTCAAAATTCATTGGATCATCAAATGTGATGATTGGAGGATGGAGGATACTCTCCCATATTTCAAGTGGTGGTGGTTTGGTGTCCTGATAATAGGTGGAGCCCACTCGAAAATTACATGTTTCTAAGAAATTTTATTTTGATCTCAGGTTTTCCATTTGATCTATGATATAAATTGACGTTTTGAGTATATGAGGAGTTATTCTATATGTTTAAAGTGATTTTAGATCTTTTAAAATCCATTTGGAGGTCTACATGGGTCTAAAAGTGAAGATTGGTTTCTAGGCCTAATAGGTAGTTTTAGTAGTCATGGTGAAAGGATATTCTTGGGTATGTGTGGCCTAAGAGGAGGTGTCTAATTAATATGAATGTGGTGTAAACATCCAATGTTATATGATGAATGCTTTTTTTGAATTCTACAAGTTAGATTTGTTGGCAAGGTTGAAGTCACAAGTTGATCTACTTGATAGGGTTTAAGGAATGTGAAGGTACTTTGATTAAATTGGTCTAAAAGACCAATATATTGGATCGAATCATGATTCCTAGCTATTGGAAAGTGATTAGGGGTTAAATTTTATCATATTTCATGCATTGATAAGGTTTGAAAGTGTTAGCATAGGTGTGAGAAACTCTTGTTTCCAAGATTATTTTATGGGCAGTTAAAGTAATTTGAAGGTTAGAGATGTTTTGATGGCTCTATAGGATGAGAAATGAAGTCTATCATGATTGGTTATGGTCCCTATATTAGTGGATTTCCAATGAGTGGTTAAATTCCATGGTTAAGGTGATTTCTGGGATCTAGGTATTCTTATTTGAATACTGGTGTTCTGGAGGTGTGAAAAATGAAGTAGGAAACAACCCTACTTGTTGGTGTCATGAGAAGAATGGATGGTGCAAAGGTTCATGAGCCTATGGAAGGTGTTGATAGGATTTCCTTTAAATTTGTGAAGGTTGTGGACCTATGATGAATCTGGTTTGTGCCCTTGGTGTCCATATTGCATTCGTTTGAGAGAAAGAGCATGTTTTAGGCCTAATGGTGCAAGGTTGCGTTTTTGGATTATTTCTGACCTAAATTGTCCTTCTAAGTGATTTTATATGTGTGTGTAGGAGTATTTTATTGTTGAAATGACTGACCTTAATGGTCATGGCCTACCTAAAGGTGTTTAGGAGTTGAGTCATGTATATCAAGTGATTGTGTTTGCTCATTTGAGATAAAGGAATGGATAGTGTTGTGAGAGAGCTAGAGGTGGTAAAATAGAGTGTTAGAGGGGTCCAAGAAAGAGATAATGAGAATTCAACTCGATTTTTTTTCTTAGATTGGAGAGGTTAAGTTGATGGACCTAACTAAGGAAGAAAAGATAAGTTAACATAGGATGTCACTGTGATAGTTTCAGGATGCTTATCCTCCCCCTTAAATTCCTTTCCAAATTCATCATCTTCATAAATATTATGCATCATCCCTTCAATAGAGACGGAAAAGGCATGACAAGTGAAGATAGACATCCCATATAAATTAGAGGTACAATCCACATGCTGCAAGTTGAAGTGATTTGGATTGTTTCATTTGATTCATTTTAGTTTCATGATTAAGAAGGTGCAAGTTACCCATTGAATTACTTGTTATTATATGCAAAAATATTATTCAACAAGATTTCAGATGTTTTTTCTTAGTGCATTTGATGATAAAGAAAAGATAAAACAACATAAAGATCATTATTAAATTTTTGCATATATTCGTAAGTAAATTAACTATATGTATTCTACACACAAGCTGTGGGAAGTGACTTATCAAGTACATACAAATAAATTTCATACATATGAAACTATAAATACAAAATAAGGAAGAAAACCCATCATTTTCTGCAATGAGGTGTTTTTTTGTCACTCATGGTTCCATTGTTTGTAGTTGCCTCATTTCTTATCCTAGTGCCTTTTAGTACCAGATCACTTGAAAATAGAGATTTAAATATTGTGAGATCTTTGCGTTATCTTCATTCTCATACACTATGTGGTTTCAGATATATGAAATTTCGGTCTTGTGTACAAGTATATCAGAAAGTGCAAGATGTAAGATATGTAATAAGAAACAATTTGATCATAATGAACACATTATTCTAGCTTAGAGCATGATGAAGTAAAAAATACACAAAGAAAAAAAGTAACATCATCTGGAAGCATCGAAGAAGAATGTTTAATACTGCATCATGAAGAAGAAGTCAAGAGAATAACTAAATAAAAGAGAGGCCTATGGCCTCCACCATATTTTTTGACTATTTTATTTTAATGTTAAGGTACATGTATTAAAGACCACATTTTGTTCATTATTTATTCATGTATGAGATGATAGAAATTGAAGTACCACAACACCTCATCATGATCCATAAAAAAGAATGATCATCTACAACCATATTACTATTTAGATTTGCATCCACAACAGGTGATTTCCTTTGCATGAATGAGATAAATTTCCAACTCATGAATGGAAAAGCAAACAAGCTTTATACTCATAGGCCAATAATTCAAGTATGTAAACAAGTTGGAATGTAAAATTCATCAAACATACATCGAGGAACATATTTTTCAGAAATATTAGAAATGAAACAAATAATCATACAAAGTCAAGAAAATGCTTTACAAGGACAATTATTCAACTTTCAGTGAATGATACAAATCTTCAATTATGTTTTCAAAAATCAGAAGTGTGCAAGTAATTTATAGAATGCAATCAGACTATAGTTTCCAAGTGTTAAACAAAATGAACCATCAAAATAGAAGGTATAGATTGACTAAATTGACTAAATTACTATCAACTTCAATGTAAACATGCTCCATGAAAATAGAAAAATTGCATTAAGTTCATTTTTAATTGGTTGGGAAGCTAAAGGACTTCTCGTAAAAGATACAATTTTTTCTAAATATCGTGTTAACAATGCAACAAGCTATTTTAGAAATGAGATGATTTCTAGTCAAGAAGAGTTACAACCATCAATGTGAGCTATGAAGCATCTTAAATTTTCTTCAAAATCCAGAAATTTTAAAATACACAGAGGAATTGTACAACAAGAAGATAGTGGCACCAAATTTCTCAAAGTATAGTTTACAAAGCTATAACCATATGATTTATCATAAAAAACTCAATAAGAATATGAAAATATGAAATTACAATCATGCAATGAAGGCACAAAGAGCTCGTTGGAATCTATGAAAGCACACATTTAAATTAAAAATCACAAATATCAAATTATATGAGTGTATGAAAGACTGGTTGTAAATGAGTGATTGGAAGCAAATAACGATCGAGAAAATTGTCCATGTATGGAAAAATATGCACAAAATGAATAAGGTTATCTATGCACTGAAAAACCCATCTTTGAGGGTAGAATACAAAACAAGGTTCCAATTTTCTATATTGGCAACAAGGATAATAAGTATGACTATATAAAAACTTAAAGGAACCATTATAAGTCAAAGGGGTTGAGCTGATTTTCAACTTAAAAACATATCAGGATATCTAACAAGGGACTCACAATTTCCTTTACAAGGTGGAAATGGTTATAACGATGCATATCAATATGTTATACAGCATGTGGAACTACATATGAAATCTCAGTCCAAAAGCTTTCTCAAATAAGGTGAATTTTTTTCTTAAGGATTATTATTGTTCTTCATGTAGTTAAATCAATCTAAATCCCACGGAGGTACTCTCAGAAGCAATTTCTGAAAGTTTTGCGAAAGAAGAATAATGTTGCTAAGTGAAGCTAGGCCACTCAATGCTATCAAAGTATTGAGCTCCTACTTACAAACAAGTCGAGCTCAACCACGAGTTGACATATGAAAAAAATAGCCAAATGAGTTGGCATCCAAAGTGGCATGAAGTTCCTGGAACAGGCCTAGGAGCTCAACAAAGACAAGCAATTGGCTAAGATCAAACGGAGGTCATAGTAAAACATTTTGACATAAAACTAGAGTCTGGGTCATCAATATAAACCTAAGTTATAGTGCAACCACTGCATGATAATATAAGTATTGAGCTAAACATAATAGTAAAGCACAATGAGATCATTGTTTATGTTTCATAGTGCATATATGGGTGGTAATGCACCAAAGCATCCAAGTTTGAGATGCAAGTGTGGGAAGCCATGTATAAACCATTTACAGAGTTCACAAGTTAGAATAAACCTAATATAAATAAACACCTTCTGAGTCCAAAGGGAGCTCATCCCAGAATGAAAAACCATTGAGAATAGAGATAGGGTTAAAAACTCCGAAGGCTTACCAGTTTTCAGGAACGTTCTCTTCACAATAATGAAGAGAAAGTTTTCAGTGTACCCAACTGCGCCAATACTCAATCCTTCTATTGTCGAGACATGAAGACAAAATATAAGCTTCCTAACAGGATGACAAACTCGTGGAAATCCACCCAAGCCTCAATTGTGAAGCACAGATCTTAACTCGAAAACATTAAACCAATCTCTCGTTTTAAGCAAGAACTCACCTAGATCAAAAGAAGGTCATGCAAAAAAAACACGTTTTTAAAAATGTGATCACCTAGAGTTTAAAGTGACGAACTTTGAGCCATGGACGAACAGGGGTAAAACCCAGATCTGAAATAACTCAAATTACATTCAACATAAAACCCAGAAGCTCCAGAAGTCCAACATGGCGGTCATGCCCATAAATTAAGCAGTTGAATAATAGATCCCAACACATGCTCAAATTGTTGCGATTCAAATGTGAGTAGATACCGAGTCATAATCTAGAATGGCTCATACCAGAGCTCACAATGCATTAATGGTAGCCCCCACACAAAAACTTTCAGAGTTAAAAATAAATGGCCACAGAACAAAATTTTGTCACTCTTTCCACAACCTCTTGAACTTTCGAGAATACCGACAAAGAAAATGCCAAATCAAAAAATGTGTTATGGTTTTAGGCCCTAACCAAATGCTTGACTGGAGTTATGATTGACCACGGTGAGCTAACCATTGGTTAGTTAACTTTGAATTATTTTCCACTCATCACGTAACTGGGAAAATTGAATTAATTATTATTTGCATGGTAATAAGTGGGAATGAGTAGGTTTTACGAATGTAAAAGACACCAAATATGCCAACCATGCATGTAATCTAAAAATACAATTGATGCCGAAATTAGCCTTTTGAAATATGAAAAATTGGGCTTTACCCTAATAGCTTAAAAATTACCTTAATTATGCTTTGGTCTATACCAAGCTGCCATGTGAAACTTTAGGATCAGACCTCCACTTTTGCAAGAGCAACCAACTGCAGTTTGACCAAGAGCGTGAAAGGTTATTTCTTCCTTCGGTGTAGCATGCACTAATTTTTTAGCTTTATTATTATTGTATTTTGTAAAGGTTATTAAAATTAGGCATGCACGAGGTTAGCTGATGTTATAATTGAAAGTTTATGGAACTTCAGCTCCACTTATTATTCTCATCTCTTCTCACATTTCCTTATATATAATAGCGTTTTCAAGAACTAAGGGGATTCGGCTATTGTAAGAAATTGCTGCAGGATTGTTTTAGCAAGTGTCCTACTCGTAATAAAGTTTTCTTCCTTTCCTAAGTTTATTTTCATGATATTTATCATTGAATTTGTTAATTTAATTACTTATGCTATCTGCCTCTATTGTAAAGAATAGTGTTTTTTGTCTTTTTAGTGTGCATGCAACCTGAAAACTGTGTATTATGAGCCATCCCTTCACAAATTTTTATTATTTTTCCTTCAAAACCTACTCAAATCTGTTTGGCTCGTGTAAAATTAATGTTTCTTTTAATTTTTTACACACTCCTATGTCATTAGTCTCCAAAATTTTTGGTGTATCATGCCTTTCTTTCCAAGTTTCATTCTAACCCTTACCTCAACCAAAACTAGTTAGGGATACACTAAAGGGAATGAGCCCTTAAAATATGGAGATTCACCTCAACCATTGGGACACCCAAAACTCATAAGGTGTTTCCATTGTATATTTGTAGAAGTGAGGAGGAAGAAGAATAGAAAATGCTAATCCTCAAAAGGGTGTACTTCTTCTGGATAACAAGTATTTATACCTAATCAACTTATGAAGGAGTAAGATTGAGTGAAGTAGAATAAAGAGTTTTTTTAGAGGGTTTTGAGGTATTAGATCTGAATTTGTGATCACAATTAGTTGTATGAGAAAAAATCATTATCTGATATTCATCTTTAGGTGGATGAGTTGGTGCTTAGTCATCTTAAGGAGATGTAGCTTCCTTGCAGGGTTGGTGCTCCTTGTGGGATGGTGTATCACTAAAGAAATCTTGTGTGATTTGTAATTTTCATGAAATTATTTTTTATTTAGTAGTATATTCAAAATTTTGAGTGGGTTTTCTTCCCCTTGAGGAATTCCCACTTTAAATTTTATGTCTTGTGTACTTTATCTTTCATTTGTATGGTTAATCATGCTTAATATGATCTTAATGGTTAATTAATGTTGATTTGATGCTTTTAATGGTGCATGCAACTTAAGGGAATTAAGTAAAGTTTTTAAAGAACAAATTCATCCCCCTCTTAGTCCATTGTGCTTCTAAAAATTGGTATTAAAGAAAGGTCCTTTTGTATAAGTTTAATCACTTGAAGGAGATCCTTTGAAGCATTACAAAGTGGCACTTCTAATAGGAAAAATTCCCTTATTTTATGGATCGAACTATGTATTTTTGAGAATCATAATGGGGACTCACATTATATCCATATGATGTGAGGTTTGGTAGTATTTGATAGATGGGTATACTGTTCCTTAGAATCCTCCAACCAATACTACAGACAAGAAGGATAATAATGAATACTCCAAGGAAATGAATGCAATATTGTGTGGCTTAGCATAATCAAAAATTGTCAAGGTAATGCGTTAAACATCAGCTAAGGTAATTTGGAATAAAATTTAGTTCATCTATGAAGGAGATTCCAAGGTAAGAATGGAAAAGATCCAAACATTCAAAAATCAATTTGAACGCCTAAAGATGAGAGAAGAAGAATATTTTTATGCATATCTACTTAGAGTTGATCAAGTTTTCAACACCATAAGAGGTATTAGTACAAAAGGTATTGAGATATCTAACCCTAAAGTTTGATCCTAAAGTGTCTTCTATTAAGGAATCTAAGGATTTAAAGGTCATGTTGATGGATGAGATATATGGAATTTTGACAACATATGAGATGTGAATCATGGATTCAAAACCTATTAAGAAGGAAATTTATTTTAAGGCTGAGAAGAAGTCAAACAATAAGAATAATAATTATGATGATGATGATGCTCATGAAGTTGACGATGATTGACTAATTGTAATGTTTTCTAGAAGACTGAAACATGGCTCGGGTAAGTATAAAGGTAGGTTTCCTTTTAAATGTTTTAACTGTGGATATATTGGTAATTTTTCCATTACATGCCCTCATAAGCTCAAGGATGAAGAGGATTAAGAGCATGATGAAGATCATGAAAAGAAGATCCATAGGTTTGATAAGGGAAAGAAAAAGTTCAAGAAGTTTGAGAACAGGAAGAAGTCCAAGAATATTTTCTATTACAAAGAAGAGTGTTGTTCATCTAAGGTAAGTAACCGTGATGGTGTTTCTGACTCTAAATCTAAATATGAATATGGTAATATAGGTGATTGTAGTCTGATTTCCCTATTCCATTTAAATCCCAAGTGCATCGACTTATCACCAAACATAAGTTGGGTGCTCACCGAAGGTGCACGTAGGCGTCGAGCCCCTCTTTTATGTGAGATTTGTAAGAATACTTGGTTTTTAATGGAGGAATGTTTTTAGAAATAGGAATGCACACATTTACTCTACTAGATCTAAGTATAAATGCACCATAATATAAATGTAAGATTTTTAAGAACATAAGAGAACTAGATCTGTACCATGAGCAATATGAAATATACCAGGGTTTGAGCCCATAAACATAGATATATAGAATAACCCGTCATATATTGATTAACAAGTGTTTACATTAGCCATATTACATGAAAAAGGTTCAACAACATATCGGTTACATCATTATACCATTATCATTATACCCTTCTCATGGCTTTGATCCAGAAAATCCATAGTACCCCCTTAGAACCATTACATATTATTCACCATGCATATGCCATTATATATGCACTCATACTCTCTACCATCTAACACCTAACACACAACACACCATAATACCCTTGTCTAGATCCAAATGCCTCCTTAAATAAGATAAGAGATTTCCTAAAGATCATCCCAGAAGAAAGAAAACATGCCAAATGTCATCATATCCTATTATACTTGAGTGTCCAATCCATGCAAATGCCAGCTAGCCATAACAACCTCCATTTTACAGCCTGTAACCTAAATATTCCATAGAATATTATTTTCTTGAGCTCCAAGTTTCTATGTAACAACCTTGTCATCATTAAGCTTATCCACAAATTCATGTCTTTTACATGTGATACCCTTTAACTAAAATAGGGATAAGTCCTTAAACCCATAAACCCCTTCTTGATCCCACACAAAAACCTACCTCTCCTTGCACGTGTTTACTTATGAATTTTTATCCGTAGTGCCTTCTACATTCTCTCAGCTTAATGACTTAGTCATTTTCTAGGATCAAAATCACCCCACACTAAACATGTTGTCCATCCTCGGAAAACCCCCTGATCTCTAAAAAATAATAAATAATGGAGGGAAAGAATAACATATACTCGGCTTGCGCCAAAGATTTTTTTTTTTTGCTATTGTTGTACAAGGATAATTTAATTTTATTCCAGGAATCCACCTCACTCTACACTTGTTGAAATAAATCCCCTATAAATGCACTACCTGTATTAAATGATAACTCTTCACCTTTAGCCTTCTGAGTTTTAATAGTATTTTCCATCTTCTTGCTAAGGTCGCTCAACATGTCCATCCTTCATGTAACTTCGGGATATAACTCCACCTTATTTTTAATTGATACCCTTAAGTATCTGATCGATTCATACTTCTTCTTGACCTCAGCTATGATCTTGTCCTATTCTGCCCTATTATTATTGTTCATTTCCTAGAACTCCTTCCAGTCTACCTCATGGGTAGCAACCAATATACTTTCTATCCTGTCCCTATCTCCACAATTGTCATAGACAACTTCAGCCATGTGTGTTGTGTATTTTATAGAGGAAAGGAGCTTGGAATACCAATTTATAGTCTCTCCAATATTTAAATTCTTCTAATATCTTTTTCGTGCCAAAACTTCCTCTGCCGAATCTAATGCAAGTGGTTGTTTCTTCATTGTAATGAAGCACATAAAATACTCTAGGCACTGGAAAGATGACTCATACTTCTATTCAGGAGCGGATAAGTTTGGGCACACATAAATAAAGGAGTTTGAGATAGTCTCCACCTTTTTGTAGGATTCGCATACCCTCACCTTTTCCTCTACCAACTCATCCTTTAGCTACGTAATTATAGAATCCTTCCCTTTTATCTCCTTGTCTCTCTCTCTCTCTCTCTCTCTATTAACCCTTTATTATTTTCCTCCAATTCCTCTTCCAAGGCTTTGATTTTTTTATTCCTCCCAAATAACCTTGCCTCCAATTCTACCAATACCTTGTTGAGCATGTTACAAGCCTTCTCATCCATCAATCACTAGGTATCCACAATAGGATTCACCTCATTGGGGTTCTGCATTTCTATCAATGAATCCATACCAACTTCAAATTCAGGCTCATCAACATGGGATTTAAAGGTCCATGATAACATATTCCTCATGAATGTGTATGCACTATCTCTATTAAATGATGACCAAAAAAAGAGTTGGTCTGTGGGCACCATGCTCATGAACCATGTGTGTAGTACCTTGTATGGGTCATTGACATAAGTCATTATGGGTCCTTATGCCACTATCACACCCTTACCACCAGTGCACACTTCCTTTGGAAAGCCAAGTATTAGAATCTTATCCTTGTCTACACTCTCTTCTATTTCTCTCAATATTTCATCAGCATTGTGCTCCACCTCATGCTCTACCAAGTTTTTTATGGTAACTGCCACTTCCTTCTCCACAGTTTCATCCAACTTCCCTCCAAAAAAGTGTGTAGTCCCTTGTGTATTCATATTTAACTCTTGACTTCATCCCATTTCTGAGTTCCCTCCTCAGACCCCTTTTTCTCTTCATCAGATTAATGTACTTTGTACATATAGAAATCCTCACCTTCCTCGCACTCCTTATTCTCCTCCTCAGACTTATAACCCTTCATGCTCTTCGTCTCCTCAGAGTCTAAACTTTGCAACATATTTTTCTTCTTCTTCATTGACGAATCTTCTATCATAAGGTAAATTTCCTTCTCATGTGTCTTCTCCTTCTTGGGGGACTTCTTCCTTTGAGTGTAAGTACTTGGGCCTACGCCTGACTCCTATGCTCTAAAATATATGCGCACTCAACACCCAGTTGCTGGAGTTTCTTCTCTTTCTCTCTTCTTTGGCACTATCTTATTTCTTCTAGTGGTGTCTTATGGGATGGATACATCACCCTCACTATACATTCCCTTTTTTAACTTGGGCCTTAGGTGTAAATATACCCTTGCAATAATTTTTCTTGCAATAGGTATTGCCACGGATTTTAACATATGTACGCCGTGATAGACATACTTCTCCACATATGCACACTTCTTAGGATACACTAAGGTTTAACACAGTGCACAGTGATCCCGATCTACCTCACTTAGATCAAATCTAAGTTTATTTGCCTCCTTAAACTTGTTACCCACATTATGAAAGTATTGCGCTATTAAGACAAAGGGTAGTTTACACCATGGTATTTTTGTGCCATATTTTAACGTGAATCTTCCTATGTAGAAGTGATAGTATACAGTGAACTCAACCTCACCATCCACCAAGGATGGAATTTTTTAAGGGATTATCCATCCTGACCCAAATGCATCACGTATTTTCTTGTACCATTTCTATAGGCGTGCTTTATATGGATCAGTCATTATATCACAAGTGTATGATTAAAACCTCTTAGCGAGGGAAGGGTCCTCTTCAGGGTACTCCTAGATGTAGTTGGTTGGCCCATAGGACACCCTAATCTCTGAAAACACAATAGTAAGAAGGAATTTATCATACATGATTTTATCTTTGTCACATGTGGCATCTACGATCTCCTCCACAATGAAGGCCGAGAGGTTGTAGATTGTTCCTTCTGAAAACTTCCTGCAAATGTTCAACCATCTCTTATTCATTTGCATTCATTACTCTTGTCCATTTAGTTTGGTGAGTAGGTGCACAACTATCTTCATGGTTAGGTTGGTGATCCTGGTGATATCAAAATATCTTGAGCCCTTCTAATATTCATATTCCATGACTATTTATTTGAAATCGTCCTTGTAGTCCAAGTCATCATCCAATGATTCTCCCATGTAGATAAGCCCAGTGTATTTGGAGATCAACTCAGAATTTAAGTGAATTATCCTCCCTGTGAAGTAAAACTAATCCTCATGCACACATGACATTAGCCACTAGTATAACCTTTTGGGTTTTCCAAAATATGAAAATTCATAGAGTTGAAAAAATCCATCGTTCTCCAATGTGGTCTTTACAGAGTCATCATACACTAGCTTGTCATCATGTGTCCTTTCTCCTATAGGGAGGACTATTTCCAAAACCATCTCTTTCTCCATGGTGTTTGTCCTATGGTTATAGTCACTTATGGCCACCTTCCATACATGAGAGACCCATTCCATCCCCATTAAAATGCCATCTAGGTATTATGTCTCCGCATACAACTTCTCATTAAAATTAGATGATACAGTTGGTTTTCCTTTGCCATTTCCCTTGCCCTTATTTATTGAAGCGTTCTCTCTTTTCCTTGGTGCCATTTTTCTCATCAATCCCTTGTAATTTATTCTTTTCATCTTACTTCAACACTACTCAGTCCCTCGGCTCCACTCCTTGTGTGGAATTTATCCAAAACCCATGTACTAGCTCTGTAAACCCTAACCTAGAAAATTATCTTCCACAAAACAACATAAATACCTGAGTAAACCCACAAAATAAACTCCTTCACATATTCCTATGTACTCCATTCCAATCTAGTCCACAAATATTTCAAGTTCTCCACTTTGCACATAATTTTCTACAAATTTTCTCGCAAGAATGCCCTAGTTCACAAGAGCTTCTTCGATAACTAAATGCAAGGTAAAATAAGTAACTTACCCTGACCTTTTATTTATCACTTTTTTCTTTTTCCCCATTAATATTCATTCCACCTACCACTATAATACTACATTAAAGATGGATTTTTTCAACACTATCCGTCTGCCTGTTGTGTCTAGCACTTTTCCTTCACACGCAAACTCATGTAAAACTATCACAACATTATAGCGTGACAAAATTCATTGACCATAGAATTATTTATGCATGCTTCAAGCACCAAAGTACGTCATCAACCAAGTTCTTGTTTCAGCATACCTAAGTTTTCTCTACGCTTTTATCCATGTATGTGGTTTTTATAAAGCTATTAACACCAATCTTCACCCATAATCACTTCTTCTACGTGCTCTCCTCTAAAATCATGTGTGTTTGAATTTCTCATTCGGGCCACTGATCAACATCTCTCCCAACACTTGCTTCTTATGACACTATTCACTAAAATTATTTTGTGCACTCTGCACCCCACACTAAATAGATGTGCAGTCCTTTACACATAAAACACCTTTAAAAATTAACTGGATATTGGCACACAAGCGTTCCCACAACAAACAAAATGATACTTCAAAGCATAGCGGTGGTGAAAGGAAACACATATAAGGGAAAATACATTAAGGAAAATCCTAAGCTAACTAGAAATACTACCTTATTTCAAACACCAAGAAGACTTATTTATAGTAGGGCTTCAACCTACTCCTGTTAAAATAATTGGGCAGCCATGTTTTGTCCAGCGGTTGTAAATGACAAGCGCTTGAATTAATAATATATGATATAACATATGGCCCTAACCAATGCACATTGATTTTCCAAGGATGACATAGAAACTTTGAATCATATAGTAGAACCATCTTCCCAACCTCAAATTTCTTGTTCTTAATATGACGATCATGTCATGCCTTCTGTTGGGATTTCTCCATCTTCTAACTCCACCTAGAAATGGATCACCTTTCATCTAGTATCATAAGTTTGTCAATGTGCTCCTCTAATGCTTGTTCATAATCCAATCCTCCTGTGTACACAATACACAGAGAGGGTAACATGAATTCCACTGGTAGAACTTCCTCCACGCCAAAAACTAATTGAAAGGTTTAGCCTTGTTCAATCATTTATAAGACATGTGATATGCCCATAGAACTACAGAGACTTTATCATCTCAGTCCCTTCTTTTGACATCGTAAATCTTAGTTAATGTGTGGCTTAATATTTTGTTAAAGGCCTCAGTAGTCCCATTATCCTGAGGATGTGGTCATTTTTTACCTCCAACTCCACTTTTAAACCCCAAGCACACCGACCTATCACCAAAGTGTTGGGTGCTCACCTGAGGTGCACACGTACACCTAGCCCCACCTTTATGTCATCCTTGTGAGAATGTTTTTCCATTAAAGGAGGAATGGTTTTCAGAATAGAAACATGCATGTATTCTAATACAAAGGTAGTGGAACTAGTTCTAATCACAAATGCACCATGAGATAAACATAAACATCACAACGACATAATAGAATCAGATCTGAACCATGAATAACATGAAAACACACTAGGGTTTGGTCTATAATCATAGAGATTTGGAACAAAGCTTCATATATTGATTATAATCATTCAAAGTAGCCATATTACATCAAAATGGGTCATATCAGATCATATACATCAAGGAATAACATCCCAACCCTACAAAACTACTCTACACAGAGAACCCTAGCTATATTCTTCCATTTCATATATGGTTTCAGACACAAGCACCTAATTCTATGCATAGCATCATCTTTTCCTAGCCTCTCTCTAGTACTAACATCAGCAACAATAACCTAAAACAATAATGGTAGCTCCCAACATTACAACCCACAAAATTATTACAACACTTCATTTCCTTTGAACATGTCTCTCTACTTCAGACCCAAGCACTCCATTAAATAGAATCTGGATCCTTCCTTTACAACCATAGTTTTATCCATGAGTAGATCGCATGCTAGGTGGAAATGTGGTCCTTCATGATCGGGTGCTTATGCCATCTTGCAAAGGATTCCACCAACTATAATGATCATCTTTTAGAATATTCCCTTCATGGAATATTGTTTCCTTGAACCCTGAGACTCAAGGAAAACACCTTATCAACTCATCATACCTATTTGATCCTTCACATGTTTTTCTTATCATACTCCCTTTGAAATGTGACTAAGTCCCCAAACCCTTTTCTGCTTCTGGGTACTAACCTGTCCTCCCACACACCTTTCCTTGATAATTTTTCTACCTTACTTTCCCTATGCACGTGCTCTTCCTCTACCTTGGGACTTAGTCATTTTGAGGGTCTAACATCACCAAACACTAAAATTTTTGTCCATCCTTGGAAATAACCTGATCTTATGTAAAGAATAAAGAAATGGAAGGAAAGAGTAACATACTTCTATCTTGTGCCAAATAATGAAATAATTTCATCATTGTTGAAGCATAATTAGGAAGTCTTTATCTAAGCATGCTTAAATCTTACTCCAGGCATCTACCTCATTCTCCACTCACTAAAACAAATCCCCTATTAATGCACAAAATTCATAAAATGACAACTCCTCACCCCTATCCTTCAGTGTATCAACAATATTTTCCATCTGCTTGTTAAGGTCACTCAACATGTCCATCCTCGGCATAACATAGGGATATAATTCTTTCACTTTGTTTTTAATCGAGACCCTTAGGCCCTCGATATCCTTAGACTTCTTCTCAACCTCTTAAATTATTTTGTCCCGTTCTTTTTCATTACCCTTGTTCTTCTCATGTTACTGCTTCAGGTCCGCTTCATGGATAACAACCAATATATCTGCCACCCTATCCATATCCCCATAGTTTTCATAAAAAACTTTTGCCATGTGTGCCATAGATTTAACTGAGGTGAGGAGCTTGGAGTACTGAGTTATGGTTTCCTCAATCTTGGATTTCTCTTTGGCCTTCTGTCGCTCCAAAATTTCATCTGCTGACTCTAATGAAAGTGGTGGATTCTCCATTGTGAACAAGCATGCCACATCCTTCAAGCAAAGAAAAGTGGACTCATACTTATGTTTAGGAGGGGCCAAATCTGAGTGCACTCAAATGATGGAGTCCGATATAGTCTCTAACTTTTCATAAGCCTTGCGCACCTCCTTTTCCTCTCTTAACTCATCCTTTAGCTATGCCATCATGGACTCTTTTCCTTTTATCTCCCCATCTCTCTTGATTATCTCCTTATTCTTTTCTTTTAATTCTTCCTCTAGGGATCTGATTATGTTATTCCTTCTGAACAATTGTGCCTCTACTTATACTGATACCTTGTTTATCGTGTTACATATCTACTCATCAGTTAGTCATTGAGCATCCACAATAGGATTCACCTCACTAGGGTTGTCTTTATTTATCAGTGCATCTGCATTAATCTCAAATTAAGGATCATAAACATGGGCCTCAAAGGTCCATGACAACATATTCCTTATGCACAAGAATGCACCACCTCTATCAAATGAGGACCAACATAATATTTTGTTTGTAGGCACCATTCTCTAGAACTAGATGTGTAGGACCTTCTTTGGATCACTGACATAATTCATTATAGGTCCTTGTGCCATTGTCACGCCTTTTCCATCGGTGCACTCTGCTATCGAGAAGATCTTAGGATCTCCATCCATGCTCCCATAATCCTTTCCTAATTTCTCTATTTCCTTTAATATCTCCTCAGCATTGTGATACACTTCTTACTTCACCAAGTTATCAATGATTCCTTCCACTTTCCTTTCTACCATGTCCTCCAATTGTCCTCCGGCTAGGGGTGGGGTCTTCTACACATTTTTCCCCACTTCTTTCTCACTACCTCCCACATTGTGAGTGCCTTCTTCATAGTCATTCTGCTCTTCATCAGATTCATGAATATCATAAACATGGGGACTCTTACCTTCCTTGTTCTCTTCATACTCCTCAGATTCATCATTATTCATGTTTTCTGTCTCCTTAGATTCTAAACTTTGGACTACCTTTTGATTCTTCTTCACTGGAAAATATTCTAACATAGGAGACTCTTATTTTTTGGGTATATTATCCTTATCAAGGTATTTATTTCTCCTTGTGTAGGTACTTGGACCATCACCTAACTCCTTTTATGGTCTGAACTATACGTGCGCTCGATGCCCTACTTACTATAGTATCCTCCCTTTCTCTCTTCATCCCTTTCTTCATGGAAGGTTCCTCTGGAATGGATACATCATCTTCAACATACATGAACTTATCAAACTTGGGCCTTAGGTGTGTATACACCCTTACCACTATCTTCCATGCAATAGGATTTGTCATAGACTTCAACATATGTACATCATAAGAGACATACTTCTCCACATACATGTGTTTCTTAGGGTATAAAAACATTATACGCAACACACGGTACTCCTGGTCTACCTCACTTAGATCAAATCTAAGTTTCTTAACCTCCTTGAACATGTTGACATTGCTCTAAAAATATTGAGCTATAAAGGAAAATGGTAACTTACACCATGGGATTTTTGAGCCATTTGTCAAAGTAAATCTTCCTATGCAGAAGTGTTGTTATTTTATGAACTCAAATTCGCTATGCACTATGGCTGGTAGCTTCTTAGGGATTATCTACTCCACTCCAAACACCTCACGCATTCTCTTGTACTATTTATCCAAGTGCACCTTATGTGTAGTGATAATTTTGTCACAAGTGTATGCTTCAAACCTCTTCACGCAGGGGGGGGTGGGGGTCCTCACCACGGTACTCCCAGACATAGCTATTTGGCCCATCGAGCACTTTAATATCTGAAAACATAATGTTAAAAATGAAATTACCATACATGATCTTATCCCCATCATGTTCTGCATCTATGATATCCTTTGTAATGAAGGACGAGAGGTTGTAGATTTTTCCTTTAGAAATTTTTCTGCAAATATTCAACCACCTCTTATTCACTTACATACAATGCTCTTGTCCATTCACCTTGGTTAGCAAGTGTGTAACCATATTCATAACTAGTTTAGTGATCTTGCTAATATAAAATTAGCATGAAATCTTCTTATACTCGTACTCTATGGTTGTTTCCTTTTACTACATCCTTGTCACCCAAATCATCATCCAGTGACTTGCCCAAGTATATAAGTCTAGTATACTTAGAAATCAAATAGGAAGTCAAGCACATTATCCTTCTTGTGAAATAAAAATAATCCTCATGCACACACGACATCAACCACTAGTACAACCTATCTGGTTTACCAAAATATGGCAACTCATAGAGCTGCAAGATTCTAGCCTTTTCCAACGTGGTTTTTACAAAGTCATCATAAACATGCTTATCATCCTATGTCCTCTCTCTCATTAGGCGAACTAAATCCAATGAAATTTACTTCTCCATGGTTCTATTCCTATGGTTGTAATCGCTAACATCCATCTTCCTCATTTAAGACACCCAATCCATCCCCAATAGAACGCCAATGAGGTACTTCATCTATGAGTACCACTCTTGATTGAAACTAGTGGGTGCGATTGGTTTTCCCTTAATTTTACCCTTTCCCTTCTTAAGTGAAGTGTTAAATCCCTTTCTTGGTGTCATTTTCCTTTGTTTGATCCTTTTTATTTCTTCCTTTCTTCTTACTTCAACTCTACTCAATCCCTCGAACTCACTCCTTTATGAAACTCCTCCAAAACCCATGCCCTAGCTCTGTAAAACCTAACTTAGAAAACTTTTCTTCCATAAGATAGCGTAAAACCACAGGAATCCACCAAAAAAACTTATCCACTCATGCCCGTGTACTCCCTTTCCACTCTGGTTCACAGATTTGCTAAATCTTTCTACTTCACATGCAAATATCCACAAATTTCTTTTTATAAGGATGCCCTAGTTCACAAGAGCTCTTCAACAAAAAACGCAAGGTAGAAATAAATGACTTACCTTGAACTTCTATTTATAGATTTTTTCTTTTCCCATAGAAAATTCCATGCCACCTACCAATGTACAACCCATTAAAATTGGATTTTTCTAATGCCATCCTTTTGCATATTTTTTTGAGTGCTTTTCCTCCTCACCCAATCTTGCTCAAAACTCCCACGAATTTCTAGTGCTCAAAAACTACATTGACTGAGGATACTTACACACGCTCCTAGCACCAAAGTAAATCTTCCTCTGCATCCTAGTTCTTGACACCACCTACCTCATGTTTCTCTGAGCTTGTATCCATGTACATGGTTTTTATAAAGTTTATTGACACCAAACTCAACGCATATACACTTTTGTTACGTGCGCTCTTCTCAACCTACGCGCTTCTCCTTAAGGCTGCCAATCCACATCATTTTTAACACTTTATTTTTACCAGACTCTTTATAGAGACTCTCCTTTGAAACCTTTCACCCCACACTTAAAAATACGTGTGAATCTCTATGCATAAAAATCCCTTTCAAAATAGTAATTGGCTACAAGCACACAAACGCACCCACAACAAAATGAAAAAAGACAAGGCAAAGTGATGAAGAAGGGAAACACATAAAAAGAAAAATAATGAAGGGAAATCCTAAGCTACATAACAATACTACCTTATTTACAAACACACTGAAGACTTTCTTATAGTAGGGATTCAACATACTCCTGTTAAAATGAATATGTAACGTTGTTCCATCCAGCACTTATAACTTGCAAGTGCTTGAATCAAGTATATGAGATATCACATATGGTCCCAACCAATGTACTTAGAGCTTTCCTGGGTGGCACAAAAACTTGGAATCATATAAATTTTATTGACACAAAACTCAACCCATATACACTTCTGTTACATGTGCTCTTTGGAACCCACACGCTTCTCCTTAGGGCTGCCAATCCACATCATTTTCAACACTTTATTTTTACCAGACTCTTTACAGAGACTCTCCTTTGACACCTTTCACCCCACACTTAAAAAAAAGTGTGACTCTCTATACATAAAAACCCCTTTTAAAATAGTAATTGACTACCAGCACGTAAACGTGCCCACAACAAAATGAAAAAAGACAAGGCAAAGTGATGAAGAAGGGAAACACATAAAAAGAAAAAGCATGAAGGGAAATCCTAAGCTACATAACAATACTACCTTATTTACAAACACACTGAAGACTTGCTTATAGTAGGGATTCAACATACTTCCGTTAAAATGAATATGTAACATTGTTCCATTCAGCACTTGTAACTTACAAGTGCTTGAATCAAGTATATGAGATATCACATATGGTCCCAACCAATGTACTTAGAACTTTCCTGGGTGGCGCAAAAACTTGGAATCATACAATAGGACCATCTTCCCAACCTCAAATTTTTTGTTCTTGATGTTCATATCATGCCACACCTTATGCTTAGCCTTTTCCATTTTCTAACTCCATCATGTTATGGCACGTTTCTCATCCAGTTTCATCAACTTGTCAATGTGTTCCTCAAGTGATTTTTCATCAGTTAAACCTCCTGCATGCATAATATGCAAAGAGGGTGATATGAACTCAACAAGTAATAGAGCCACCATGTCGAACACCAACTGAAAGGGTGTTACTTTGTTCAACTTTTTATATGTTTTTTGATATGACCATAACACAACATAGACTTTTTCATCACAATCCATTCTTTGAACATTATAAATATTCTTTAATGTGTAGCTAAATTTTTTGTGATGGGCCACCATGAACTCAACCAAAAAGATTCAAACAATATCATTTAATAAATATGCACCCCTATCACTCGTTAAGCTCAACGAACATCCATATTGACTAACTATGTTCTCCCATAAGAACCTAGCTAATGTATCCATCGTGTAATATTTTGTAGGCACCACTTCTTCCCACTTTGTAAGATAATTTTTGTAAGTGATAATGTAGCGCAAACCTATTCTTCACATGGCTGGGGAAATAGGACCCACAAAGTCAATTTTCCATTTTTCAAACAACTATGCACTAACAATAGGCCTTAGTGGAATTTCATCTCTTTATCTTGGTTTACCAAGGCGCTGTAAATGGTCACATGCCTTGAAATAATCAATACAATCCTTATAGATTGTTTCCCACCAGAGGCCTACCAAAAGGATCTTGCGTGCAGTCACATTCCCAGCATAGTGACCTCCTGCAATGACACCATGAGATTCTTCCATTATTGCAACACGTTCATGCTCTAACACTCATCGTCACAAGACCTCATCATGACCTAGCTTTGAAAGGTATCCTCTGATAAAAATATATTTCATGACGCATACCACCAATTTTGTCTCTCCAAGGCCTTCATTTCTTTTAGCACCCGACCTTTCCGTAAAAAAACAATATCCTCTAAGCCAGAGGGCGCACACTGTAATCTAAATAATTGTGCATCTTCCATCATGTCCTTGATGTTCTGCATGTCTTGGCCTGAGTTAATTTGTGATAGATGATCACATCCCAAATCCCTCTTCCCTGGTTTCACCACAACTATAAACTCAAACTCCTGAAAAAATAAGACCCACTAGCATATGCACCCTTATAAGATGGGATTGTTCACTAAGTAATATAATTCCATGTGGTTCGTGTAGAAAATAAAAGGCATTTCCAGAAAATACGGCCTAAATTTTTACAGCACATAGATCATTGACAATGCCTCACGCTCCGTTGTAGTATAATCTGTTCTACTGGAGTCAACTTCTAACTAGAAAAACACAAGGGATGGTCAACAATCCTTTCTCTAGGATATGCTAAGACCACTAAAATCTCCATACCAAATGCATCAACATACACATGAAATGATTTATCCCAAGAGGGAAAATGCAAAATGGGCGCGGTGGTAAGATTCTCCTTCAACATGAAAAATTCCATGTGTTGTGCCTTTCTCCAATAGAACTTTAATGTTTCAATAACTTGTCTAGGGGCATGAAAATATGGTCATATCCCTTGATGAATTTCCAATAGTACCTTGTATGCCCTAGGAACCCATGCACCATTATTTGAATGGTAGGATTCTCCAATCATACTATAAAAAATTTGCAGGGTCTACCAGTAAGCCTTATTTACAAATAACATGTCCCAACAACATTTCAAAAGGAGTGGCAAAAAAATATTTCTTAATATTCTGTGAGATGCTCAATTTTCTACATCTCTCAAACATCAATCGTAGATTATCACAATGATCCTTGACTAACCCATACACTATCCAATCATCTAGGTAAATTTCCAAAAATTTACAAATGAAGTCTTGAAAGGCCTACACAATAATGCGTAAAAACACAATAGGCACGTTCTTCAATCTAGAAGGCATGACCATATAAGAAAATATTCCCCATTCAGTGGTGAATTTTTTTTCTCCTGGTCTTTCTTCACAATTCTCACCTAGTGATAACCCAAGAATCCATATATAAAAGAATAGATATCTTTCCCAACCGCACCTTCTAGAATATCTTCAATAAATGCAGTTGGGAAAGGATCTATGACACTTGTAGCATTAAGATCTCTATAGTCTACACATATCCTTATTCTTCCATCCTTTTTTATAATAATGACCATAGGGCTTACCCACTTAGATTCCTCAATAGCCTTAATAATTACAGACTCTATCATCTTGTCAATTTCCTCCTTAACCTTTACATGTAAATTAGGGCTCATTCTGTAGGGTTGTTTCCTAATGGGGTGCACACCTTCCTTCAAATTGATCCAAATTTTTCCCAACAAAGGATGAACCCATTTTAACTCATGGTATCCATGCAGAAATAAATCTTAGAAATCACGTAGTAGTTCAACTAATTTCAAAACCTCTTGGTCTATCCAGTAGTCTTCAATAACAAATTCCTTGGGCACTACTTTGGTACCAATGTTAACCTTATTCATTTTCAAGGGTTCATGGTAGGCATGTGATTTCTCATTTGTCTTAGCCAAGATCTCATGTGTTCCTTATGAATACTCAACATGTAAATTATACATCTCCTCACCATCCACTAGGTACACCAACTTACCCTTTTCTTTCTCCATGTAGACATGCTTAAGTTGTACTTATTACACTCCTTCTTCAATGAAGCCACCCCCAACTCATGCTCTCCTATAAAATCCAAAATTTGGTCCTCGGCCATGGCACAATATCCCAAGGTCAAGTGCTTGGCTACCTGTAGTGCCTCATTCACTGATTTCTTAGGGGATTAGTACTCAAAATTCTAGATGATATCCACCATCATCTCCTACAGATTCCCCATCTGAAAAAATAAATCTAAATGGATGTACCAAGCACACGCACAACCCCGCAAGGTGGAATAAAAATTATGCACCCATAGGGAAGGGGATAAAGCTTCTACACCTCCCATCCAAGTCTTCTCACACTCCTTAACATGGCATGAGGTGGGTCCCTTCCCATCATAGTAAAAAATTTGAGATGGGGTATTACTACAGAGAAACCTTATAGAGATGGCGATTCTCAGCTCACACCATTCTAAAGTATTGTCTCGATGGGTCACCCACCAATGTTTTGGTGTTCCTCACAACGTATAGGTAAGCATATTCCTTATCTCTACTTGACACTTCCACTAGATCTCCATTTCTCATAGAAATACATCAAGGTTTCCCTCCCCATTGTATTACGGAAATTTCCTCCCTCCCAAGTGCCTAACTGAGTGAGATATGAAATTTTTATCCCATTAACCTTCATATTTCTTCTAACCAAATTTTATGTCCCATGCACCTAATTATAACAAGAAATGTTGGTTGTATCACTCATACACTCTGCATCATCCCATTGAATGACCCCTTCCTTCAATGGCTAAACAAAATATAGGTCCATGATGGTGTGCAAATATACCCTGTTTAAGTCATCTTCACCTAATAGTTCTAAATAAGGCACAATCCATCCATTAGTTAGTGGAATTTGTGTGCAAGTGTTTCTACAATTTTAACCAAATTTAAAGCAAGAAAACTACCACCTAGAAATAGCTTCCTAACCTAGCTAAAAATGAGAAATATGCACCATCATGATGAAGAAATGAGCAAGTCCTACCCTTAACATTAATAACTTTGAATTAATCAAAACATAATGTAAATTAATGAACTTCTTTTCCCCTTAATTTCCTAATTAAACATTTAAAATGAACCTAAGTAATCCAAATGGCAATCAAATCATATTTTCTTGCTTTGATCCTTCAATGGATGCTTGGGTGTGAGGCTTAGCTCTTCAAGAATGGAGGATGGAGATCTCAAGAATGACAAAAGGCTATTAGTATGAAACTATGTGCTTACTTTTGTCTCTTGAGAGATTTAGGTGTAAGTGTAGAAGTAGAGGGAGGGTTGTTTATATAGCCCAAAGGATAAAGGATTCAACACATCCTCATGAATGTGGGACTAATGGAGATGTAGAGTTAGTTATGGATAAGGGGGGTTTAGATGAGGTTGAGTTAGCTTTAGGAGGGTTTAGTTTGTCCTTAAGTGGCTCATGTGGATAAAGGGGGTGTATTAATTAATCAAGATGATTAATTAATACATGTGCAAGCTTTTATAAGCTTTTAGATGGATTTTAGTGTGATTTGGACCATTAGGAGGGAATTAAACCAATTAAATAGTGATTTATTGATTTTAATGAGAAGGGAGGCTAATTAATTAATAATAATTAATTAGACTAGATAGAAGGTGTTGATTAACGAAGGGTCGTTAATTAGGGTATGTGTTGGATAGGTGACTTAATTAATTAGCGTAATGTAATCAATTAATGACAATGGAAGAGAAGATGAGCGCTATTGACAATATGTTGTCAATTTGTGGGAAAGGAGATAATTAGCACAATTTAAGTATTTAAATTGCTCAAGCATAATTATAGGTGTCTACATTTGCCCCTCTTTGGGGTGGCGTAAGTGACGCCACTTCAAAGATAGTAGATGGAAGAAAATTTTGAAGGGATAGAAGAAAAATTAGTAGGAGGGAGAGATGCCCCCTCGAGTGTTGATGGGGTGATGGAAGACGTCGATCGACGATCAAAAAAGGTGAGAGATAGGTAAAAGAATGGGGAAGAGGTAGGATGCCCTGGTGAGAGAGAAAATTAGGGGTGAAAGGGAAGTGATGTAGAAGAAATAAGGAAGAGGGGAGAGAAGAGCTTAGCCTCTAGCCACTGTTTATTGGAACAATTTGGATATCATCATATTGCCATAGGAACTACATCATTAGTCCTTATGAAAAATATAAGCATATGACAATGGTAGAATGACATGAAAATCCATACTACAAACAATTGTCCATTGCTGAAAGTACCAACTCCACGCAACATACACTAATGTAATGCAATACGAGAAGGAAACAAGCTCATTCAACAGGGAAAACAAGTACAAACACACATATCCAACCCAACAATGGTCAAGACAGTTGTACAAATGTTTTGTTATCAGTGCTGAAGAGATCCACAAGTTCATGATTGATGACAAGGGTTAAAAATGATGCCCTGAGCAAGGATACATGCAAGGGGAAATGAAAATGGACATGGGATCCATGAAAAGCATTTGTGTGCAACGAAACAACATTAGGAAACAAAAGTGCCCCAGAGTACAGACGAAGTAAGCAGCTAGCTTTGTGAATGGTTGTGAATCTGGTGATCCATGAGTCGTATTAATTGGGGAAGATGTGAGACAAACCAACAGGATATGGAGAAAATACCATGTGCAAGACACAAGTTTCAGCTGAAATAAGCAAGTTACCATTTTTGTAGGGTTTTTTACTATTTAGGATTTTTGTGAAAAAGTTTGCCCTGTTTTTGGATTTTTGATATATATATATGTTTTTATTATTTTTGCTTTCCAAATTGGTGAATAGTAGAAGAAAGTAGAAGAAGAAATCGAAGGGCCTAGGGGCAACAGAAAGTGCCCTAGGTGGAAGAAAGGAGAAACAAATGACAGATGATTCCCTTGTTTAGTGGAAAAATTAAGAAAAAATAATTATTTGAAAAATAATCATTGACGAGAGTGTGACGAAGAATAAAAATTTCCAGGGAGCAATAAAATTGTCTGAGGGAGAAGAAAGGGGTATCGGACAGCAAAAAATGCCCCAATATGGTGAAAAATAAGAGAAAAATAATTATTTAATAAAAATAATTATTCCACAGTGAACAGAGGAGAAAACGACAATCGAAACGGGCCTCCTAGCCCTCCTGATGGTGAAAAATAGGTTAATATACCCCACCAGGGGGGGTAAAAACATCGCGACTAATTCATTTTAATTGATCAGTTTAAAAAATTTACTATGAGGCTCTGACACTGAGGAGAACCATGGTGATCACACGAGACCAATTGAGGCACACAGATGCAGTCCGGGGGTACCAGTGGCATGCAGACGATGAACCCTTTGTGAGTATCAAACCCTAGCTTTGTAAATTTTGTCATTAATGCATTAATTTTATCTTTTATTCATAGGAAAACGTGTAGGTGTGCCTGCATGCAGGTTCAGGTGTTGGATAGGGTGCGTAGGCATCTTTTTGGGGGTGCATGCATATTTTTGGGGGTGCATGCGTCAAAAATGAATACACACACGCACTGGCATAGACTACACACACCAACGCACACATGCACACATAAGCACATGTGTGTGCCCCACACACGTGGGAAATGGGGTACACATGTGAATAGGCATGGAGAGGGAGGGCAAGCACACACATGGGAGCATACGTGCGCAAGCACAAGCACCCAATGTGTGGTGCACATGCCAAAAAGGGTGTGCAGGCACCTGAAAGAGGGCGCAAATGCCAAAAAACACATGCGCGTAAGCGCAAGTGCCAAAAATGTGGCGCACATGCCAAAAAGGGCACGCATGCACCCTAAACAGGTAGAAAAAGAAAGGAAAATGTCTAAAAACATGACACTTAGAAGAATTTTTAGGATTTTTGGGTTAACCCTAAAAGGTGAGATAGATTTTTAGAAGAAATGTTAGGAACTAATGAGTAGCATGTTATTTTATAGATATGACTACCAGTTTTGTAGATGCGGGAGTGACATAC
This sequence comes from Taxus chinensis, assembly GCA_019776745.2. Lineage (NCBI taxonomy): Eukaryota > Viridiplantae > Streptophyta > Pinopsida > Cupressales > Taxaceae > Taxus > Taxus chinensis. Next base: position 245,806,231 of record CM034149.1, on the reverse strand, counting down.
CTGGATTGCAGAGTTAGAGGGTAGTATGCGTCGGTGTGATTGGTGAGCCATGGTGATATTACTTGAGGTGGTGGGGCTAGGCCCCATGGCTCGGATGCCCTCTATTGTACTAGATCACGGCCTTTTGATTACACTAGCCGAGTGATGGCATAGTGAGAGTCAGTGTTTCAGACTACCCATAGGAGAGCTGACTGTGACTATTGAGGATGTTTGGCAGATTCTCTGCATGCCAATGATGGGCACTTTGATCGAGTATAGCTCTGATGCAGGGCTGATTAGAGCAGCTTGCAGTGCCCTATTTGGTTTTGATGATATCCCACATGACAGGATGACTATAGCATTACATGAGTGTATCTCTGACCCCACCTTGCATCAGGGGCCTCTCTACATCATGGCTCTTATCAATGGGTTCCTACTCACTGATAAGACAGGGACTTCATTTCTGAGAGGACTACTACCATTGGTTCATGGCATTTACAGCGGTGAGAGATTGTTGGGGGCAGTGTATACTGGCCCATTTATACTAGGATTTACACTTGATTACATACCACGGTTAGAAGACCATGGGGCCAGCCTCATTATTACAGATATGGTCATGGGATCATATTACAATCGGATGCCCCATGGGCCCTTTCCATGTTCGAGATCCTGAGGAGCCATCATATATGGCATGGGTAGCAGCTAGTGGAGATGTACGTGGCCATCTTGGCAGCCTATTCAGATATAGGTGAGAGTTTGACAAGCTGGTAGAGATAGATGTCATATGGCGGCCATATAGGCATTTCTAGTGGCCAGAGGATGCCACAGAGCTTAGAGTGTGCCTGGTGGAGCACTTTCTTATTGGCAGCCGATAGCTATATTATGGAGCTATATCGAGTGGACAGGTGCTAGCGGTAGCTTGGCCAGGCACAGGGGGTCCCCAAACTAGATATTTGGCATGCACGTTGGGATTTAGAGAGGCAGACCATGGGGCCTCATATACTGGTGGCCTGAGCTAGGGTGAGTTTCACACAGGTGGTCCCACAGGTATGGGACCCACTATGACAGGTGAGAGATCTCGGGACCACAACTGACTATGCAGCCTGGTATGCTACAGTATTACCCCGAGTGGCTCACCATTCCAGAGGAGGCTTGGGTAGCAGGCAATTCACCTACCTGTAGAGATATGGCATGGTGCAAAGTGTAGGGTGAGGGTAGTAGCACAGGGGCCAGACCCAGAGGATCCCTTTGATGGTATCCCACATGATGGACAGGGTGCCTCATAAGCATAGGGACTGAGGCCGTAGGGCCCAGTAAAGGTAGCAGTGTAGCCACCCAGAGGTAGAGTCTTCGAGTAGGGATAGTCTTCTAGAGCACCTCAAGGACCAAGCCCTAAGGCACAAATAGCCTCCCAGCCAGTGGCATAGATAGCCACAGTACAGGTGTAGTTATAGTAGGCCATAGCTGAGAGAGACATGGCCAGAGCAGAGAGAGACGAGGCTTGAAGCTGGTGTGTGACTGCCATAGCAAAGAGAGATAAGGCCCGAGCTCACATTGTTACTTTACTTTCAAAGCGGGATCAGGGTCAGGCCCAGGCTGGCCCAGGAGATGATAGAGTAGCATGGTAGAGCCAGATCTGAGAGACAGTAGCACAGGGGGCTCAGATACTGAGCCTTCTTCATCAGTCCTAGTCACAGGTGCGGATGGTTATTGCACAAAGAGATCATGTGTATGCACGATCATAGGCACTACCAGCACAGAGGGACCATGCTTGTGCCAAGCTATAGGTGATGACTACAGAGAGAGACCGAGAGGTTGCTACCTCTAGACAGACTGAGGTAGACTTAGGCCGAATGATAGGTGAGAAAGATACTTCTCTTCAGGCAACGCTCTCCTCTAGAGATGCCGACTTGATACGGGACGCCACTAGGCTTGGTGGTGAGGCCTTATTTTATAGGATTACCTATTATAGGGTAGTTCCTCCAAAGTAATGAGTATCACTGCCACAACTGTTAGGGTCGAGTGCATCAGAATCTTGATTACAGAGATCAGGCCATTCTACTAGATCAGTGAGACAGCCCCTACCAGAGTAGCCGGCCAGACCAGTGCCATCCCAGCCTCCAGTGTTTCGTTGTCCAGAGGATAGATCTGAGAGCCTCAGTGAGGGTGAGAGCTATGGTTGAGATCTACAATTTTTTTTGTACAGATTCTTTATATGTATGCCTCTTATGAAGGCTGATTTTTGATGTACAACCTTGTATATATGTATTTTGATGATGCCTCATGATGAAGGCTTGATTCTTTCAGATACATGCCCCTTTTTGATGGCATTGTGTATCGATGATGTATTGTATTGAGTACCAATCTGGACATTGCATACTTGTATAGACATTTTTGATGTAGCATCTTTGTATGCCTCAGCTGAAGGAATTTTTGATATAGAGCACTGATGTGTATCCATTTTTGATATAGATGTATATTGACACACATGTATATATATGAGGATTTATTTTTGGGCTCAGATACACATGTTTATGAGATGATGTACTTTATTATTTTTGTGTCCTGATGCATGTGACATAAGTGGGATAATTCTATGATGTGAAATACCCTTTTTCAGAAATTACTCTATGTTGATTCCCATTGCATGTTGCATTTGTTTGATTCAGCACTTATGGATGCGTTGTGACATGAGTGGGCATACATTGATTCTCATTGCATGCTACATGTTTTGATTCAGCACTTATGGATGCGTTATCTGATTTTGTACTTTGTATGTATCTGATTTCGATGTTTGATGTATACATGTGCTGTGGATGTTAGATGATAGATCTGTAGATGATATCAAATGCATTGCTCATGTGTTATTTTGATGTATATGGACAGGATGATATGATGATATTGTGCGGGGGGGGATAGATTTTTGATTATGTGCAACCCCTCTTGCCCCCATTGATGATACGATATGTGATGATTAGCTTAGCATACATGCATGATGTAAAACTTAGCATTTTGTTTATATATGATGTATAGATGATGTTAGATGTGATGATAATGATGGTAATATGATGTGAATGATAACAAAATAGAGCACATGAAATAAACACAACCAAATGCTAACAAAGAACACCAGGAATTAATGCAATACACCATGATTCACCATGTTTTATTAACATGTAACAAACACAACCAAATGCTTAAGAAAGAACATAATGAATTAACACATTACATCATGATTTCCCAAGATTCACTAGCATGCAAAAACATACCGCAAGACACACAAGAAAGAATAAATCTAATCTAAGCAAGAAAAGATGAATCCTAACAAAGTATGCCTAAGCAACAAACAACCCAAAAGAAAGAATACAAAACAACTATACAAGCAACAAGCAAAGCAAGGAACAAGACAATGCAAGTAAATGTTTTTTTGTAAGATATGTTTTCATGCACCAATTTTCTATTGTTTAGGTTTTTGTGAAACAATTTTCTATTGTTTAGGTTATTTTTGTGAAACAATTTTCTATTGTTTAGGTTTTTGTGAAACAATTTTCTATTGTTTAGGTTTTTGTGAAACAATTTTCTATTATTTAGGTTTTTTTGAAACAATTTTCTATTGTTTAGTGTGTTTTTTGTGAAACAATTTTCTATTATTTAGGTTTTTGTGAAACAATTTTCTATTGTTTTTTTTGTGAAACAATTTTCTATTGTTTTTTGGTGTTTTTTAATGGTTTTCTAGAGCTATGTGCAGGTAACCAAGAAAACATGGGTGCCCCCAGCATTAGATTTGGAATATAAAAGGGCAAAAGCCACACACTTATGAAAAAGAAGGTGAAGTTGTTGAGTTTCCCCCAGCGTAAGATGGGAAATAGCAAAAGACCATACCCTCACAGATGAATAAAAGAAGGAAAAGCTGGATCAAGGCTTGACAGGATGGTGTGCATAGGGAATCTTGAAGGCAGAACTAGGTCTAGGCCAAAGACAACTACCCTCCTAGATGTAGGATGTTTGTGAACAACAAATCCTCCTGAGGTGCGTCGGAAAACAGTTTTTACCCAAGGACTTGTCCAAAGTGGCACAATTGTGTTGTTTTCACTAGTGGATGACCTGTTTTCTCTTTTTATTTTTCTGATTTTTTTTATTTTTGATTTTTTTGAGTTTTTTTTTTTTAATTTTTAACTTCCTTGCACCATGTTTAAGCATAGAACCACTTAAGATGCATGGCATTCATGGGCTCTCAGAGCTCATCACCATTGGGGTGAGCCAATTTGTATGCCCCTGTTACATACTTGGTGACTATAACATAGGGAAACCAATGTGGTTTGAACTTCCCTTTCTTTTCTCGCTCTGCTCTAGTGTTGAACTAGTTCTCCTTCATGACTAAATCACCAACCTCAAATTGACAAGGGATGATTATTTTGTTATAGTTTCTGGAGACTCTGTCCTGATACACTTTTAGGTGATTAAGAGCATGAATGCACCTCTCATCCAGTAGCTCTAACTCATCCAGTCTTGTCACTCAATAATCTTCATCTTTATCCAGATAGTCCTGAAGAGAAATTCTCAGGTATGGAAGTTTGATATCTAAAGGGATGATAGATTCTGTCCTGAACACTAGGGAATATGGTGTCACACCCGTAGGGGTGTGAATGGATGTTCGGTAAGCCCAAAGGGCTAGATGGATTTGTAGGTGTCAATTTGGACCTATTTTGCTGACCATATTCTCCATTATCCTGACCAGAGTTTTGTTTGTTGCCTCATCTTGTCCATTAGCCTGAGGGTAATATGGCATGGACCATTTTAACCGAATTTGGAACCATTGGCAAAGGGCCTTCATAGTTTTGTTCTTAAATGACTTCCCATTATCTGTAACAATGGTTGTAGGAATACCATACCGACAAATAATGTGATTCATGATAAATTTAGAAATATGGGCTCCTGTGACATAGGTTAAAGGGACAGTGTCTACCCATTTAGTAAAGTACTCGGTAGCTGTGATGATATGTGTATGACCATCAGATGAGGTAGGAGTAATTTTTCCTATTAAAGCAAGTCCCCACTTGGAGAATGGCCATGGGGTAGTGATAGGTTGCAATGGTTGCGACAGAGCATGAATAAAATTTTCATACTTTTGGCAAAGCACACATTTTCTAACATAATTGCAATAATCAGTTTCCATGGTAGGCCAATAGTAACCTACTCTCAATAGTTTATTAGCTAAGACCATTCTATTTTGTATGTGCTCTACATACCCCTTCGTGCACTTCAATGATTGCTTGGATTGACTCTGTCACATCCAGACAACATAATAGATTCCCATCATAGCCATGATGATAAAGTGTACCTCCTAAAAGGATGTAGCAGGCTATCTGGAGAATCAGGATTTGCTTTTCAGAATGGGAGATATCGGGAGGGAGTGTGTTTTCCTTAAGATAGGTGAAGATGGGTTCGTACCACGGGGAATGGGGACCAACAACCTCACAAGCCAGGAAAGATTCTGGCATGTCATACACGGGCTGGCATAGATTTTCTATGAAGAAAGGCATATCAATATTCCCTGGTGGAATACGAAGCATAGAACCTACCATTGCCATGGCATTTGCCAATTTGTTCTGCACTCTTGGGATTTACTCAAAGGTAATGCACAAAAATTACTCCTTTAGAGTTTCCACTAACTTTTTGTAAGGTATGAGCTTGTCATCCTTAACCTTATATTCATCATTAACCTATTTGATGATTAACTACAAATCACCTACAACCTTAACTTGATGAACATTCCACTTGATGGCCAGCTTCATCCCTGCAATAAGTGCTTCATATTCTACAATGTTGTTTGTGCAAGGGAAGCCCAGGTGAAAATCTTGCGATATAGGATCACCAGAAGGAGCAATAAGGACCACTCCTGCACCTGAACCATGAAATTGTAAACGATCCATCAAAATGTATCTGCCATATGACAGATTCTTCAATATAAATCAATGAAGCATCTGACAGATCTAGATTCAAATGTTCCATGCTTTGCAAAGGTGCTTTCGCTAGCTGGTCTGCAAGTACTTGTCCTTTAACCGATTTTTGATGGACAAATTCTACGTCAAACTCACTGAGTAGAATGATCCAATTAGCCATTCTACCTATGAGGGTGGGTTTGGACAACAAATACTTGAGTGGGTCAACCTTGGATATGAGTTTGGTCTTAGTATTCAACAGGTAGTGGAAAAGTTTTTGGAAAGTAAAAACAACGGCCAAGTAAGCCTTTTCAATCTAAGGATAATTGAGCTCATAGGAGATGAGGGCACATCTCAGATAGTACACCACTTTCTCCTTATGACCAAGGCTGTATTGGGTGAGCAGCGCACCAATAGTAAATTGTGTAGTGGAAATATAGAGCAAGAGTGGTTCCCTAGGAGTGGGAGGCATGAGGACAGGTGGATTAGCCAAGTACTATTTAATCAAAGCAAAGGATTGCTATTGCTCAGGTCCCTAGATGAAATCGATGTCCTTTTTAAGAAATTAGGTGAATGAGTGAAATTTATGTGTAAGCTGGGAGATGAAGCGGTGAATGGCTTGAATTTTCCCCTGTAAGCTGTGCAGTTGCTTGATATTCTCAGGTGGAGGCATTTCAGTAATAGCAGACACTTTAGCAGGGTCTACCTCAATACCTCATCTTGACACAATGAAGCCCAATATTTTCCCTGATAGCACACCAAAGACACATTTCTTTATATTTAGCCTGAGTTTGTATTCACGTAGGCGTTCAAAGATATGCCACAAAATAAAAAGATGATCCTCTCTTGTTTTGGACTTTCCCAGGATGTCATCTACGTAGTCTTTCATGATATAATGAATCATATCATGAAAAATCACTTTCATTTCCCACTAATAAGTTGCTCCTGCATTTTTGAGGCCAAATGGCATTACTTGATAGCAGAAGGTTCCCCAAGAAGTCATAAAATTTGTTTTGTGTTGGTCTTCTTCAGCGATCTTGATTTGATTGTATCCCAAAAAATCCATCCATGAGTGATATCATTTCATACCCTGCTGTTGAGTCAACAATCATGTCAATGTTGGGCAGCGGAAAATAATCTTTAGGGCAAGATTTATTGATGTCCCTAAAATCCATGTGCAGATTCAGATACAGATAGGTTTTTTCTGGACAGGAACAATGTTCGATATCCATTCAAAATAATCAATTTGCCTGATGAATCCTGCTGCAAGCAATCTTTCCAACTCTTCTTTAACCAATAGGGCCACTCTTGGGTGCATCTTTCGGAGCTTCTATTTGATAGGCTTCGCATCTGTTTGCACGACTAGGTTGTGCATGACTAGAGTCAGATCTAAGCCATCTATGTCTTTGTAAGACCATGCAAACACATCAATAAACTCTCGCAACAGCATAGTGAATGTCTTTTGTTCTCTAACTGAGAGTGATGCTCCCAATTTCACTATCTTGGGATCTTCTTTTGTACCAATATTGACATCAATGGTTTCTTCGACTAGCAATTTTGATAAGTCCTCCATACGCATAGGATCAGGAGGTAGGTTGAGATCTTCATCCAAGGATGTCTCCACAATATTTTCATCCTTGGTGTGGTCACTTTGTTTGTCCTTTGATTTTATTATTTTTTTGTCAGCTAGTGCCTCAAAGAGGTTTTCATTATTTGACTTGGAAATTCGATTTTTTCTGAGGATTTTCTTTAGAAATTTTGCCCTCACTTTTCTTTAAGTTTTGCTGACCACGAAGTTCAACCTCCTTGCTGAAGTAGGCACAGGTATCTAAGTCAATAAAGAAACCTTTCTTATGATCTATAATGGGAATTTTATCCCTTATGCTTATGAATTCTACGATAGCCTCATCATTCTCAAATAAATCTATCGCAGCATGTGACGTTTTTAGTCTCATTCAATAAGGAAAGGGTATACAAGGTCAAGGGTTGGTTTCATGTGAAGGTTATGGTTAGAATAGTGTTGTTTATGAAAAGGTTTGTGGAGGTCAAATCCTCATATTGGCTATAATTGGAATCCGTATCACTGTCTAGATAGTCAGAGCTATCCTCACACTCAGAACAAGTAGTGTCTTGATCATTGGGGTGCGCTCCATAAGGGCAAATCCCAATGCCATATCTTTCTATTTTGAAATGTGGAAGAGAGACCGGTTCTATTTGTCCTTGTTTGTTCCTCCCACATCCTAGGCCTTTGTAGCCCAAGGAGTACATCATTTTGTTAGATTTTTCATATTCCAAGGTTTCAATAATAAGATGGCTGAGTATCCTCAGGGACCCAAGTTGTAGGTGGATCAAGCAATATTTCTTTAGCTAACAAGCCTCCAGGCAAGAATGACCCAATAGTGTGTTCCTCTCTAGATCTTCTAAAGTGGTAGTTGGGTCGACCTCTAGTCATGGGTGACAATGAGAGGTCTGAAAGTAAGAGCTCTTGTTGTACATTATACTCCCCACAACCATATTCAAGGATTTTCATCTCCCATGAATCAAATGGAGATGTTGAAGTAGATGTGCCCCATGAACGCAAGAAGAAAGAGAATCTGAATCCACCTAGGATTCCATGGCCTCAGACTAGAGAGGGATAGCTATATTTGCAGAGGGACATGCATATGTACCATTTCGTGCAAAGCTATTGAGAGCTCTACAGTGAGAAAAGGGCTCATAATCTCCTTGTATTGTAACTGTATGTCCCTCATGCTTCAACTTAATGCATTGATGAAACATTTGGTGGCACGGCCTGCATGTCATGAATCCATGGTCGGCCTAGAATCATGTTATATGGAAGCTCTAAGTCTAGGACATGAAAATTTGTCTGATGGCAAGTGGGGCCCACCTTCATGGGCAACATGACGGTTCCTACTGACTCCATTTCCCACGTTGTCGTATGTGGTGATAGTGATAATACGGGACTCAAGATCTTCCTATGTATATCCCAATTGTTTAACCAACTTGAGTGAAAATGTTCAATCTAGACCAGTTATCCACAAGCTCCCATTTGATTTTCCTGTGGGTGACAACTACCTAAATTTATAAGGGAAGATTATGTGTTGGATTCTCAGTAGGGAGCTCCCTATGGTGGAAAGTGAGATGTTCACTTGGTGCAATGTTTGCCACCACAGCTTGAAGGTGTGTAGGATTGACTTCTAAAGGCACTCCCGACACCTAAAGAGCTTGGTACATAATGTCTTTATGCACATTTCATATCTTGAGAAGATCTAAGATCAAAATCTTAGTAGATGTCTTTTCAATTTTTTCTAAAAGGTTATATTTACTGGTTTACAGGGTTGATGGAGAAGGTTCCAGAATTATGAGGTGGGTACACCTTGTTACCATAACATAATCCTTTCCCTTGATCTAGATGGTATTGACACGGTCAGCAGGAGAGTGAATACATCCAATAAATGAATCATAATGATTGTTTTCTCTTTTGCTGTACAAGTAATTCATGGTTTTATAAGTGTGGGATGACTCTCCCCAATCCGGCTTTGAATTTTCTAACTTATCATGCTTGGGGAATGGTTCTTTATATATACCCATTTTCTCGTTAGGTGTTTGTGTTTTGCCTAGGTTATCCACCTCTATCTCCCCATTGTCAATGAGGTCCTAAATATAATGGTGAAGCTGCATAAATTTTTCTGTCTTATGTCCTTTGATGTGATGCATTTCACAATATTCATGCTCCTTGTACCATGAAGGTTTTAGAGCATTGTCGTCAAATGGTTGTGTTGTATGATAGGTCATCATGTGGGCTGCATCTAATTGTTTTAGAATAACTGACAAAGGTTCATTGATAGAGATGAACATTCTTCACTTTGGTGGTGGTTGAATTGGGCCCTTGGTCAATTTAAAAGGTTGACCAGTTTGGACCATTTGAACACGTTTGGAATCAGGATTCAGTCTGCCACCACATTTTTATTTTTGTTAAAGATCTTCGGATTTTCCGTGGGTTTAAAATTTTGGTTGTCTTTAGATTGGGTTTTGAGGATGCCTTTGGCAATGAAAGATTTTTCTATCTGAATCCCTTTCTCGATAACCTCCTCAAAAGTGTGAACACAATGCATTTGGAGGTGGAAAGCTATATCCGGGTTGAGATTGGGAATGAAAATACCAACTAACTATTTTTTAAGGAAAGCACAAGGGAAGTGACTAGCTATCCCTCTCCATCATTGGAGGAAGTTGGAAAAAGTCACATGAGGGTGTTGCTTGGTGCCACACAAATCTACCATGGTGACATCACTCTCTATGTTATACAAGAAATGATGCAAAAAGATTTTTACCAATTCTGGCTAGGTGAAAATTGATCCTCGTGGTAAGTGTGTAAACCACTCAAAGGCTTGACCTTTGAGAATCTTGGGAAAAAGTATGATGAGGTAATTGTCACTATAAGACACCTCTTGACATGCCATGTAGAAATCTTTAACATGATCCCGTGGATCTCCTTTCCCTTTATATTTTCTGAACTTTGGCATATCAAATTTCTTTAGAAATGGTTGAAGGGTCATTGTCATATCAAAAGGATAGGGCATAATTCTTCATATTGATATTTGCTAATGCTGCCTATATTGCTCTCTTGCAAGCTTACGGGCGTCTCTTTCATAGACTGCACTTCTTGTGAGAGAAATTGTTCTCTAGTGGGAGAAGTGGGGATGTATACATGATGATACCCTGTGTCTTCTTCTCCTTGGTTTTCTCGATGGAGTTCATTGATCTTAACCTTAGGCCTAAACTTTTGAAAAATTTTGTTTGCATCTTTCTGTACATGGGAAGTAAGCAAAGCTAGTTGTCAGCTTAGGTTATTGATTTGTTGTTGGATTGTGGCTTGGTTTGTGGCTTCCTCTTCTAAAGGTTCCTCATCCTCGTATTATGGAGGTTCTTCATCCATCTCATGTTCTATCTTGTTTCTTTGTGGCACTCAGATAAATGGTATTCTATGCCCTACCACTTTATCTTTTCCTACGTAAGAAGTGGAAGCATTTCTGTGTGTTAAAATATCTTCCATATTGATAAGGGGATGTTCTTCCTCCGTAGCGTCATTTGCAGGTAGTATTGTTTCATTATCAGTGGGAAATTTGGCCCCTAATTCTATGACCCTTGCCAACACTCTTATCTTTTTTTCTAAGAAGAAACTCATCTAATAAAGTGGGGTCAAAATCAAGTTCTGTGTGTGGTGATTCTAATTCATTTCCACTATGATCAACCATCTCTTCTATTTCCTTTTCTGCAAAAAACAACGGTCTTAGGTTGTGTCCAAGGAAGGGGTTGGACCCTTGTCTATTAGAGGTTTCCCAAGCTTTGTCTTTTTGTTCCTCATATGTGTGTTTCTTTAACCCTAGACGTGTTTTAGGAGCCATGTTTTCGTGATAGTTTCACTAGGGAAAGTTGCAAATATGTTCAAAGCTTAGTGACCACCCCTAAGTGAAATGCCAAGTTTAAGGGAATGAAAAAAACGTTAAGTAAATACAAGAAGTAAATGCGACCTCCCAATCAAGATATACGATGAGCAAGCTCAACTTGATTAAGACCTATATTTCAAAAAGTGTCAATTACAATTTGCAAATGACACAACAATATCACCAAGATATGTTAACCCACTTTGTGAGAAAGTGAAGTATTGATATCAAGATGTTATTGATATAACATGCACAAATGGTAACACCTAACACTCTTTGAAATCAAGGTAATAATAGAACCGCACTAAAAATCTCAAAGTATAGCTAGGAATAGTTAAAAAATGTGTGCAACATAACCTTACAATATAGGTATTTATGTCAAGTTTATAAGAAACAAGACATAAATATCAAAATTGTACTGATACGATACATACAAGCTAACTCTTCTAAGGAAGTCTGTGATGATGAACCACACCTAACTACAATGATGATATTGACATGGGTATCAAGATCACAATGGCTACCAATGATGTGAATATGCCTCCACACACTTTAGACGTTTAACTTACCCAGACACAAACATGGATGGGCGCAAACAGACATAAAAGTGATAGAAACAGTCGATTGGTAACACAAAGGTAATCACCCTTCTTCTGATCAACAAAGTGTCAAAAGAATGTGAAGGAAGAAAATAAAAAAAAGGATGAAAATTTCTGGCTTCACTTCGGCAGATTTTTGCCTCGCCCTAAGGAAAGTAAAAACTAGGTGAATGTAACACCTCACACATTTCACAAAAATTATGGTTCACAACTCAACACTTTTTTAGAATGGTTGAAGTGGGATCCTGGCCAAAGTATATCTTCCTAGGTGGTTCTCTTGTCCTAGGTGCTACAAATATTATCCATGAGTGGGATGATTTACCCAAAAAGTCACATTGACTAGTTTGGGAGTATCTCAACTTTGCCCTATTCAAGCACAGTGGGCAATAAATGCATCCAATTGTGTACTTAAAAGGGTTGTGTGGGGAAAACTTGTAACTCTATCTCATAAAGGATTTACTAGTCATATAGGTAGTACGGAGCACTTCTCATTTCATCCACAAGGTTCCCTCTTTTGTGGACTATTTTGGGGTTCCTGGAACCACCCCCATTGTTGTAGCTTAAGGCATTATGCCAAAGGGGTTATGTTCTAGTTGCGCAGAGAGGGACGTACCCTTTTCCAAAACTTGCAATACAGTGTTTTGAATATGTTGTTTGTTTTATCTTGTTTAATTAGATGTGGTTTGCTCGAACAACATTTGGCAACTTGTATAACAATTGTATTAGTAGTTTTCCGACTTTTGTTTCGATTCCTTCGTTATTTGACAAGTGATGGCGTTTTGGTCCTGTATGATGATTTTTAGTAGTTTTCCATAAAAAGAGAAGGCATCATTTCTGATTCTCTAGATCGTCTAGGGACGCAAGAGAAGAGAATACGTGATTGTCTTCAAAAATCCAAAAGAAATCAAATGGAAAAACACTTTAATTCAACTATGCCAAATTAACCAATTCCAACTCAATTACTCTTAACAATCTTACAGCACCAAAAGGACTCAAGAATCATTTTTGATTCCCAAGATCACCCCACGGGATGTGAGGGAAGAGCATACATGATCTTAATCCTATAAGTAAAAAATGCAAAATATTACCTAACCAAATACAAACATGGAAAAACAGCCTGTAAAGACAAATATATGATTAGATAAACCTGCAAGAATGTTAGTGTTATCCAAAATATGCCCCTTGCTCATTTTTTGGCTAACTCCTTCCATTCTTCCCTCTCTTGTGCCTCAGTCATAAATTTTTACTTTTTAGGTACTCAAAAATTTCTGGAAATTACATCATTAGATAGAGATCTCTGCTAGATTTCCAGAAAGGTAAAGTTTTCCTCCTAACTCCATGTATTTTTTAAGCTATGACTCGACAGAGTTTTTATGGGAAATTTTCCCCAGGAAGGCCCGCAGCCAATGAGATGCCACCACGTGTCCAGGGAAGTGGCGGGGGTCGAAGGATAACTTGGTTTTTTACCAAGTTTTTTGGCAAATTTTTCAAGAGGAAATATTTTCCCTGCACGTTCACCGACGAATCAGGTGATGCCACATGTCCAGGGGTGAAATTTGAAAAATTTGGCTAAGTGTTGGTGCATGGAAATTTTGGAAGGAGGGCCCGCGCCCAATAAAAATGCGCCACATGTCTTATGGTCTAGGGAAGTGGCGGGGGGTGGAGGAGAAGTTGGAATTTTGGTGAAGTGTTTCACCAAATTTCAAAGAAGGATTTTTGGCCCATTGCCCCCGCCAATCAATCATGTTTCGACACGTGTCCCCAGGGGCCGAAGCCACGGAGTGCGGGAGGGAATTGGGATTTTTTCCAAAGTGTTGGCATAAAAAAATTTATTCACCCCAAGGGCCCGCAGCCAATAATATGATGCCATGTGTCCCAGAATGGTGAAGGGTGGGGAGAATTTGGAAAATTTTCCAAAGAGAAAACAAAGGAAAATTCAAAGAGGAAAGCCCACCCCCCTTATTGTGAGCCAATGGAATCTCGCCACGTGTCCAGGTGGTGCTAAAATAAAATAAAATCCCGCATGAAAAATTCTAAGGGGTAACCCCACATCTAATGGGGTTTTTCCACGTATCCAATGGGGAAAATAGTCAAGAGACCTATGGAAAATTCAGGAAGGACAGGCCGCGACCAATCAGCGCGTGCCACGTGGCCTCAACTCACCGGCTCGACGGGGATTTTGTGGAAAATTTCCCAAAGGGAAAATCAAAGGAAAATGGATCAGAATGGGCCCGCACCCAATAAAAAAGTGCCATGTGTCACCTGGAATGGCAGAGTGCGGGGATTTTTTTTGAAATTTTCCCAAATGCAAAAAAGGTGAAAAAGTTCAAATTTTCTCCCGCCAATCCGATTTGGCCCTGTTTTTCCCTAAAACTACAAACGGCCATATCTTTCGATCCAGAGCTCAGATTTTTGCGTTCTTTATATCAATGGAAATATGGTGAAATTATCTACAAGGTTATAGGGTCATTTTTGAATTTTGATGGAGTTTAGAGAGAGAAAATAAAAAAATTCCTCTGGCACGTGGTCATGGACATAAATGACATTTCAACCACCGTTTTTAATGAAGAATGGCTCGCATTATCTCCTAGCATGGCTAAAAATGTTAGGGGATGGGTCTGTAAGGATGCCCATGCTGTTTTGATTTCATTTTGGTCAATGGTTGAATCCCTTCCATGTTTTCCCATGTTTCTCTCTCCTGGGCTAGTCCCTTACACTGTAAAAGCCAGATTTGGCTCATTTTCAAAGGGTTGAACATTCCTTTTTTATTGCAGGCTCTCTCTTTCACCTTGAAAGTGATTTGTTGGAGAAATTAGACCTTTTTTCAAGACTGTAACCTGTTTTGCCTCTGAGGTGTTGTAATGCAAGTGTTTTTTGATGAAAATCACAATACAAGCTCTGTGAACTAGTTTTAATCCTTTGTCTTTGTTGTTTGATTCAATTCTAACCTTCCATTATAGTTATCAGTTTGTGAATGAAGTTTTGTTTCATTTTATGAACTATGTCACTCTGTAGTAGTGAGAAATGCTCACCACTCCTTTTGTGCATCACCTATTAGCATTAGTTTTATCTTTTTTGCATTCTCTATCTTTGTCCCTTTGGAATTTAGAGTAGAAACTAGGAACATAAACCTCTGCAACTTGTAAGTGATAAATCTGATCATAGGAGTTGAGGAACCAACATCTAATATGGAGATTCCTTTCCCATTTTACAATTCCCACACTTGGGGAAAGGATTCAATGTTGTGCAATCACAATGGATGTCTAATGACCAAACTATAAATCTAATCAACATCCAGGGGTGCTGCTGATTTGCCACAACAGTTTTGGCATGCCGGGTGGGACCTAGAAGTCTCCATCTTCATTGCAAAAAAATTGATGTGCATTTGTTACAAGTTTCTTGCTTAAAAGAGCCCTAAATTACACATCTGGCGACTCCAAGGAAGAAGAATCAACTTGTTTTAGCAGTGCAGGCCTGAAAACTCATGAGAAGAATCACAACAAGGTCAAGAGCTGGAGAAGAAGAGGTGCTATTTGAGTATTTGTAGTTATCTCCAAGAAGAAGGAAAAGAGGGAGGATGATTCAAAGGTCTCCATCTCCACCAAAAAAAACTCTCTCGCCCCCTCCACCTGGTAGGCCTTTCATTTAATGAACAAGGATTCTAAGGATAATTAGAATGGCACAAAACAACCCCTATGTCAATTTCACTGGCAGCAGCCCAATTACTCTCAATGCACAAAATCCAATCGTAGTTGCAGCATTGAAGAACATCCCATACTTTACTGGAGAGAATCATGCTACTCTTGGTGATCATGTTAAGGACATTGCCAATATTTGTGCAATCCATGAGATCAATGAGATGCAAGTTGTTGTCAAACTGCTGTCATCTTCATTCAAAGGGAAATCTTTGCAATGGTTCAGGAGTCTTGCCTCAAGTTATATTAAAAATTGGAATCAGCTATGTATAGCCCTCCATGAGTAGTTTGGAGAAAAGGGAGACAATTTGTCCCTTTTGAAGAAGTTGATAACCATCAAGAGAGCTCCCAATGAGCAGCTGACTAATTTTAATTTCAGATTTGAAAGGACTTGGGAGAGAATTCCAGTGGCAGTCAGGCCAACAGTAGAAGGTTCTTTTCTTTATTACCTCAAAGCTTTAAATTCTAATATTTCTATGTTAATTCAGTCCATGGGATGCACAACTATCCCCATTGCTTATAGCATTTCCATTAGAGCTGAAAACTATTTGATTCAAGCTGACAAGCTAGCTCCTAGACCTTCAATGCCACTGTTTCCAAGTTTAGAGAGCCCAAACACTAATCAAACACCTAATTTAGCTCCTATTCCCACTCCTAGAAATCAAAATCCAAGTGAAGCTTCTACTTCATCTTCTAGTGCCTCGAATGAACTTCAAGAAGTCATGAAGCAGCTGCAAAATTTAGGTAATGAGCTAGTTACACTCAAGAGGCAGCAAGCCCAAGGTTTTAGACCTCCCTTTTAGCCTCAAGCTTAGCCTAATAGGTAGCCATATCAACCCTAAAGACCACCCAATCCAGCTACAAATCTAAATCAAGCAAGGCCTCCTGCCAACAGACCATTTCAGCCCAATAATCCCAACGCTACATCTACCACTAAAGCATTAGTGCCAGTACAAAAAAATATAGCTCAAGAGTATGATTGGTGTTTCCCATGCAATGAACCTCATAACCAATCCATGTGCTTCAATAGTGCCTTGAATCAAGCATTAATGGTGACAAAAACTGGTGTGGAGGGTGAGGGTAGTCAAGAAACATTCCAGCAGCAGTCAGCTCCAACTGATACCACACTTGTAAACTGGCAGGCAGAAGATTTTTATGGCATGAATCAAATAGTTTCCCTAAGTGTTGCAGCCAACACAAGGTCAAAGAGGAGAAATTTGGGTGAAGAACAACCATTATCCCCAAACAATCCTCAATCTTCTATCACCCCAAAAACTATTGGCAAACAAAATCCAATCCCAAACACGTAAGGACTGCCCAAGATAGCTCCTAGGCCAACTCAAATTCCAGTTGTTGCTGCCCATGTGCAAGGAATGAATGTGCAGGCTAGGGGACAACAGAGATATGCTTCATCTCCATTCAACATCATTGATCAAATGAAGAAGACAAATTTAAACATATCAATGTGGGAATCACTATCTATACCAGGCCAAAGAGATTTGTTACAAGCTACCATGAAGGACTGGTCAGCTTCAAATCAGTAGGTCCAAATGCAAGAGAAGGTGCTCACAAATGCTTCCCAGCCTGAGGGGAATCATGGAGGAAAGCAAGGTAAAATGTTGAAGCCCCCTCCATTCTATGTTTCATTGATCTTTGGAAATCAACTAGTACACAATTACATGATTGATTCCGGGGCAAGTAGTTCAGTAATGCCCAAGTAAATAGTTGATTAGTTGGGAATTAAGTATGAAGTCATATCCAAAGGGGTAGTGCAATTGGATGGGACAACAGTAACAACAGTTGGAGTGATAAAAAACTTGATTCTTACCTTGCATGCATGTCCCAATGTTGTTTTTTTGCAAGATGTCTCAGTAATAGACCTTCCACCACTCTTTGCCCTATGTTTGTCAAGGGATTTCATAGCCAAGATTGGAGGTTACTTATCTATTGATTGGTCACACATGTTGTTTAGAACAAGATATGGAACTAAAGCCACAATCAGATCTAAACCTATTGCAAACTTTCACATTGAACCTTACACTCCAAGCCAAATCAATACCAATTGTTCAACGTTTGATCAAGAGGATTATCCAAGCACTGATGAAGCTGACACCAAGGTAGGAAGTATCCCAGATCTAACTCTTGATGAATGGGCAAACAAGGTGCATTCTTTTGATCCTTATCAAGAAATAGAAGAATCTGAGTTAGGAGTCTATTGCATGCATGAAGAAAATCAGCCTATTCCTAGCATCACCAAGCCAGACCACAAGGATGAAAATGAGGTATGGAAGTTGCTTTTTGATGAGTCAAGGAGTAGACAAGGTGCAGGAGGAGGAGCTATGCTTGTTTCACCACAAAGAGTTAAGTATTATTTAGCTTTTAGATTTAAGTTTGCATGCTCTAATAACACTGCTGAATATGAAACTTTGATACAAGGATTACATTGGTAAATCAAGAGAGGAATAAAGAACTTGCAAGTCTTTGGTGACAATGAGTTGATTGTCAACCAAGTTAAGGGGTAGCATGCTGTCAAGAAGATCTACTCAAATGCTACAAGAACAGGGTGTGGGACCTCATTGAATATTTTGAGAGTTTTGGCATAAAATTCATTCCTAGAAAAGAGAACCAAGCTGTTGACAGGCTTGCAGCAGTTGGGGAAGCCTTTGACGTTGTCAAAAGCATTCAAAAATATAAGCTATAGCCAAACATCCATGTGATTGTGAGGCCTTCAGCACCAGACAACAATGTAAGTTGGTAAGTTTTTGAAAATGATCAGCAAATCATCCATTTCTTGCAAGAAGAAGCTGAGTTCTTAGCTAAAAATCAGGAAAAATTAGAGCAGCAGTATGGTGACCAAGTGTTACAGCTGAGAACCAACAAACTACCAAAGGGACTTATTACTTTGGAGTCCATTTTCAATCCTAATGATTAGTTTAGGAAAGAGAAAGCAAACATTCAAGTCAAGGGAGAAGATTCAGTATCCATATTTTTAGAAGGAGGAAAATCACTCTGAATTGGTAAGATGACAACTGAGCAAGAAAGGTATGAGTTCATACAGCTTTGTCGATAATTCCCTGATGTGTTTGCTTGGAGCTATGAAGATTTGAAATGTTTTAATCCTGAGTTAGCTCAACATACCATTGAATTGGATCCAAATACTAAACCCATCAGGCAAAAACAAAGGCCAGTCAACCCCCACATAGAGCCTCTCATGAGAAAAGAATTGAATAAGTTGATAGAATCAAGAATCATATTCACTATCAAGCATTCTAGTTGGGTAGCCAACTTGGTTCCAGTTAGAAAGAAGAGTGGAGAAATCAGATTGTGTGTTGACTTCAGCGATTTGAATAGAGCATCTCTCAAGGATCATTATCCACTTCCTTCTATGGAGCAAATTTTGCAAGTTGTTGCTGGCTCTGAAAGGTTTTCACTACTTGATGGCTACTCAGGGTACAATCAAATTATGGTGAAAGAAGAAGATCAGTTCAAGACATCCTTTACAAACAAATGGGGAACTTATGCATACAGGAAAATGCCATTTGGGTTGTCCAACGCTGGAGCTACCTTCCAAAGAGAAATGGACATGGTGTTCAAGGATTTGATTAATAACATAGGGCTAATATATCTTGATGATATCACTGTTTTTTCAAAAAATGCAGCAGACCACCTCTCTCATTTGAGACAAGTGTTCCAAAGGTGTAGAAGATTTAGAGTCTCCTTGAATCCTAAAAAATGTATTTTTCTAGCCCATGAAGGAAAGCTCCTTGGCCACATTGTCTCCAAATAAGGATTAGCAGTTGATCCAGAGAGAGTTAAAGCCATAAGAGCACTACCATTGCCAAGCCACAAGAAGGCTCTTCAAAGTTTCTTGGGGAGAATAAATTTTGTTTGGAGGTTTGTCCCAAATTTTGCAGCCCTTGTCAAACCTATCACCAAGATGTTAAACAAAAGTATGGCTTTCAAATGGATAGCAGAGGGAAAGGAAATTTTTGAAGCAATCAAAGAATCCATATCTCAAGCCCCAACTCTCACTAACCCAAATTTCTCCAAGGACTTCATCCTCTATGCATTTTGGGGTGATGATATTATTTCTGCAATTTTGGTACAGCAGAACAAAGACAATGACGAGCAGCCAATTGCTTTCTTCAGCCAAATCCTGGAGGACTATGAGGTGAAGTATTCCTTCATTGAGAAGCATGTTCTTGTAGTAATCGGGAGCTTAAAGAAATTCACGCATCTAGTTTCAAACAACAAGGTCCAATTGTTGGTTTCTCATGCGGGAGTTAAAGACTTCCTCCTCAACAAAGACTTGAATGAAAAAAGGGCAAGTTGGATTACTCGTGTCATGGAGTATGACATTGAGATCAAAGTCACCAAGTTGGTGAGAGGGAAAGGATTGTGTGAGTATCTGATTTTGAGAAAAAAAAAGGAAGCATGCAATGAGAAGGAGGTTGTTTTGGTGTTGCAAGACAACTATGAGAAGGGAAGCACTCAAGAAGAAAATGATGATGTCCCCACTCCTTTCTGGACCCAAGACATAATGCACTTCCTAAGCATAGGTCTATGCCCTCCAGAAATGAACAAGACCAAAAGAAGACACTTTAGATTGCAGGCTGTCCCATATGCCCTTGTTGATGGTGTTTTGTTCAAGAGGGATGTGAATGGAGTACTGCTGAGATGCATTGGTAAAAATCAGATTCATAGGGTGTTGGAAGAGTTCCATGGTGGACCAGCTGGTGGTCATTTTGCACCAAGAGTGATAGCTCTAAAGATCATGAGGGCTGGCTATTATTGGCCCAAGGTTTTCAATGATTGTTATGCATGGATCAAGAGGTGGAAGAATAGTGCATTCTTCATAGGTAAGGAGAGACTAGCTGCCCTTCCATTGCATCCAATTTCAATTGACCAGCCATTCATGCAATGGGGTTTGGATTTCAATGGAGTCATTAATCCCAATTCAAGCCAAGGGCACAAATGGATTCTAACAGCAACAGATTATTTCACCAAGTGGACTGAAGCAGTAGCACTCAAGGAGGCAAATGAATCTAGTATCCTAGACTTCTATGAGGGAATAACAACTAGGTTTGGCATACCAGCTACAATAATATCAGATAACGCATTGGCATTCATTGGGTGCAAGGTGACTGAATGGGCTATCAAGAATGGGATCTACCTAAGCACTTCATCAAACTATTACCCTCAGGGTTATGGCCAGGCTAAGTCTATAAACAAGAACTTGTTGAGGATCATTAGGAGGACTTTTGATGAAAATCAGAGGTCTTGGCATACTAAATTGAAATCAGCCTTATGGGCTGATAGGATAACTCCCAAGAGATCTACAGGTAACTCTCCATTCTAGCTTGTTTATGGAAGAGAGGCAATTTTACCCATGTCACTTGAGTTGCCAACATTGGAACTCATGAAACAGTTGGAGTTGTTGGAGTTTGAGCCCATGGAGGTTAGATATGCAGAATTGATGGAGCTCCAAGAAATTAGAAATCAGGCATCGCAAGCAATGGAGAAGGATCAAGCTTTAATAAAGAAGACCTTTGATAGAAAGGCTAAGAATAGATCCTTCCAAGTTGGAGATATAGTGTTAAAGTGGGATGCAGACAGAGCAAAACTGGGAAAGCATTCAAAATTTGATGCCATTTAGAGTGGCCCATACATGGTCACAAGGTGCAAGGGAAGCAATGCTTTCCAATTGTCTTCATTGGATGGTGAAGAACTGCAGATTCCAATCAATGGAATCCATCTAAAGCATTGCTATTAAAGGGAAATTCTCCACCTTGTATATATTAGCTTAGGTTTCCATTCCTCTAAGTTCTTGTGCACATTGTTTTACTGTAGGTTAGTTTTTTTTTCCTAAGTACTTTGGCATAGGCTTGTTGTCCCTGGAGATGTGTTTGTAGGCCTTGCTCCATCAGATGATATTCCATCTTCCTCCTTGCAGTGTTCTAGTCAGTTGGGGTACCAAATAGAGAATTTAATGGCTCCATGCCCAATGGATTGCTTCAGGAAACTACTAATTTCATCTAGCAGGTAGATGACCCCTCTGAGTCACCAAAATTGTTATCCAAAATGTGCCCCTTGCTCATTTTGTGGCTAACTCCTTCCATTCTTTCCTCTCTTGTGCCTCAGTCATAAATTTTTGCTTTTCAGTTACTCAAAACTTTCTGGAAATTACATCATTGGATAGAGTTCTCTCTCATCTTTCTATAAAGGTAAAGTTTTCCTCCTAACTCCATGTATTTTTTAAGTTATGACTCAGCAGATTTTTTGTGGGAAATTTTCCCCAAGAAGGTCCGCAGCCAATGAGATGCCACCACGTGTCCACGGAAGTGGCGGGGTTCGGAGGAGAACTTGGTTTTTTACCAAGTGTTTTGGAAAAATTTTCAAGAGGAAATATTTTCGTCGAATGTCCGCCGACGAATTAGGTGATGCCACGTGTCCAGGGGTGAAATTTGAAAATTTTGGCTAAGTGTTGGTGCATGGAAATTTTGGAAGGAGGGCCAGCGCCCAATAAAAATGTGCCATGTGTCCTATGGTCCAGGGATGTGGTGGGGGGTGGAGGAGAAGTTGGAATTTTGGTGAAGTGTTTCACCAAATTTCAAAGAAGGATTTTTGGCCCACTGTCCCCGCCAATCAATCATGTTTCGAAACGTGTCCCCGAGGGCCGGAGCCATGGAGCGCGGGAGGGAATTGGGATTTTTTCCAAAGTGTTGGCGTAAAAGAAAATATTCACCCCAAGGGCCCGTAGCTAGTAATATGATGCTATGTGTCCCGGAATGGCAGAGGGCGTGGAGAATTTGAAATTTTTCCAAAGAGAAAACAAAGGAAAATTCAAAGAGGAAATCCCGCCCCCTTATTGCGAGCCAATGGAATCTCGCCACGTGTCCAGGTGGCGCCAAAATAAAGGAAAAGCCCACATGAAAAATTCAAAGGGGAAAAACCACATCCAATGGGGTTTTTCCATGTGTCCAATGGGGAAAATGGTCAAGTGACCCACAGAAAATTTAGGAAGGATAGGCCGCGCCTAATCATCACGCGCCACATGGCCTCAACTCACCGGCCCGGCGGGGATTTTGTTGAAATTTTCCCAAAGGGAAAATCAGAGGAAAATGGAGTAGGATGGGCCCGCGCCCAATAAAAATGTGCCATGTGGCACCTGGAATGGTGGAGCGTGGGGATTTTTTTTGAAATTTTCCCAAATGCAAAAAAGGTGAAAAAGTTCAAATTTTCGCCCGCCAATCCGATTTGGCCCTGTTTTTCCCTAAAACTTCAAACGGCCATATCTTTCGATCCAGAGCTCATATTTTCACGTTCTTTATATCAATGGAAAGATGATGAAATTCTCTACAAGATTATAGGGTCATTTTTGCATTTTGATTGAGTTTAGGGAGAGAAAATTTAAAAATTCCTTTGGCACGTGGTCATGGACAGAAATGATGTTTCAACCATCGTTTTTAATGAAGAATGGATCACATTCTCTCCCAGCATGGCTAAAAATGTTATGGGATGGGTCTGTAAGGATGACCATGCTATTTTGATTACATTTTGGTCAATGGTTGAATCCCTTCCACATTTTCCCGTGTTTCTCTCTCATGGGCTCGTCCCTTACACTGTAAACGCCAGATTTGGCTTATTTTCAAAGGGTTAAACATTTCTTTTGTATTGTAGGCTCTCTCTTTCACCTTGAAAGTGATTTGGTGGAGAAATTAGACCTTTTTTCAAGAATGTAACATGTTTTACCTCTTAGGTGTTGTAATGCAAGTGTTTTTTGATGAAAATCACAATACAGGCTCTATGAACGAGTTTTAATCATTTGTCTGTGTTGTTTGATTCATTTCTAACCTTCCATTATAATTATCAGTTTATGCATGAAGTTTTGTTCCATTTTATGAACTGTTTCAATCTGCAGTAGTGAGAAATTCTCACCACTCCTTTGGTGCATCACCTATTAGCATTAGTTTTATCTTTTTTGCATTCTCTATCTTTTTCCCTTTGGAATTTAGAGTAGAAACTAGGAACATAAACCTCTACAACTTGTAAGTGATAAATCTGAGCAGAGGAGTTGAGGAACCAGCCTCTAATATGGAGATTCCTTTCCCATTTTACAAGTCCCACACTTGGGGAAAGGATTCAATGTTGTGCAATCACAATGAATGTCTAATGACCAAACTAGAAATCTGATCAACATCCAGGGGTGCTGCTGATTTTCCACAACAATTAGCACATCAAAACTTTAATTTCAAAAAATGCAAAAGGACACCTATGCCCCTTTTTTAGTTCTTTTGCACGGGTTAGGGCGTATGCGCCACTAAACATTGTTTTCAGCTCATAGTGTACCTTTGCCACCCGAGAGATGTGTGCACCATGAAAATAGTGCCTGCGCCACTAAAACAGTGTCTACATCACTCTGTGGAATTTTTTTAATTTATCAAGCACCTGCACCACCAAAGAGGTGTTTGCGCCACAAATATAGATTATGCACTACTCTGAGAAAAATAGATAGAACAACCGCATTACCAGAAAAATGTGCTTACACCACTAAAATAGTATGTGTGCCCTAGTTAGGGCATGTGTACCGATCTGAAAGGTTTCAGTATGTAGTGAAGGTATAGTATGAAATGATGTGTGCACCCAGGTTAGTACACCTATGTGGTAGTTAGGGTGTGTGCACCAGGGTTAGTGTGCATGTGCCAAGGGTCGGAAAACAGAGTAACAAGTTTTACCAGTGCGCCTGCGCCACCAGAGAGACGTGTGCACCCCGAAAACCATGCCTGCACCATGAAAATCATGCCTGTGCCCCTAAAATTATGCCTGTGCCAGACCTGTAACCAAAATACGGCAGCAAACAAAAGAAAACTCACAATATCTCAAATTTTGACAAGTTAGCTTAAGAATGGCAATAACCCATTAAAATTATGGCTATGAACATGAGGTTACACATATCAAATGAGCAAAAATTCCAAGAAAATGGACATTAATTACTACATGTGCATATCAAAAGTTAGCCAAAACAATGAAACTTAAACTAAAATGCCATGGGACTAAGGGTCCCACCGGGCATGCCAAATGTGTGCAAGTGTTTCTATAATTTTAACCAAATTTAAAGCAAGAAAACTACCACCTAGAAATAGCTTCCTAACCTAGCTAAAAATGAGAAATATGCACCATCATGATGAAGAAATGAGCAAGTCTCGCTCTTAACATTAATAACTTTGAATTAATCAAAACATAATGTAAATTAATGAACTCTATTTCCCTTAATTGCCTAATTAAACATTTAAAATGAACCTAAGTAGTCCAATGGCAATCAAATTATATTTGCTTGCTTTGATCCTTCAATGGATGCTTGGGTGTGAGGCTTAGCTCTTCAAGAATGGAGGATGGAGATCTCAAGAATGACAAAAGGCTATTAGTATGAAAGTATGTTCTTATTTTTGTCTCTTGAGAGATTTAGGTGTAAGTGTAGAAGTAGAGGGAGGGTTGTTTATATAGCCCAAAGGATAAAGGATTCAACACATCCTCATGAATGTGGGACTAATGGAGATGTCAAGTTAGTTATGGATAAGGGGGGTTTAGATGGGGTTGAGTTAACTTTAGGAGGGTTTAGTTTGTCCTCAAGTGGCTCATGTGGATAAAGGGAGTGTGTTAATTAATCAAGATGATTAATAAATACATGTGCAAGCTTTTATAAGCTTTTAGATGGATTTTAGTGTGATTTGAACCATTAGGAGGGAATTAAACCAATTAAATAGTGATTTATTGATTTAATGAGAAGGGAGGCTAATTAATTAATAATAATTAATCAGACTAGATAGAAGGTGTTGATTAATGAAGGGTCGTTAATTAGGATATGTGTTGGATAGGTGACTTAATTAATTAGCTTAGTGTAATCAATTACCAAAAATATAAGATAAGATGAGCACTATTGAAAATATGTCGTCAATTTGTGGGAAAGGAGATAATTAGCACAATTTAAGTATTTAAATTGCTCGGGCGTAATTATAGGTGTCTACAGAATTATCACGCGCTCCTCCTTATTCTCAAAACTAATATAGCCTTTATTGAAACACAAGTCAACATTGTTTACATAGCATGAAGGGAGCCCAAGAAATGTTGGGAAATTATCATCCTCAACAAGCTCTAAAACCTCAAAATCTTCAATGAATTTTTCCCCTTGAATAGTTATGGACGCACCTTTCAACAATCCTAGAGGCATGGCCTTAATCTTGTTAGCCATGTATAACACATTCAAAGATGGTTGCAATGGGGCCTCCCCATTTGATTCCATCCATCTAGAGTAAGGACATTGACCTTCGCACATGTGTTAATCAATAATTACTCATGAGCCAACCATCAATAGCTACATTCAGTGTAATATCCTTATCATAATCAATATTGTGAGGAGGTAGGTTAATATGTAGGACTTGTCTCTCGTGCTCTCCTCTAGCATGTGGTACCTTTTCTCTAATTCAATATCCTTAGAAAAGGAATAATTATCTCCTTCTATAGCATATAGCACACTTCCCTAACCTCATCCATATGCTACTGAGGAACCTCAACAATCTTTTTTTTCTCTAACTGGAGTGATTTCTCCTTCAGAAAATGTATTTCTCCTTGCAAACTCCTAATCACCTCCTTAGTATTTTGGTACACCTCCTTTTGTTAGGTAGGATTAGGATATTTCCCATGTAACACTTCTTCTCTTGTGGTAAGAGGCATATTCTTTAGTTCTTTCTGGGATTGTGAATCCTCAATATGTGTAGTGACCAAAATAGGCTCTAGGTCAGAGTTAAGTACTACCCTCGACATCCATTATGTGTTGATCTTCTTTACACTCACCATCTCCATACCTTTTTCCTTCTTCTGGTTCTTTCTCAAGTGTTCATACAACTCCAAGAATTCTTCATACTTGTGCTTCTTCCCACACCATGAGCATTGCAAAAAATTAGGGCGCTCACGCTTGTAGTGTTCAGTCGATCAACAATTATAACAGGTCCCACATGGAAAGTCACATCTTCCTTCATGACTATTATGACCTCTGAATCCTCCTCAAAAACCTATTTCTCAACCTCCTCCATCCATGCGCCCCTCGTATTGACATTCCTTAGCCTTAGAACTACTACCAATGTTGGTCTGGTACACATCAAGATCAATGATGACATGGATTTGGTCTATCAATCGATAGTCCTTCATATCATGAGTAATAGATGTATAACTATTACAATAGGAGGAAACATTCTTACAGATAGTGCATTGCAACAATGGGCATCTACTTGCATCATGATCTCCATGACAGATTTCAAAATCTATTGAATTGGCGTACACTGTCTTTCATGGCCAACTGTCCTTTGTGTGCCCCTCTAATTCACAATCCGTGCACCAAAGTCCACGTGTTTAATGATTCAAATTCATAGACATCTTCTCAATTTGTTAATCCATGGAAATAATCTAAGCTTCCAAAAATGGACTTACGCTAGTTTGAATGTTCCCCATGGCCTCAGTACATAAAGTAACCTCTATGGCCTCTCACAGATTTGTGAAAGTCTTATGTGAAAGGGCTCACCTAAAGGCCATGACCAAGCCCTCGAAGAACCATTGTGCATGCTAGGATGGATGGATATCATATGATAACTCTGACATGAGATTGTTAAAATGTGCATCATACTCCTGCATACCCTCTGCCATACCTTTTTGGATTTCATTCAAAGTACCAATGCACTTTTGTTCAAACTTAGGAATGTGTAACTCTTCCAAGAATACATCACACAACACATTATAATCCACCACCGTATGATTTCTGAACCCAGGATGCCACAAGATTTCAGGTTAATTTTTCGGCTCACACCCTCCATAAGTGATCCAATAATGTCAATTTTGGTTCTTCATTCGGAGATGTTGAATTGGTAAATTGAATGATTATTTGGGGGACATAATTTTAATTTAATTTCCTAAGTTTTTTATCCTATCCTAATTCTAAGCTAGATAATTTTATTAATATGGTTGTTTATTAGATAAAGGTAATCCTAAGTCATGTAACTAGGATATACTAAGACTAAACTAATAAACTAACCTACGGACCTAAGTTGGTTTATAATATAATGTTTATGAACCTAACCTAATGGCATGGACTAGCCTAAAGGGGATGACATGGATGACATAAGGAGGGGTGTCGGTGACACCAATTTCTAAGGTAATTAAAATTTTTTAATGAGGCTTTAAACACCCTATTACCAACAATTTTGGCGAATGCATAAATATTTGGAGGAAGATGACTTATCAAATCTGTTAAAATTTGGTTACGTGGAGTTTTAAACTTTGGTTATAGCCAACAAGGAGTTGGAGAAGGCAGGAGATAAGGTAAGGACTCTGTTAGTCCTGTTGGAATTTATTAATCTTGGCCATTGCGAAAAATGCCTAGGAAATAGGGGAAGTTGGAAGAAAAGATGGTTTTAGGTTTTCATTATGTCATTTGGTTTTGGGATATTTATAGCTATGCATGTGGTTTTCTCATCTTTTTGAACCTCCATTTCGAATCTGTGCATGCTTTTTTTTCCTTGCATGATGGTGGTGGTAGCAAAAAATAATAAAGGAAGTTATAAGAGGAAGAAAAGGAAAGTTTTAGAGTTTGGTTTTTGGTGTTTTCGTGCAAATATTGTTGTTGAGGTTCTACTTGAATATTTTCAATGAGGAATAGAAGACAAGAGCACTATCAAGAATGATAGGCCCTATCTCTTTAAATATTCTACTTCTATTTAAGTTTTTTCATTAAAAGAAATCTACTCTTGTTGGAAACTTTCTAGTTTTGGTGTTTGTGTTTCTTCTTCTTTCTTTAATGGTGTTTCTCAAATGGGTTTCTTATAAAAGCATTGAGATGTCATATAATTGATGAGGAATATGTTTCTGGGTTGCCTCTCTTGGTAATGTAGTTGTGTTGTATTTTTTATTGTTATTCCTGAGACCCCTTGCATATTGATACAAGTCTTTGTTTGTAACTTTGTAATATGGTTTACCATGTCTAGGTAAATTTTAAGTTTGATTAGTTTCTAGGTACTTGATAAAATATTTGGATTTAGCTTAAGACTATTCTCCTTGTTATTAAATTTGGATACCAACCTTATTAGTGGGATTTCATGTTGGCTATTAGAGATTCTAAATTTACTTGTGGTTACATAGGGGACTTATATTGTCACTATATTTTCTTTTACTTTTATGGAATACCTAGCTTGTATCGAACTGGGTTATGCTAATTTTGTTTAACATAGATTGAAATTGGAATGAATATGGTATTTTCTTTTGTTAATCCCTATTTTGGAGTCAGTATCATTCATTGGAAGCTGAATAGGTAGAAATCTCTTTTTAAAGTTTTGATATTAGTTCATTTTCATTTGTGTTTTTCTTTGATTACCCATTCTGGGTTTTTTGTTGCTCTAAGTTAGTTCTTGTTTATTTTATCAGGCATGTGAATATTTTTTTGGCTCTGGAAGAGCATCTTTATTACAAGAAGACTGTTATTACTTCTTCTATCTTTCATTCTTTGTTTGAAGGTAGTTGTAATCCTTCATGGGTGAAATAGTTTCATTGAGGAGATTTGTATCATCTCTGATTTTTGTTGTTAAGTTAGCTTGGAATGAAAACCCTTTTTGGGTTGGCCTATGAAAGGAGGTAACTGTTAATTTGGCTTGTTCTAAGCTATGTTATAAATTTTAATGGTTTAGTATTATTCTGGTCTAGATAAACTTTGTTTTCCTTCTTGAAGGGATGTATTCTTCATCTAATGTACACTCTTTACGAGTTGATTCCAATTCTTGAGGTTGTGGAACTTGGGATTACCTGGATGTAGATCAACATTATTTTCTTGTTGCAATGTTTACCATCTTAGAACCTTGTGTTGATCATGGCATCTTCTTGACCATGATTCTTGTGGACATTTTTTATGACTCTCCTTTGGGACATTTGGAGTCTTGTGCTATTTCTGAAATTTATTTTTTCATTCATTCTTAGACCCTTTCCTTGATTTGAATTCAGTCCTTGGGTAAGACTTGGACCTTGCAAAAAGTTTGAAAACTTTTTTGTATCTCTCTAATAGTATCTTGTGGAAACATTAAATATGTAGATTATAAATTTAGAAGATTTCATGGTGTTATCTATGACTGTTATTTTGAGCTTTAATTTGGATATGAATGCAAGCTTTCAGGGAACTTATATTGTGAGTTATGTTGGTATTGTTTCTAATCTCTTGTTGGTTAAATTTTTCTTACCTATAATGTTGGGACTTGATCTTGATCAATATAATCCTTAGACTCTAAGATCAGCCTTAGTTAGGTAATATTTTTTAAGGGAATGATATTCAGATTCTTGTTTGATCATACAATCATAATACAGGTTAATATTTTGAATATATAAAACAACATAATTATTATAGAAAGGTAGTTTATATCATTGTACTTCTTCTTGAATAAGAAAATAGGTTGAGTTTTTGAACTTAAGTTAGAATCTTGATTGAGAAGTTAAGATTAATTTAGAATTATGAATTACTTATTTCCTAATTACTATTGTTTAGATGACTAGCAGGTTGTAATGAGTTCATATTTGTGTTTGAGATAGAATTAATTATGTTGATTTAATTAGTTATTACTTAAACATTACATCTTGTAGATTCCATGATCTTTCTCTCTCCTTCTTAGTTCTGTAATCTTGTGGGAAATTCCTTTTGTTAATATTAGATTGTGATTTTGGAACCGTTTCTTTAATAACAGGGTTCCTTTTGTGAAACAATTAGATAAAAGCATATTGTTTTAATGTTATACCACTTATCATTCTCATTTCATATGAACTGACTTGTGATAACAATTTTTCATATGGATTTCATAAAATATGAAAGGATAAATACATATAGAAAGTTACATCTATTTTACTAAAGAAATGATCTGTTTATTATGATGACTATGTAGCGATATGTACTTGAAATGTAATTTTTCTGGGAAAAGAAGATGTATTAAAACTAGTTTTATATTGATGCAATGACATTATGTAATCCTTTGAAATATTTCATAAGTTCAGAGAGTGGAGAAATCTCTTTTGATAAATGAATTTCTTTGGTTAATGTTGATTGCTGATTTACTTATGATACCTTCATGACATAAGTTGTGTAATATTACTAAGTAATTTAATTCATGATGGGGGTAATATAGATATGTATGTAATATGGGATTGTACAACTTAATAGATTATATGATATATATATAAGCTTCTAGGATTAAGGACTTACACTTATAGCTAATTTTATTTCACATGAAAGATCACAACTAAGTCGATACTCTTTGGTAGATCATTAAATAGTAAACATGGAATATGATTTGATTATATAAATGTGTTTGAATTCTTTGTTATGCTAAAGCAAAGGTGTTCTATTTTCATAAATAGGAAATTGGTCCTTAATAAGTAAAAAGGATATCCTCCTTGTAATTAAAAGAAGAGCTATATATAATATCAGTTACCAAAATATTGTGTAACATTATGAAATAAAATGTAATATTATTAATAGTGAGTTTATAGAACTCATATTAATAATATAGTTGTAATAGTTTTATTATTACTAGTGAGTTGTGAGAGCAACTCACGTAACTATTTTAGTGTGAAAGATATCTTAGGGATAAGTTTGAGAGATTGTAGGGATTGGAGAGAGATATGTGGGTTGTTGAGGATTGATGTTGACTCCTTGTATTAAGGAGAACATCCTCCTATATAATGTAAACTCTATCAATGTAATTGATATCCGGAATGAATTAATAAGTTTCTATCATTATAATATTTAGTTTTTAATAATATATGCAGTTTTCCTAAGTGGTATCACTGATCCAAATATTATTATCTTAGGTTGTGATGGGAGAATGCAATTTGTATTAGACTCCAACTGATCAATTTGTAGCAAATCCTAGGAGCGTTGTTGTGCTATCTTGATCCACTGTTCAAGTTCCCCTTGTTATGATAATTTAG
This sequence comes from Taxus chinensis, assembly GCA_019776745.2. Classification (NCBI taxonomy): domain Eukaryota; kingdom Viridiplantae; phylum Streptophyta; class Pinopsida; order Cupressales; family Taxaceae; genus Taxus; species Taxus chinensis. The sequence continues at coordinate 245,774,564 of CM034149.1, read as the reverse complement.
CATATAAGGTTTTCCTCGAATCTCATATTTATTTGATGAGCTTCAAGATATCGATTCATCTTTGAGTTGGTATAACTGCAGAATCTATTGTTGTGCGTCATCATTATACAAGCATACTGGTCAATAAAATTTTCTTCTTATTGCAATCACTAATGTCCATTCTTGTGCGAATATGTCAAGCAAATCACATCGCACAATACATACAAATTTGAAGCTTCTTCAAAAAAAAATCATGTGTGTTGGATTTCAACGAGAATATATAGATCTCTGAACCTTATTCGTCTACATTAAAATGATCAAATGAGCATCTACCATTCTTGAGTGCAGTTTAGTTCCTTCAGCTAGCAGCAGATGTTGTGACTTAGCGTATCAATTCCAAGAAATTGTACACTTGGATTGCCATTAATACTAGGCTCACATTTGTCTTCTCACATACGTTGTTAGCTCTGCACCTCCAAGCCTAGACAGCTTGCACAAGTTCGTGGTCCAGGCGGACATTTTTTAGCCCACGAACAACAATGGCAGGTCTGATATGTAATACCGCCATTGAATATAAAGCCATCCATGCAGATCTTCACCATCATACCAGTTCGTTATTCATTTTAGTCGAAGACGTTTATATACCTTGTTCAAGTCGTCAAACCAGTGGGTGTCTATGCAACTCTACCAGATATAATATTGCATGCATGGAAAATATCTGACAAGGCCGTCAGAGATTGGTCTAAAATTGTGTTTAGGTTTGTACTCTCAGCCACACATCCATTCATCTTGATCAGGCTCCTCAAGATGAATTTCAAATATAAATGGTCTCTATGATTCTATTTCATATCTTAAACATAGCATATTACTGCCAGCTCAGACATATGACAATAGAGAAATATTTGTGCATAACTCATTTGAAGTTCGAATGTGTATTCTCGAGTTCCAATGGTCAGATTGCATGGCAACGCCGTCAACATGCCATTTAAACTTACCATGTGTTTCGTCCAAGATCACCGTCAGGTCATGTTAATGTTATTTATTGTTAATGTTGTTGCTAAGTTTGATAGCAATTTTTTTTTTGTTTATAAGTGGGTTATTAGTACCTACCGTGTCTTATAATTATTCATATAAGATTTTAGTGAGTCTCATTTTATACTTGGTGAAAGGTGTGTTTAAAACATTGTTATTGTTTAGTCTTTGGTCTTTGCGTCATAGATATCAAGTCAATCCTTTTTAAATTTGTAATGTCTATGTGTTAAGAGTTGTATTTGGTAAGTTTGAGTCATGTTATTGTGTCTTTTTATCAATAGTCTATGTAAAGTAAGTTATGTAAAGTGTCACAGTTGTACAAAAGTCATTTAGATATGTGGAAAAAAGTAATTAAATATTACTTTTAAGTTATTTATATCAAGTATTATTTTATTGTAAAAGAGTCAAGTGTTTATTTGTCGTCAAGTATTGTCACTATGAGTCGAAGTTGAAAAGTAAAAGACTGTAAAATAAATAAATAAATTGCCTTACGGATGCAATTTTTCGGGGGTAACTGACGTCTGATTTGTAATCAATATGATATTAATCCTCAAAGCAATTTATGTCTAAGTATGTAGCATCTATTCATGAAGGACGGAGGCAACGGAGGTTGGAGGTCAATCAGCGACCTCTCGTTAGTCACCAACGACGGGGGCCGCATGAAGCTGTGGTGGTAATGTGTGTGTATGTGTGTTTTCTTTTATTTCAGATTTGCAGTATAATTTCAGAGGTCCTATTTGAATAAGTGAAATGTTCACATTGACGGGGGGGGGGGGGAATTGGAATATGGTCTCAATGTTCAATTTTTCCCTCTATTCAGTTTGTATTCAATAAGCAAGTGGTTCCTACATGATTCCCTGAAGGAAAGACATAGTGGACAGATCGAAAGCACAAAGGAAAAGCAACAACACGATATGTGGGTCGTTGGTTATCCTGTAAAGCCATTCTTTGTTTTAGGTTGTTGCTTGTCCTGTAAAAATATATTTTGTTTTAGGTTATTGGTTGTCCTGTTAAACCATCCTTTATTTTAGGTTGTTGGTTAAGCTACAAAACCATTCAGATCATGAACACGCATGGGTGAACAAGTTGTAGAAGGAAGTGTGCTTGTTGTTTCTATAATGTCAACATTAGGGGGAGTGTATATTGAGAATTAATAATGTTAACAGTAGGGGAGTCAATGTTACCAAAATATTTTGTAACATTATTAAATAAAATTTAATATAATTAATAAGGAGTTTATACAACTCTTATTATTAATATAGTTTGTAATAGTTTTATTATTGGTGAGTTGTGAGAGCAACTCACGTAACTATTTTAGTGTGAGAGATATCTTAGGGACAAGTTTGAGAGATTGTAGGGATTAGAGAGAGATATGTGGGTTGTTGAGGATTGATGTTGACTCCTTGTATTAAGGAGAACATCCTCCTATATAATGTAAACTCCATCTATGTAAATATATCTAGAATAATTTTAGTTTCTATATTATAATATTCAATGTTTTAGAATTGTGCAGTTTTAATCAATATCTTATATGGGTTTATGATTAAATCATGAGGATGATTGGCTATGTTTTCCTTAGCTGATTTCTATAATTGAAACATGAATTTTTAAAAAGGATAATAATAATATTTAGACTTACGGTATTATGAATTATAAAGTGAAAGTTTCAATATGCTTGTTATAAGATAAAACCGTACTCAGAAGATCTAATGATCTTACTTTCTTAACATAAAATTTAGATATATCGATATATGGAAATAAACAACTAAGATTAAGATAAATGTAAGCATGAATTCATAATGGTTAGGAAAGAAAATTTTATCTATATACCTACCTTTTGTGTAATTTACACCTCGTAACCTTCTTGGGTTAAATTTTTCTTAGTAGACCCTTAAAAGCGTTGTTATTGTTTAACTATAAGATAATAATAGATTAGGTTAATAAAATAATATTATTAAGTATGCTAGTCTAATTTTGGGAAACTCAGATAGATGTCAAAACATAGAAAATGTAACATAGTACCTTCACAAGTACTTGGGTCATTATGAGAATACTATGATGCAACTAGCTATGCCTCAACATCCCACTTAATTTTACTAACATAATTAACATAAGTGTAAGTTTAGTTCATGATTCCACCCTAAACACAAATAGAAACATGAGCTAGTGTTGTAGTCAACTCATGTTGACTTAGGGTGAGTAGACACACTCAATCAACATAAGTCGATTGAAGTATGTCTATGTATCCTTAGTCACCATGAGTAGCCTTCCACACTAGTGCATGTACGTTTCCCTTGTTCATGTGAGACTCTTACTCAGATTGGGTTGATAGAAGTCAAGAAAGAAAATTCTAGATAATAGAATAAGTGTGGTGAAGTAAAAATTCCTTTTGATGAGTATGTTGTCTTGGAATTTAAACATGGTAAACATGATTTAAAACTTTGGCCAAAGTATCCCAAGCTAATGGTTGCATTGTCCTATGTCACATAGTATAAGATGTAGGATTTCTTATGAATATCGATAACAGGTATTCAAATATTCTTATTAGAAAAAACACTTGAGTTTCCCTAAAAGGGTAAATGAACCAATTATACATAGTATACACATTATTAAGTTAACATGAGAGATCAGTTTGATACCGAGTCATGAAATGAGAGATCGGTGTCTCACTGAGTCATTATATTTGCATATGGTTTTCTATTATGAGATGGATTGGCAATGGAATGTGTGTTCTAAATTATATTAATTTAGAACAAATAACATTATGTTAAAAAAAATTCCCTTGTTCTAATGTCTTAAAAATTAGATGTCACATCTTGATATCAAAGCTAAAGGTTGTAGATCTTGGACCTATTGAGTCCATATCTGATAAAAACTTAATTTTCTTGTTAAGATAAAATGGTTAGAACAAGGAGAGGTGGTGAAAATAATCTTCCTCCAGGTGCAGAGGTAGCTATTGTACAAAAACTTGATGAGATTATTGCTACCCTGTTAGACATAAGAGATCATCTAGTTGTACTTGAACAACAAGTAATGGGAAATGAGATGGAAGATGATTCTAATAATATCAATCAACCACCTCTAGGGGACAATGTCAATGTTGTAAATTTGGGAATTGATAATAATAATGTTGTGAATGTCAATAATAATGTTGTAAATGCAAATGAAAATGTATCCAATCCACCTACAAATAATAAGAAAAGATTAGAAGTTGAACTCACAAATGATATAAAGAGGATAAGTCCACAAAATTTTGATGGTACTACACTAGGGGATGGAGCTAAGAATTGGCTCAGTGAAATGGAGAATTACTTTACAATAAGGAACTTCTTAGAAGAAAAAAAATTAGTATGGCGAGATTATAAACTTTCCCATGAGACATCCTTCTGGTGGGACAACCGTAAAGATGAATTGAAAATTGATGAATCAAACATCACTTGGGATCAGTTTAAGAGCTACTTTAGGCAAAAATGGCTGTCAGAGCTCTATTATGATCAGAAAATGAAAGAATTTCAAAATTTAGTTCAAGGAAAATTAACTATAATAAAGTACTGAGAGAGGTTTACTAAACTTCTTAAGTACATTCCTCAATATCAAAATGACGAGAAGTTTAGGATATACAAGTTTATTATGGGATTGAATCATATCATAGTGGGTGAAGTAGATGTTCACAACCCAACCACCATGGAAGGAGTTGTAGAAAAATCCATTCGGCAGGAACATAAATTAAAATAAATTTCTGCCCATAAGGAAGAGAATCGTAATAAAAATGTTAATTCTTCTTCATCTCTCACACAAAAAAAGGTGGCATGGAAAAATTTTGGTGCCAAAAATAAGTTTGTAACTGATAATAATAAGAAATCATCAGCAAATAAACCTACTGCAAATATTCCAAACAACTTTGTGAAGAATAATAACAATGACCAGAAGTCCTTTGGAGGATGAAACAATAATTTCAGGGATGGAAATAAATTTTAGCCAAAAAGAGGGCCTGTAGGGGGATGTTTCAACTTTCATAAGGATCACTATGCAAACCGGTTCCCTCTAAAGAAAGATGACAACAATCAACAACATAAGATACATGTTGTAGTAGATGATAAACAAGCTGAAAAACAAGTTACACCCATAAAAGTGACAAGTAAATAATTTGGTACACCTATTATTATAATTTTTGATACTGGAGCTATAGAATGTTTTATTTCTAGTAAACTAGCTACAAAAATAAAAATAAAAGCTAGAATAATGAAAAAATCTTAGACTGTACATTATGGAGATAATGTTGATCATATTGTTGGTAAATGTCTTTTTGGAGCAATCCTAGAATTACCTAATTTTTCAACTAAAGTAGATCTTTATGTTACTCCTTTGGGGTCATATGATGTCATAATAGGTGTTAATTGGATTACTGATCATAAAGAAAAGATTGATTGTTTTGAAAAACACATTAGTTGCCTCGATGATCTATAGAAAACAACAGACATCCAAGGGGTAAAATGAGAGATTTTAGTTAGAATTTTTTTAGATATGCAACTTAAAAAGGCCAAAAATAAAGGCTACATGTTGTATGTAGTAAAATTTTCTAAAAAAAAAGAAAATGATAGTCATTTCTTGGTAAATTTTCTACTATTAAGACATTTCAACGATGTATTTTCAGAGGAACTACCTGATCTTCTACCCAAATGATAATTTGAATTCATAATAGAAATCAAATTGGGAACTGAGCCTATTTCCAAGGCACATTATCAAATGACCACCATTGAATTGGTAGAGATTAAGGCACAGTTACAAGAGTTGTTGTCTAAAGGTTTGATAAGACCGAGTGTCTCACCTTGGGGAGGACCAGTAACTTTTGTGAAAAAGAAGGATGAAACACTTAGACTTTGTATTGATTACAGGATGTTAAACAAATCAACAATAAAAAATAGATATCCACTTCCTAGAATTGATGATTTATTTAACCAAATGTGTGTTGCATTATTATATTCTAATATAGATATTCTTTCTAGGTATCACTAGTTAAGAATCAAATACGAAGATAGTCTTAAAACAACCTTTAGGACAAGGTACAAGAATTACGAATTCACAGTTTTACCTTTCAGTTTGACAAATGAACCTGCATATTTTATGAATTTAATGAATAGTATATTTCAAGAATACCTGGACAAGTTTGTACTTGTATTTTTGGAAGATATTCTTATCTATTCTAAAATCATTGATGAACATCATGAGAATTTGAAAATAGTACTTGAAATGTTAAGAAAGAGAAGATTGTATGGTAAGTTGTCCAAACGTTCTTTTCATGAAATAGAAGTGCACTATTTGGGACATTACATAAGAAAAGATGGAATAGCATTTGATCCATCAAACATTGTTTCCATAACTGAATGGCCTGCACCTCAAAACATACATGAAGTTATAAGCTTCCTGGGGCTTTCTCGTTACTACAAAAAGGTTGTTAAGGACTTTTCAAAAGTTGTTTCCCTAATAACTTAATTACAAAAGAAAGAGAAAAATTTTATGTGGAGAGATAAATGTGAAGCAACATTTAAAACTCTAAAAGATCAGTTAACTTTTGCACCTATTTTGGCTATACCAGATCCAAATGAAAACTTTACGGTAGCTATAAATGCTTCTGGTGAAGGACTTGAAGGTATTCTACTACAAAATGATCATGTTATAGCATATGAGAGAAGAAAAATCAAGTTACATGAGTTGAATTATGCTCCCCATGACCTAGAGCTTGCTGCCATAGTTCATGCACTTCAAGTATGGAGATGTTATCTCTTAGGAGGACCTTGTGAATTAAATGTTGATCATCATGGGCTGAAGTATATTTTCACTCAACCAAATATGAACGTAAAACAATCAATATGGTTAGATTTTTTATCACAATATGATATTGACATAAGTTACATTAAAGGAAAAGAAAACAGAGTGGAAGATGCACTAAGTTGTAGAAAACATATTTCGACACTTATAACTTTGAGAAATCAGTTTGAGGATGAGGTAAAAATAATCATAGAATCTGATTTTTACTTTCAGCAAGTAAAAACAACACTTATTGCAGATGCTAATGATGCAAGATACAAAGGTTTTAACTTTGACAAGGAAGGAATTCTAAGATATGAAAAGCGGGTGTATGTACCTTTGGGAAATAAGTTAAGGAAAAATTTAATGATGGAATTTCATAATTCACCTTACTCAGGACATCTCGATATTACAAAAATTCTTGTTGATGTAAAACAAAAATATTTTTGGAAAGGGATGAAGAAAAACAACTTTTTTTGTTTCACACTAATTTTAATGTCAACATGTTAAGGCTGAGCATGTGCACCTAGCTAGTTTATTATATCCTCATAACATACTGCAATATAAGTAGCAAGTAATTAGCATGGATTTTTTTTCAGGGGCTACCTATTTCAAGAAATAAGCATGATGTCGTTTTAGTTGTTGTTGATAAATTAAAAAAAGTACCAAATTTTATTGTTGGTAATATCAAAGATGATTCACCTATTTTAGCGAAAATATTTGTACATGAAATATTCAGATTACATGTAGTACCCAAATTTATTATATTTGATAGGGACCCTAGAATGACGTCTTGTTTCTAGAAAACACTAAATGCAACCTTAGAAACAAAATTGAATTTTAGCTTCGCATACCATCCAAAAACTGATGGTTAAACTGAGAGAGTAAATCAAGTTTTGGAAGATATGTTATGAATGTACAACATGGATTAGCAGTACAAATGGGAAGAATGTCTTTCTCTAGTTGAATTCGCTTACAATAATACATATCATTCCTCTTTAAAAATGGAACCTTTTGAAGCATTGTATGGAAGGAAATGCAAAAATCTAGTTAGTTGGGATAATATTGAAGATAGAGAGGTAATTGGACTTGAAATTCTTACTGAAATGGAATAAAAAAGAAAATGATTTGTGAATGATTAAAAGAAGATGTGGATAGGAAAAAAAGTTTTACAGATTTGAAAAGGATTGATAAGAAATTTGAACTTAGTGAAAAAATCTTTTAACATGTTAAGCCTAAAAAGATCTCTATAACCTTTGGAAAGTCAGCCACATTATCACCTCCTTTTGTGGGACCTTTTGATATTGTTTAATTGATTATCCCTGTAGCTTATCACTTAGCATTACCTCCTACTTTTTCAGGAATGCATGATGTTTTCCATATTTCTTTGCTTAAGAAATACATTTCAGATTTATCACATGTGTTATATTGTGATTCCTTGTAGGTCCAAGACTTGGGAATAATCGTGGTTGAACCCATAAGAGTTTTGGAAACTCACCAGTTGCACTCACAAAATTGTGAAATTATTTAATGCAAGGTTTAGTGGGACCAGTTTAATGAGGAAAGTGCAACATGTGAAAACCTTGAGGATATGAAAATTACTTTTTCTCATTTATTTGAACAAAATTATTTCTGATGTTGGAAAAAGTTAAAGACTTTTTAAAAAGCTATCTTTAATTTATGTCTGTTTTTGGAAGGTATTATATTTTTATTAGTGTTGGAATAGTTATTTTAATGTTGTAATAAATTGTGAAATCTTGAATTACTCAAATATGGTTTCCGTCTGAGAACTTGTGGATAAAAGAACTATAATTATTTTTCTTTTTCTTTTTTTAGAATATGGACTAAATTAATCATCATGATCATGATGATTTTTAAAGGGGAGGTATGTAATTCCTCTAACATGGTTGATATCTATGATGATTTCTATACTGGAAGTTTCAAACGTTGATATGTGATTCTTGTTTGAAGACGGTGTACTCTTGTGAACTAAAAAATCATGTTCGTTGTAGATAATATGCTATCTTCTAAAAATAGAAACAATCTTTCCATGTCTATTTTGAATTTAATATGAAGTATTTCATTCCTTCTTATGTTGAATGTTCACTGCATGTGGATAGAGGAAATTAATTTATCCTAAACTTGTTCATATCCAATATTTCATTTGAACTTATGCTTCAGTCTATATGATTTTTGTCGCATGATAGCTATACCTTGGATTAATTTCAGTGATCCAAGGCATGCTTTCAATTTTATGACATCAAGGTCATCTTAACCAAGATGTGTAGAATGTTGGATTTATGAACCTAGGCTACCATGAGATCTCAAGTGACTTTTTCTCCTCACACCCTCCATAAATGATCTAATAACTTCAATTTTGGTTCTTCATTCAGAGATGTTTTTTTTTTATTAAGGGCAAATAGTTTTGAAGGGAATATACCCTGAATACAAAAGGGCTCAAAAGCCAAATAGTAAAGATGAGAGAAGCAGCCCAGAGAAGGGAAAAATAGTCAACCAAGGAAGGCTCAATAGCCAAATATTACAATATAGGAGAAAAAATGATCTAAACGTACAAAGATCCAGAAAAAAGAAGGAAAGATAAAAAAGAAACCAAAAGAGAAATAGCATGAAGAGCTCCACCAAAAAATAGCTCCAGAACCACCCGATGACAGCCACATCTCAGCCAAAAAAATCATCACAATAGCCCGTTACTTGATGGCTCTGTCAATTTTGGTCTTGATATCCTGCAGTGACATGAAGAAGGCAATGGCAGTGGCCTGAGAGGAGTCTTGCAAATATGATTGGGAAATTGCAATGTCCCTTTTCTCTTTAGGGCCCCATATGTCCTCATTAATCCCACTTAAACTGCAAACACTATGGACATGTTGTTCAATGAAATTATAAATGCTTTTGAGGGCAGACAATATGCAGTCATTTCAGCTTTTAGCATTCCCCAATCTGCCATCTAAGGACTGTAGTTTCTTGAAGACTTCCCCAATAACCCCATTTTCCTCCTCACTTTGAAGGATCCTTTTACCCTTAGCTCTTTCATTCAGAGATGTTGAATTGGTAAATTGAATGATTATTTGGGGGACATAATTTAAATTTAAGTTCCTAATTTTTTTATCATATCCTAATTCTAAGCTAGATAATTTTATTAATATGGTTATTTATTAGATAAAGGGAATCCTAAGTCATGTAACTAGGATATTATAAGACTAAACTAATAAACTAAACTAAGGACCTAAGTTGGTTTCTAATCTAATTTTTATGAACCTAACCTAATGGCATGGACTAGCCTAAAGGGGATGGCGTGGATGACATAAGGAGGGGTGTCGGTGGCACCAATTTCTAAGGTAATTAACAAGTTTTAATGAGGATTTAAACACCATGTTACCACCATTTTGGTGAATGCATAAAGATTTAGAGGAAGCTGAGTTGTCAACTCTACTAAAATTTGGTTGCATGGAGTTTTAAGATTTGGTTATAGCAAACAAGGAATTGGAGAAGGCGAGAGAAAAGGTAAGGACTATGTCAGTCCTGTTGGCATTTATTAATCTTGGCCATTACAAAAAATGCCTAGGAAATAGGGGAAGTTGGAAGAAAAGATGGTTTTAGGTTTTCATTGTTTCATTTGGTTTTGGGATCTTTGTAGCTCTGCATGTGGTTTTCTCATCTTTTTGAACCTCCATTTCAAATCTGTGAATGCTTATTTTTTTCTTGCATGATAGTGATGGTAACAGAAAATGAGCAAGGAAGTTATAAGAGGAAGAAAAGGAAATTTTCAGAGTCTGGTTTTTGGCGTTTTCATGGAAATATTTTTATTGAGGTTCTATTTGAATATTTATAATGAGAAATAGAAGACAGGAGCACTATCAAGCATGATAGGCCCTATCTCTTTAAATATTCTACTTCTATTTAAGTGTTTTCATTAAAAAAACTTTGCTCTTGTTGGAAACTTTCTAGTTTTTGTGTTTGTGTTTCTTCATCTTGCTTTAATGGTGTTTCTCGAATTGGTTTCTTATGAAAGCATTGAGATGTTGTATAAATGATGAGGAATGTGTTTCTTGGTTGCCTCTCTTGGTAATGCAGTTTTGTTGTATTTTTTATTATTATTTTTGAGACTCCTTGGATATTGATGCAAGTATTTGTTTGTAACTTTGTTATATGGTTTACCATGTCCGGGTAAATCGTAAGTTTTATTAGTTGCCAGGTAGTTGTTAAAATGTTTGGATTTAGCTTAAGACTATTCTCCTTGTTATTAAATTTAGAGACCAACCTTATTAGTGGGATTTCATGTTGGCTATTAGAGATTCTGAATTTACTTGTGGTTATAGATGGGACTTATATCATGACTATATTTTTCATTTAATTTCATGGAATACTCAACTTATATCAAATTGGGTTATGCTTATTTTGTTTAACACATATTAGAACTGGAATGAATCTGGTGTTTTATGTTGTTAATACCTATTTGGGAGTCAATATACTTCGTTGGAATTTGAATTAGTAGAAATGCCAATTTAAAGGTTTGATTTCAGTTCCTTTTCATTTGTGCATTTATTTGATTACCCATATTGAGTTTTTTTGTTTCTCTAAGTTAGATCTTGTTGATTTTATTGGGCATGCAAATATTGTTTTGGCTCTGGGAGAGTGTATTTGTTGAAATAAGAATGTTATTAATTCCTCTCTCTATCATTATTTGTTTGATGGTAGTTGTAATCCTTCATGGGTGAAATAGCCACATTAAGGAGACTAGTACCATCTCTCCTTTTTGCTGGTAAGTTATCTTAGAACGAAAACCCTTTTTGGGTTGGCTTGTGAAAGGAGGTAACTATTGGTTTGTCTTTTTCTAAGCTATGGTATAAAGTTAAAGCGTTTAGTGTTATTATTGTTTGGATAAACTATGTTTTCATTCTTAGAGGGATGTATTTTTATTCTAATGGACACTCTTTTTGAGTTGATTCTAATTATTGAGATTTTCAAACTTGGGAATACGTGGACATAGATCGACATTATTTTCTTCTTACAATTCTTACTATCTTGGAACCTTATGTTGATCATGGTGTATTATTGATCATGATTATGTTGGATATTTTGTATGAATCTCCTTAAGGACATTTGGAGTCTTTTGTTATTTCTGAAAATTTTTGTTTCATTCATTCTTAGACCCTTTCCTTGGGTTGAATTTAGTCCTTGGGTAAGACTTGGACCCTGCGTAAAGTTTGAAAATGTTTTGCTATCTCTCCAATAGTAGTTTATGGAAACATTAAATATGTTGATGTAGATATTTAGGGGACTGCATGGTGTTACCTATGATTTTTATTTTGAGTTTGAATTTGGATATGAATGTAGGCCTTCAGGGAACTTATATTGTGAGTTATGTTGGTCTTGTTTCTAATATCTTGTTGGTTAAAATTTTCTTACCTGTAATGTTGGGACTTGATCTTGATCAATCTAATCCTTAGACTTTGAGTTAACCCTGAGTTAGGTAAGATTGTTTGAGGGAATGATATTTAGATTCTTGTTTGATCATACAACCATAATATAGGTTGTTAACATTTTGAATATATAAAACAACATACTTATTATAGAAAGGTATTTTTATATCATTTTACTTCTTCTTGAATAAAAAATAAGTTAAGTTGTTGAACTTAAGTTTGAAGCTTGATTGAGAAGTTAAGATCAAGTTAGAAATATGAATTACTTCTTTCTTAATTACTTCTATTTAGATGACTAGGAGGTTTTAATGAGTTCATATTTGTGTTTGAGATAGAATTAATCATGTTGATTTAATTAGTTATTACTTAAACATTAATTCTTGTAGATTCCATGATTTTTCTCTCTCTTTCTTGGTTCTGTAATACTTTTGGAAAGTCCTTTTGTTAATCTTAATTTGTGATTTTGGAACCATTTCTTTGATAGCAGGGTTCCTTTTGTGAAACAGTTAGATAAAAGCATATTGTTTTAACATTATAGCACTTATCATGCTCATTTCATATGAACTAACTCGTGCTAACAATTTTGCAGATGGATTTCGTAAAATATGAAAGGAGAAAGAAATATAGAAAATTACATCTATTTTACTACATAAATTATCTCTTTATTATGATGACTATGTAGGGAAATTTACTTGAAATGTACTTTTTTGGGGAAAAGAAGATGTATTAAAAATAGTTTTATATTGATGGAATGACATTATGTAATCCTTTGAAATATTTCCTAAGTTCAGAGAGTGGAGAACTCTCTTTTGATAAATGAATTTCTTTGGTTAATGTTGATTTATGATTTACTTATGAGACCTTCATGACATAATTTTTGTAATATTACTAGGTAATATCATTCATGATGGGAGCAATAGAAATATGTATGAAATATGGGATTACACAACATAACGAATTTTGTGATATATATATATATATATATATATATATATTCTAGGATTAAAGACCTATACTTATAGTTAATTTCATTTCAAATGAAAGAGCACAAATAAGTTGATACTCTTTGGTAGATCATTAAATAGTAAAAAGGGAATATGATTTGATTATATAAATGTGTTTGAATTCTTTGTTATGCTAAAGAAAAGGTGTTCTATTTTCATAAATAGGACATTGATCCTTAATAAGGAAAAATGATATCCTCCTTGTAATTAAAAGAATAGCTATATATTGTAAACACCCCAAATTTACATTCATGTTTCCACTTGTTCCTATTATTATGCTAATACACCTTGTTATTCACCCATTTGTAATTAATTCATTAAATTGATTAATTAATACACATTGTACCCCTTTGGATTAATTAAATTAATCCTATGTACCCTTTGTACCCCTTTGGCTAAATTAATTATTATTTATTAATTAAATCATTAATTAATTAAGTGTGTGCACATCCTAGTTATATGCTACTTGATCAAACTCCACTTACAATCCACTTTTACTACCCTAGTTAACTGCACTTCTAGAATCCTAGAAAGGTGGGGGCAATTAAAATGCCCGTACAACCACCGTCGTAGATGCAACTTCTACAATTAAATCCATTACTGCCCCTAAATTCCCTAGCATTACTGTAACTTCCTCCAATGCTTTTTTTATCATGTGCATTCAACCATGTTCAACCAACTTCCAACCACTTTTGCTTCTATAAATTGTAAGCTTAATCTCTTACAAATCCTCCTAAATTGTTTGCAAATAAACTCTGTCAATTTATAATCTAAAGCTTTCCAAAGAATCTGTGTTTGTAGCATTTGCACTCACATTGGGAGAATATTCAAGAGCACCCACATCCATTTTCAAGGTTCCATAGATGAAGTCACCAAAACCTTACCGAGGTTTGCATTAGAAGGTTACTGGAAGGTTTGCATTGTTTATTGTTGATCTTTCATTCACTTTGATTTTTCTTTGCATACATTTTGTGCTTCTTGCTTGATGTTTTTTTGTTTTTCAACAACTAACATGAATCACCCACGCGTATGCTCTTCCCTCACACTTTTTAAATATATATTGGGAATCATAAACGTGGTCTTATTTTTATTTTTTTATTTTTGGGTAATTAATGTTTCACTTAACCAAAGCCAACCCACATGTATGCTCTTTTCTCGCACTTTTCTAAGTGATCTTGGAAATCAAAAACGTGGTTTCATTTCTGTCATCTTGTTTTTTATTTTGTTATTTTTACCTCATTCTAGAAAACTTTATAATCGTTGTTTGTAGGACCCGCTCTCACATAATGTGGTTAAAAATTTGAAAACTACTAAATGCAGGTTATCAAAGGAGTTTGATGTAGCCTAGAATTTACCAGATAACACCCTAGTCACGTTGACACATCACTCAGCCTAGACTGAGTGCTCACCCAAAGCACGCAAAGGTACCATTCCCTCTTTAGGGTTACTATAACATGATGTTAACATGATGAAGGGAGAAACATATAGATTCATAACTATTCCATCATTCTACAATGCATACTACTCTCAGATCTATGAAAGAATAAGCTTAAACAATAATCATGATTAAATTAATAACATGCACTATAAAACTACACACAGAATGACACTTAGATTTAGCCAATATATTTTATCTATTAGTAAATATAGAAGCTATACCAATGCATGTATGGAGTTGATACAGTGATTCAGTCATATGCCTATATTCTCTATTACACACATGTACATCTAGCTCTCTCTCTCTCTCTCTCTCTATATATATATATATATATATATATATCTCCCTACTATGTACCTCACATCGTATATATATGGTGGAGAATTTCCTTTCATCGATTATCTATTCCAGAAATAGGCCGTATGCTATTGATAGCCACACGTCATTTACAATCATAGCCACACATGCAAGTGTGTTATCTATAGTCCTCTTGCAGTTAACTGAAGTGTCAATTCTATTCTCATCTTGTCTCCATGCATAGACACTTTGAACCACTTCTACAAAGATAGAAAATGCATGGCATGTTTCATAATTTATGTGTTCTACATGCCATCTTCAAAAAATAGGTCTTCATGCTCAAAATTCACTAAGTCCTGAAATTTGAACTTGCCTTCTATGCGGGGGTCCTTTCGGTCCTTCTGCACCCTTGGTTCTGGGCCTTCTATCCCGCATGGACTCCTTGTGTGGTCTTTGACAAGTATTCTTTGATCAACATTACCCCACACTAATATCATTGTCTACCCGACAATGGGTATCTCCAAAAAAAATTGAAGGACAGAATAGAAGATTGGAAAGAATAAGAATAGAAGAATGTAGATAAATAAAGTGTAACATTCCTATTTTAAGACTTTAGAAACAAGGGATTTTTTTTTACACAATGTTCTCTATTCTAAATAAAACATCATTTAGAACACACATTCCATGACAATCAATCTCATAAAAGATAACCATATGAAACTGTAATGACTCAGTAAATTACCGATCTCTCATTTCATGACTCGGTTACTAACCGATCTCTCATGTTTGTCTTAAAGTACAGAATACTTTCTATTTACTATGTATACTTGGTTTTACTAACTTATTCTGGGTACTGGGTGATCTATTTAAAGAACCTATCTGAATATTTGTTACCAATATTCATCTAACATCACGTTTCTTTAAACTAGGTGACATAGGACAATGCAACCAGAAACTTGTGATACTTTGGCCAAATATTTTCAACATATTGTTCATGTTACTATTCCTTGAATCCATACTCATCAATTTAGGATACATCCTTCACCTCACTCTATTGTTATCTAGAATGGTCTTTACTAAATTATGGCAGTCCACTTGCCCAAGGTTTGACCCTAACCCAGGTTAGCGAAATAATTTGTTATAGGGAGATACTCATGATGAATTAGGGTATATGGGCATACTCGACCGACCTAAGTCGACCGAATGTGCCTAGGTACCCTGAGTCATAGAAATATACTTCCTATTCTAATCATTCTACTAACTCGACCTAGATAGAAACTAAGTTCAAGTCCAGATGTGTGTAGATCTAGATGAACAAATACGGAAGGGTGTTGCCACATGTCAACTGCAACACTATATCCTCGAGAAGCCCTTAGTCTTCTTGAAGGTATAGTCATGTAGTTGGCATGTGCCAACATCTGTTAGAACTGCTTCATCATAATGTGCATACCCCTGGGTGGTCATTAATTCATAATTAAATTTGGATTAAGATTCAGATTGCAGCAACCATGCCTAACCCTAATTCCAACATTCATTAAGTTCTTTATCCATAATTAATCCAAATTAATATTAATAACTTCATTAACTCATGATTGCATTTATGTTCATTAACACGGCATAACACGCAGTTATCCAAAAAACATGGTAGAAAACATCAAACAATTAATTTTAATGCAACCTAGCTTTCCAAAGAAGGTGTATCATCCACCTAGGTTCAACTAGAGTTTACTTCATAGAAAACGAAGTACAAATATTAACAATCATAACCACCATTCCTTTTATTTTTCATTCTTTCGAGATAGGAAGAGTCTTCCTCTACATGGTTAAATGTTAGGGTTAACATAACCTTTTTATCATTCACCACTAATAAAGTTTAATTGTATGTCCAATACATATTTCATTATTATACTATAATTGTTTAGATAGAGAACAACATCTTATGCAACTTAGTAAGTTACACCTTAGTAAGGGAGATTGAACTATTCCCTTATTCCAACTTATTAAATGATAAAAGTAATAGGTATAGAAACAGATATAAAGAATATTGACAAGATAGCATTACTATTTCCTTCATACAAAGTATAAGAGAATATACACCACAATTTGGAGTCAGTCTCCAAACCTTTCAATTCATCATGATAAAATATATACTTTACAAGACTATGTATTTCAGGCATACAACACATCGATCAACATTAAGATCATAAAGGATATAACTTTTATTTTTTAATACAAATCAAGAATGAATCAAAATTCTTTACAAAAGAACCAGACTTTAAATCAACCAATACATTAGAAAAATTTTTGCCTTCTTTTATCGCTTATGAAGTCCATCTGTAAAAATTGCTAGCACGGGTCAGTTCATTAAACTGAGCATGATAAACATTGAGCATTAAAATGAAGTGCACTCCACTAATTGTTCCATTAAAACAACTCTGCTTTAAGGAAACAATTAATATATCATACCAATAAGCATAAGTAATAACAACCATAAAATAAGTACAACTAATAAGGCTGAAATCATTTTTTTAAAAAGAGCATAATATGATCAACAACTATTGCATTATATCAAATAAGAATTGACCCAATCAGTTACTTATTTAAAACAAACAACAGATCTTATCATCTAATTATTTCATAATTCTTTCTTAATTAAAATACAAAATTTAACTTTACTATGTAACGAAAAGAGTTTCTTTCAGAACCAAAAACCTTATTGTTCATTTTACAAAGTTTCTAGAATCATGTACAGACAAATTCAATTCAGCATAGTACATATTTAGGATGATTCATCCTACAACTTAAGTAAATAAGAAGAAGAATCAATACGGACTATCCACGATTCACCAATCACCTAAGAAATAGAAAACAGGTTCAGAAAGTACATAACTGAGTACCTACATAACTGCATTAATCAAAGAAACCAATAAAAGGATTCATTATTTAAGAGACGACATCTGATAACAAGAATCCCAAACCAATCCAAGAAGGGAGAGAATCAAAATAGTCATCATCCTACTTGCAATCCTTAAGTATACTCGACATTATAGAAGATATCATTCAGAGATCTGAAACCATATGTTCCAAAAATCAAAGCAATACTTACAAAAGGATTATATTTTACTCATGTCCATCTAGGGAAGATTCATAATATTATTGAGTGCACAAAAAGGAGTCCATCTGAAATCAATATCCTAATGATGCATGACTCATTCATTCAAAACATTCAGACTAGAAATGATTACATTTTCCTTTCTACAGGACAGACTCAGCTGCGCACTTCCCAAATCGACATGACCATTGATTCTATACAAGTTAGCCGAGATCAAGAAATATCTAACGGGGACGAATTGATTTTCCCAGTACCCAAAATTATAGTCGCAAAGTTGTCTAAACATACAACTATTCCCATGAAATTTCTACAACCAACTAGTAACAAGTTAAACTAAACAATCCACAAGGAAGTTTCTATTTATGAAGGGTGAGTTCACATTAATTCAAAAAGGTAGAAAGGGCAGAAAAACCAAACTCAAGAAGTCGAATAGGCCTAGGATAGTAATCACTCTACAACATGGAAGATATTTAATCTACAGAGAAGTTCGAACAAACAAAACTAAAATTTCCAATGTTAAAGGAAACTCAATAGAAAGGATTTAATCCAAGAATTCATTCACCATTGTTTCATCAATTGAATTCCAAGTCCCAATTAAAAACCATAAGTTCTTTCGATAATTTCCAAAGAGACTACAAACCAAACACGTAGTTTATAGAAAACAATACTTTTATTTTTCCTTATGAATTCAAACCTTATCGGAACAACAATATCAACACAATCCCATTTCATATAAAAATAGAAATATAGGATGCAAATAATGCCAAAATCCATATTCATCTATTTAGCGGTGTTAAAAAGTAAGTTCAAGAACATACTGAAGAAAAATTATATAGTATAGTCCCAAATCAAAAGTACAACATCTAGGAAAAACAAAATATAGTCAACAAGAATATTCAACTCCTTCCTCTTTTAAAAACTAGAAATCCATTTAAATGGATCTGAAAGAGAATACAAAAACACATAACAAGTTTAAAGTCAAACAAAGTTTCAACATTACCCACGAACTCAAACTGAACATAAATCTCAACTATAATAAATTTCATAGCTCCATCTAGTACATAAATATCGAGGTAGAGAATTTTAGTGTAGAGAAGGTAATTGTTAAAGTCAAATTTAACACAAGTTGAAGTACGAACACAACACTTCCATATACTTCAAAAACCCATTATCAATTTCTTTCAAACAAGCTTGAATTCATACCGAAGGGTAAGTAAACAATACAGTCTCAAACCAGAGGTTCTATATCCTCACAACAAGATATAGTTACATAAAAGGTCATGCACCCTTATCTCAAAACAATCAACGACTTACAGATAAAAACTAGACACAGGTTACCCAGAATAGAGGAAAACAAAATATCCTCAAAAAATTTCACTCCATTACATGTTCAAAGTAAACTGTACAATATGAGACAGGAGTACTACAACTTCTTCAAACTCAAATATGCAGCAAAGAGAATATTTAAAAAGAGACTACCATTTTAGACTCAGCCAAAAACCAATTACACAATCTCTTTTTTTAGCAGATAGTCCCAAATGTGAGTTTAAAACAAAACACAAAAGCCTCAAAAGTTCCATAAGAATTTCAACATTGAACTTGCTCAGAGAGAGAACAACCCAAAACTAATATTATCATATAATGGATTCATATCCAAAAATCACAGAGATTCCATCAACATGAAGTAAATAACCAAAACAAGACAAATAACCAAATATCTCAAGAGAGCAGAGTTATTATTAATGAAACATTTAGAGGAAAGAAAGAAATCTTAATGGGTAGAGCGTATCATGCCTGATAGTGCTTCTTCCAATTCAAAGGATACTTCCAACCTAGCTTCCAACTCTTCTTCTCCTCCAAGAAAGATCAACAACCAAGCATCTCTTTCTCCAATGCCTCATATACTTTCCTTGAATTGAAAATAGACTAGAGAAACCAAAAATATTCATAAAGAGAAAATAGATCTGTTGATTCAAAGAACAAGATAGATCCATGCAGAAAAAAAATCGCAAAGCATGAAATACCAAAAACCTCCAACAAATCCTCCCTCATTGTTTCTAAGATGGTTTTCTAAAAAAAAATTGAGATTCATTAATGCCATTACTCCCTAATCTCCTATCTATCTCTCCTTGCCACTGCCTCCCAAAATTGGTGAATACTATTTCATTTAACTATAATTCCATGTAAGCTTCCACCAAGTTTACATGTCTCTACCAAAACTGTTAGTACTTCCTATTAATTCAAAAATCAAATCAAATAAATGCCTTAGGAACCGTCGCCAACTTACCATGTGACCTTTAGGTCCCTTTCATTAGTTTAGGATAGATTTCCATAACTTAGGTTATGACCTTAGGTTAGTTTAGAAAGTATTTACCTTAGGTAATATTCCAACTTAAGATAGGTCATAATCCATACCAATATAGTAGTAGGTAATAGGTTGAGAGTATACCTAGCATCACCTTAGGTTTCTCCCCTTCCCAACGTAGAACATAAAGCTTAGGATAGATTGTCACCTGTATAAGTAGACATATCTAGGAAGTAGGTACATTTACCTTAGTTTAGAATACCGTTAGGATAGATCCCATAGGTTTATGACTTTGATTCCCTTCATAATCGTGAATCATCCTTCATTCCACATAATGTCATTAAATTTTCTGAAGAGATCAATCTAAAAGATCCGAGCACAAAACATACAATAGAATGCATGCACGATCTTACAAGACCATAAAGAGTTTGTAAGCATACACAATTTTAGTCCACTACATCTCTTAACCTTTGAATATTAGTTTACCATTCAGACCAGGTAAGGAGATTTAAAACATTCCTTGGATAAATGGAATTGATCCAAGGATGAGTCAGTTAATAGAGATAAGTTTGCAACCATCATAACCCTATTACAACTCACCTATCTGAAGTGAAAATGTATTATTGCAAGCAATCAACATTTCAGTCTAATGAATCCAAGACTAGAAATGATTTATCCCTGGCAAGCATGATTTTCAACAAGAAAGGAACACACCACATCAATAAAATCACATGTCAACGCTTGTAATGCAAAAGATAAATATAACATTTTGTCAAAGGTGTTACATACTTCCCTTCTTAAAAGAATCATCACCACGATGATTATTTTATTTTGACCATTTCATTAAGGACAATCAATTTATTGACTTTCTTATCATATGTTTGTAACAATATCAGAATTTTAAAGTTCCAGAAATCAGCATTTACATAAATGTTTATTTAAAAATAAATAGTTATCTGCCCAAAACTGGCAGACTTATTCTCGTATAAAGATAAAATCACAAATTTTTATCAGGCATCAAAATAAATTTTGTTCAAATAAATATGGAAAATTAGTTTTCATATCTTCCAGATTTTCCTAGGTTGCACTTTCTTCATTAAACTAGTCCCACTAGACCTTACATTGACTTATTTCATGATTTATTAAATGTAATTGGTGAGTTTCCAGCACTCGTATGGGTTCAACCATGATTATTATTGGGTCTTGGACATGCAAGGAATTCTAATTAAAGACATGTGATAAATCTAAAATGTATTTCTTAAGCAAAGAAATATGGAAAACATCATGTATTCAAGACAAAGCAGGAGGTAATGCTAAATAGTAAGTTGCAGGGTTGATTACTTCAACTATTTCAAAAGGTCCCACTTAACGAGGTGATAGCTTGGAAGCCTTGTCAAAATTTATAGAACTCTTTTTCAGTTTAACCTGAAGAAAGAACTTCTCACCAAGTTCAAATTTTTTATCAACCCGTTTTAAATCAGCATAACTCTTTTACCTATCCGCTACTTCTTTCAAACATTCACGAATCATTTTAACTTGTTGTTCCATTTCTGTAAGAATTTCATGTCTAATTACCTCTCTATCCTCAATGTTATCCCAACTAATGGGAGTTCTGCATTTTCTTCCGTATAGTGCTTCGAAAGGTGTCATCTTAAGAGAGGCATGATATGTGTTATTATAAGCAAAATCAACTAGTGGAAGGTACTCTTCCCACTTATACTGCTGATCCATACAATACATTCGTAACATATCCTCTAAAACTTGATTAATTATTTCAGTCTGTCCATCTGTTTCCAGATGATACACAGAATTGAAATTCATCTTAGTTCCTATAGCTGCATTATGTGTTTTCCAGAAGCTTAAAGTCATTCTAGGATCTCTATCAGATATGATTAATTCAGGTACTCTATGTAATTTGAAAATTTCATGTACAAACCTCTTTGCCAAAATAGGGGAATCATCCTTCAAATTACCAATAATAAAATGTGCTACTTTTGTTATTTTATCAACAACTACCAAAATAACATCATGTTTATTTCTTAACATAGGCAACCCTTGTACAAAATCCATGCTTATTAGTTTTCATTTGTACTACGATATGCTATGAGGATACAATAAACTGGTTGGATGCATATGTTCAGCTTTAACACATTGACATTCTAAGGAATGTGTCACAAAATGAATAATATCCTTTTTAATCCCCTTCCATAAATATTGTTGTCTTATATTAGCAAGCATATTTGTAATACCTGGGTGTCCAGAGAAAGGTGAATTGTGAAATTTTGCTATCAATTTCTTTCTTAAATCATTTAGCGAAGGTATGTATACTTTGTTTTCAAATCTTAATATTCCTTCATTGTCAAAGTGAAAACCTTTATACCTCACATCATTTGGATATGCAAAAAGCGTTGTTTTTACTTGCAGAAAGTAAGAATTAGATTCCATAACACTTTTTAGTTCATCCTTAAACTGTGTTCTCAATGTTATAAGAGCATAAATGTGCTTCCTACGACTTAGAGCATCAGCTACTCTATTTTCCTTACCTTCGATGTAATTTATGTCAAAATTAGATTGAGACAAAAAATCTTACCATATTCATTGTCTTACATTTAGATTTGACTGAGTGAAAATATACTTCACCCCAAGATGATCAATATTTAATTCAAAAGGTTTACCAAGAAGATAATGCCTCCAAACTTGTAGTGCATGAACAATGGCAGAAATCTCTAAATCATGTGGAGCATAATTCAACTCATGTAACTTTAGTTTTCTACTTTAGTAAGCTATGACATGATCATTTTGTAACAAAATACCTCCTAGACCTTCCCTAGATGCATCTGTTACAATAGTAAAGTCTCCATTAGGGTCTGGTACCATTAGAATAGGTGCTGATGTTAACTGATCCTTCAAATTTTTGAATGCAGATTCACATTTCTCATTCCAAAAAAAATTCTTATCCTTTTTTTGTAATGAAGTTAGTGGTACAACTAATTTAGGGTAAATCATTTACAAATTTTCTATAGTAACCAAAAAGACCCATGAAGCTTCTAACTTCATGTACATTCTTTGGTAAAGGCCACTCAATTATAGCTACAATTTTATAAGGATCCATGACAATTCCATTCTTACTTATTACATGTCCCAAATAGTGCACTTATGTGTCATAGAAAGAACATTTAGATAGCTTACCATATAACCGTCTCTTTCTCAAAATTTTGAAAACTATATTCAAATGCTCATGGCATTCCTCAATAATTTTAGAATATATGATAATGTCATCCAAGAATACACAGCACAAATTTGTCCAAGTATTCTTGAAAGATATTATTCATTAAATTCATAAAATCTTGTAGGTGCATTTTTTAATCCGAAAGGTAAAACTGTGAACTCATAATGTCCATACCTTGTTCTAAAAGTTGTTTTATGAATGTCCTCATCCTTAATCTATAATTAATGATATCCAGATCAAAGATCTATCTTATAATAAACCAATGCTCCACGCATATGATCAAATAGATCATCAATTCTTAGGGAGTGGATATCTATTCTTGATTGTTGCTTTGTTTAACATTCTGTAATCAATGCACAATCTAAGTGTTCCATCCTTCTTTTTCAAAAAAATTACTAGTGCTCCCCAAGGTGAAACACTCGGTCTAATCAAACCTTTAGACAAAATTTATTGCAAGTTCAGCCTTAAGCTCTACTAATTCTATAGTAGTCATTTGATATGGTGCCTTAGAAATAGGCTCGGTTCTAGGCTTGATTTCAATTGTGAAGTCAAATTATCTTTTGGGTGGAAGACCTAGTAATTCTTCTAGAACACATGTTATTGTAGTTTCGTAACAGTGGATATCATTCCATGACATCACTGTTATCTTCAGCAGTTTCTAAAATCTTTACTGCATATAAGGTACAACCTTTATTTTTGGCCTTTTTAAGTTGCACAGCTGACAGTTTCCTAACATAAATATCATGTTACACACCATGAATCTCTGTTATTTTTTACAGGTCATCTAAACAACTACTATGTTTTTGGAAATAGTCCACTTTTGCCTTATGTTCAACTAACCAATTAACACCTATGATTACATCATAAGACCCCAAAGGTGCAACATAAAGATCAACTTCAGTGGAAAAACTAGGTAAGTCAAGGACTTCTCCAAAAAGACACATACTAACTGTATGAACAACATTGTTTCCATAATGTACAGACCATGTTTTATCCATGTTTCCATATTTTCTTTTTTAGTTTTGATGCTAATTTACTAGAAATAACACATTCAGTAGCTCTGGTATGAAAAAGAATAGTTATAGGTATGACAAATAACTTACCCAGAACTTCTATGGGTGTGGCCTATTTTTCAGCCTACTTCTCAGCTACTGCAGCATGTATCTTGTGTTGTTGATTACGATCATCCTTTTTCAAAGGACATTGATTTGCGTAATGATCTTTTCCATAGTTATAATAGCCTCCTATAGGTCCCTTTCTAGGCTCATATTTATTTCCAGCCTTAGAGTTATCATTCTGACCTCTATAGGACTTCTGTCCATTGTTATTATTCTTAACAAAGTTGTTTTGTGCATTACCAGCAGACTTCTTTGTTGCTGCTTTCTTAATATATGAGCTAAAAAATTACTTTTCATTTTGAATTTCTTCCATGGTCCTTTCTTAGGTGTAAGAGATGATGAAGAGGAGTTAGGGACTTTCTTCCTTACTTCCTCTTTATGAGAAAAAATTACCTTCAATTTATGTTCCTGCCCGATGGCTTTTTCAACAACCCCTTCCATCATAGTTGGGATGTGAACATCCACATATCCTCCTATAACAGGATTCAATCCCATGATGAATTTCCATATCCTAAACTTCTCTTAAGTTTGATACTGAGGTACATACTTAAGGAGTTTAGTAAACCGCTCCCAATACTCAGTTATAGTTAGCTTTCCTTGAGCTAAGTTCTAGAATTCAGTCATTTTTTTATCATAATAAAGTTGTGGTAGCCAACGTTGCCTAAAGTAACCTTTAAATTGATCCCAAGTGATATTAGTTTCATTAATATTCAACTCAGCCTTACGGATGTCCCACCATGAATATGCCTCATGGAAAATATGATATTCTCCCTAGATTACCTTTATTTCTTCTGAGAAATTCCTTATTGCAAAGTACTCCATTTTGCTGGGCTAATTCTTAGCTCCGTCTCCTAATGTGGTGCCATAAAACTTGGGTGGACTTATCCTTTTTATATAATTAGTGAGTTCAACTACCAGCATAGCCTTTTTGTTTTCAAGCTAATCAGGTATGTTCACAATGTTATTATCAACACCTAAATTGGAGTTCTCCTCAGAAGGTGGCTGATTATTATTACCAACATCTTCTTCCTCCTCATTTCCCATTACTTGTTATTCAAGTACAGCCAAACGATCCCTTGTTTCCAACAAGGAAGGAAGGATCTCATCAATTTTTTGGGCCATTGTTGCTCCTTCCCTAGGTGGAGGATTATTTGCAACATTTCTTCTTGTTCTAACCATTTTCTGTTAATAATAAAATTTAAGTTTTATCATATTATGGACATAATAGGTTAGAGAGCTACAACCTTCAGCTCTGATACCAAGATGTAACATTCCTATTTTAATACTTTAGAAATCAGGGAATTTTTTTGTACACAATGTTATTTTTTCTAAATAAAACATCATTTAGAACACACATTTCATGCCAATCAATCTCATAACAGATAACCATATGCATATGTAATGACTCAGTAAATTACCGATCTCTCATTTCATGACTCAGTTACCAACCGATCTCTCATGTTTTTCTTAAGTTATAGAATACTTTTTGTATACTAAGTATACTTTGTTTTCTTACCATATTCCAGGTACTGAGTGATCTGTTTAAAAAAGCTATATGAATAGGGTTTTTTACCAATATTCATCTAACATCATGTTTCTTTAAACTAGGTGACATAGGACAACACAACCAGTAGCTTGTGATACTTTGGCCAAAGATTTTCAAAATACTATTCATGTGACTATTCCTAGGTGACATACTCATTAATTTGGAATACTTCCTTCACCTCACTCTACTGTTATATAGAATGGTCTAAAGGAGTTTACTGACTTCTATTAGTCTACTTTCCCAAGTTTTGACCCTAACCCAAGTTAGTGACATAATTTGATATAGGGAGACACTCACAATAACTTAGGGTATATGGGCATACTCAACTAACCTAATTCAACCGAATGTGCCTAGGTACCCTGAGTCATAGAAAGATACTCATTAAGATCTTATTCTAAACATACTACTAACTTAACCTAGAGAGAAACTAGGTTCAAGTCCCAGGTCAGCTCATTGAACTAAGCATGATAAGCACTAAGCATTAAAATGAAGTGCATTTCCACTAATTGTTCCATTAAAAAAAATTGTGTTTTAATTAAACAATTAATATATCATACCAATAAGCATAAATAATAACAACCATAAAAGAAGTACAAGTCTGAAATCACTTTTAAGAAAAGAGCATAATATAATCAACAACTACTACATTATATCAAATAAGAATTGACCCAATCAGTTACTTATTTAAAATAAACAATAGATCTTGTCGTATAATTATTTGATAATTCTTTCTGAATAAAAATAAAAAATAATAATTTTAGTATGTAATGAAAAGAGTTACTGTCAGAACCAAAAATCTTATTGTTGTTTTACCAAGTTTCTAGAATCATGTACAGACAAATTCATTTCAGCATATTACATATTTAGGATGATTCATGCTATAACTAAAGTAAATAAGAAGAAGAATCAATACAGACTATCCATGATTCACCATTCATCTAAGAGATAGAAAACATGTTCAGAAAATTCATAACTGAGTACTTACATAACTACATTAATCAAGGAAATCAATAAAATGATTCACCATTTAAGAGACAACATATGATAACTAGAATCCCAAACCAATCTGAGAAGTGAGAGAATCAAAAGAGTCATTATCCTATTTTTAAGACTTAAGTATATTCTACATTATAGAAGATATCATTTAGAGATTTGAAACCATATGTTCCAAAAATCAAAGAAAGACTTACACAAGGATTATCTCTTACTCTTGTCCATCCAGGGAAGATTCATAATATTATAGAGTGCATAGAAAGGAGTCCATCTAAAAACAATATCCTAATGAAGCATGACTCATTCATTCAAAAAATTTAGACTACAAATGATTACATTTTCCTGTGTATAGGAAAAACTTAGATGCACACTTCCTAAATCGACATGACCATTCATTCTATACAAGTTAGTCGAGATCAAGAAAGATCTATTGAGGAGGATTTGGTTTTACCAAAACAAAAAATGACAGTCCCAAAGTTTCCTAAACATACAACTATTCCCATGAACTTTCCACAGCCATCTAGTAACAAGTTAAACTAAAAACTCCATAAGGAAGTTTTCGTTTCTTAAGAGTGAGTTCACATTACTTCATACAGGATAGAAAGGGTAGAAAAACTGAACTCAAGAAGTTGAACATGCCAAGGATAGTAATCACTCTACAACATGGAAGAGAGTTGATCTACAGAGAAGTTTGAACAAATAGAACTTAACTTTCCAAAGTTAAAGGAAACTCAATAGAAAGGATATGATCTAAGATTTCATTCAACATTGTTTCATCAGTTGAATTCCAAATTCCAATTAAAACCCAAAATTTCTTTTGCAAGTTCCAAAAGAGAATACAAACCAAACGTGAAGATTAAAGAAAACATTACTTATATTTTTCCTTACGAGCTCAATTTGTATCAATAACATCAAATACTAGTACTAACCCAGTTCATATACAAATAGAAATCTAGTACGCAATTAATGCCAAAATCTATATTCATCTATTCAACATTGTTTAAACACAATTTCGGGTTCATACTGTAGAGAAAAGTATATAGTAAACCCCCAAAGTAGAAGTACAACATCTAGGAAAAACAAGATACAGTCAACAAGAGTATTCAACTCCTTCCTCTTTTAAAAACCAAAAATCCATTGGAATGGATTTGAAAGAGAATACAAAAACCCAACATGATTTTTAAGTCAAAAAAAGATTCAACATTACCCACAAACTCAAAATTAATAGAAATCCCAACTATAATAACTTTCACAGCTCCATCTAGCACATAAATATCAAGGCAGAGAAGTTCAGTGCAGAGAAGGTAATTATTAAAGTCAAATTTAACACAAGTTTAAGTACGAACACAACACTTCCATATACTTCAAAAACCCATTATTGATTTCTTTCAAATGAGCTTGAATTCATACCGAAGGGTAAGTAAACAATACAGTATTGAACCAGAGGTTCTATATCCTCACAAAAATATACATTTACATGAAAGGTCATGCACCCTTCTCTCAAAATAGTCAAAGACTTACAGATAAAAACTATAAGTGGGTTACCCAGAATAGAGGAAAACAAAATATCCTCAAATGTTTTCACGCCATTACATGTTCAAATAAAAATGTAAATTCCGAGATAGGAGTACTATAACTACTTCAAACTCAAAGATGCATCAAAAATAATATTTCATAAGAGACTACCAGTTCAGACTCAACAATAAACAAATTACTCAAGCTCTTTTTTGAGCAGATAGTCCCAAATGTGAGTTCAAAACAAAACACAAAAGCCTCGAAAGTTCCATTTAGAAACAAGGGAATTTTTTTATTTAAAGAAACGTTCTCTGTTCTAAATACATAATTTAGAACACACATTCCATAACATCCATTCTTATAACAAATAACCATTTGCTGTTGTAATGACTTGGTGTGCCACCGATCTATTCATTTCATGACTTGGTGAACTACCGATCTATTCATGTTTAACATTAAGTATTGAATAATTTTCTATATGCTATGTATACTTGGTTCTCTTACCATGTTCAGGGTATTGAGTGATCTATCTAGGAACCTATCTGAATATTTTCTACCAATACTCATCTGCATCTCAAACAATAGACTAGGTGACTTAGGAAAACACAATCATTAGCTAGCAATACTTTGGAAAATTTTTTCTAACATACTGTTCATATTACTCATTCCTTGACAACATACTCATCAATCCATGGAATACGTCCTTCACCTCACTCAATTGTTATCTAGAATGTCCTTTACTGACTTCCGTCAGTCCACTTGCCCAAGGTTTATCCCTAGTTCAGGTTAACAACATAGGTTATGATAGGAAGAGGCTCACAAAGACTTAGGATATATTGGTATACTGGGTCAATCTAGGTTAACCCCGTGTGCCAAGGTACCCGGAGTCCTAGAGGGTCACTTCATATCATAACTATGTTACTACCCAGTCTTAGAGAAAACTAAGTTTAAGTCCATAAGCGTGTAGATCTAGATGATCAATGTAGAAGGGTGTTGCCACATGTTATCTACAATTTTGTATCCTCGGAAAGATCCTAATCTTCTCAAAGGTAAATCCCTGCAGTTGGTATGTGCCAACATCCTATAGAACAACCTCGTTAAGATGTACATACCCCTAGGAGATTATTAATTTTTAATTAATTTGGATATTAAAAGCAGATTTTAGCATCCCTGCCCAAACCCTAATCCAACTCTCCCCAAGTTCTTTTCCAAATCAGGTTCCATTAATCCTTGGAGAACTTCCTTAACTTATGATTTCTTTTGATTTTTGTTAATTTTGGCTTAACAAGAAGCTACCAAAAAGAAAGGACAACAACCTCGTAAGTTCCATTTAATGTGACGTAACCATTCAAGGAAGTGTAACAACCACCTAGGTTGTATCTTAATAGACTTTATTAAATGTAGGTCTAATGATTATAAATCATATCTTCCTTGACTTCTTGTTTACTTTTTCATGAGTGAGGAAGAGTCTTCCTCTTCATGGTTAAGTTCTAGGGTTTAACACACCCTTTATGTCCTTTTCATAATCTATAGTTTTCATTGTGTAAGTTCATTACACATCATCTTACTATATTGAATTGTTTATATAAGAACATTAAATTCTGCAACTTATCTAGCTGCATCACATTTAGTATGAAGGTTACTCTAATTCCCTTTTTCCTACTTATCCAAGAATACTCATTTAAATCATATAAATAACATGAATAATATCAACAAGGATAGGATTCCATTTCTTTTACAAAGGTACAAGATAATTTACACAACTTATGCAAGTAAATTCTCATCCTTCAATTTCATTTTCAAAACTTATACATTTACAAAATTATGCATTTTAGGCTTACTGCATGACAACAAGCCTTCATTCAAAAAGGAATAATAACTTTTCTTTTTCAATACAACTCAAGAACGAATCAAGAATTCTTCACTAGAATCAAACTTAGATCAACCAATGCATCATATAAGATTTTGCCATCTTTTATCACTTACGAAGTCCATTTGTAAAAATTGCTAGCACGAGTCAATTCAATGAACTGAGCATGATAAGCACTAAGCCTTAAAATGAAGTTCATTGCACTAATTTTTCCAATAAAAACAACCCTACTTTAATGAACAATTAGTATTTCATACTCTAAACATAAGTAATAACAACCAAAAAAAGAAGAGCATTAATGAATCTAAATTCACTTCTAAAGAAGAACAAAATATAATCTATAATATATGTCTTACAAATTAAGGTATGATTGGTCCTATCAATCATCTTTACCAAACAACAGAACATAACATCTCATTGTTTCCCATTCTACCAAAATAGAATACAACACTTATCTTTACCATAAGATACAAGAAGTGTTTACAACATGTTCTTCACTAAGGTGTTTCATCTAATATTTCAAGTAAAGAAGAAGAAAAACCATTTCCATTATGCCAAAGTACATAACATCCGCAAAGTAGAAACAAGTGCATATCATGACTTAAACTATTTCCTTTAAAGGACATCTACTTTAAAATTCAACATTTTAAGGTGTTCATCAGAATAGATTCACATAAAAGAAATCCAAGAAGGAATGATGGATGAATAGTCAAACAACAAGTTTGCATTTCCTTTTTACTAACCAATCATCCATCTCTTTCTACTTTATTTCAGTCAAATGACAAGCATAAGAAGACTAATTAAGTAATGATTCTCTTTTTCCCATTAGAATAATTAACAGAATGTTCCAAACCAATGAACTTAACCCAACTACATTAGAAAAGGAGGCCTAACAGAATAGGATCCTAACCTGTAATCATTTCTTTTAACTTAATTAACAAATTTTACCTTTTCTATACCTAGAGTTTAAGTTCATACAAGAGTTCCCAAGAAAGAGAACAAGAACAACTTCAAGGAAAGAGAAAACTTAATGCTACCTTCCTTTCAAAATCTTCCCATTATAATGCATGAATTCCACTTTCCATTCGGAACATTATAACAATGAAGTTCATACACAGCCACAGACACTAAAGAATCATAGTTTATCTTTTAAAGACACAACCTTTTTTTCATTGGACCCAATAAGAAGTGTGAAATCTGAGTAGATGCTAACACTCAAAATTTCCCAATAGTTTAGTCAAGATAGAACTATCTTAACAGTATTTCAACACATCACTATAAGAACTAACAGATTGGGATTCCAATATAATGACAAACCAGTAAGCTAATTCTAATCAAGATCTCGAGAGTTTACCCAGCAACCTACTAAACCATGCTTCCAGTTTTTTCTCCATACACATGTGGTTTGTTTCAAAAGGATTCTAAATTTAGAACCATTCAAAATAGTAATAAACTCAATTTAACTGACAAGATCAAAACAACATATTAAAAATACGTTCTATCCAAGATTCGAATTACAAATTTGAGCACAATGTAAAGCATAAGTTTCCTCAAAGGATCAAGATCATTCAAGTGATTATAAACAAGTTCAGGCAACTACATGTTCCCTTCTTTGCTTATAAAATAGAAAAAGAAACCAAAAAGACTATAAGATCTGAACCAATACATCGTTCAGGTTACAATTCTTAAAAAAAAACACCAAGTAACAAATTGATTGTATAGTGTTGCATCACCATATTTCAATCATGAGTTCATATATACACCAGCATCATAATTCTAGACTAAATATAATGAAATTACTTAAAAATAGTTCAAAATAAGGAAAGAGCTTCCAGTTTTAGTTAACATCCTATCAAACCATGTTTCCCAACTCAAACGGAATGTAAGATTCGTAACAGGGCTCAGACCAGACTACAACAAAACATGAAAGTTGTGTTCATAATGAACCTTCAATAACAGTTTATATGGTCATAAGGAAAATAAATCACAAACACCATGCCATATGATGACTTCAATCAACAGTCCAATTTATCCAAGGTAATAAAACACAGGTTCTAAATTAGATGCGGGTTCTAACAATAGTCTAAGTTTTCGCAAGATGAAAAACAAGAACCAAGCCATCTACTACTCCATTCATGGTTCCTTATATTTATGAAATGAAACACAAGCATCATAGTACCAAGGACTTGATAGCAATTTCCAAATGCCCAACAAGTTTTCAACAGAACTTAAGCTTGTATACAATTTTTCATAAGCAAACATGAGCTCTTTATCAGCTCGAGATCACTAATCATTAGTTTCAACAGAAATAGGTGGAACACTAGATTCTTCAAAGAACTTCAGTGAGAATACATTGGTATGAAATTCAACAAAAACCTAACCATTAGTTACCAAATCTGGTTAAGCCAAGCAGAGTTACAGAGTCGTTCTTGCATGTAATTTTCATGTGCTTAAACCAACACATACTATATTTTTAAACCATACCACTTTTGCAAAGGTTTTGAAACCAAGAATACAAGATTTAATAACTCAGTAACCAAACAACCAGGTACATCATGCAATGCATAAAACTCAACAGAGTAGAGTTGCTTTAATGAAAACACTTAGAGGAAAGCAAGAGATTTTAACAGTTAGAGCCTATCATGCCTGATAGTGTCTCTGTCAAATCAAAGAAGACCTCCAGCCGAGCTCACTACTTCTCCTCTTTTCCACGAAAGATCAAACAACCATATATACCTCTTCCACAATGCCTCTTATAAATTCTGCGAAACGAAAATAGATTCGAAACCTCAAAAATAGCCATGAAGTGCAGTTCAATCTGCTGGTTCAAAAAACTAGAGTGCATGTAGAGTGAAAATCAGAAAACATGCAAAGTGAAACAACCCAAGAAAAATCCACTGGCATGCCTACCAAGATGGTTTGGGCTCATAAACCAAAAGAAATTAATTCCATTAATTCCATATCTCCCGCCTAATCTTCCTTGCCACCACCTACCAAGTCTGGCGAATGCCAAGTCTAAATTAACATGTATTTCCATTTTAGTGTTACTGCCACCTAAGCCTCCGCCAAGCCAACTAGCCCCTACCAAAGCTGGCAGTACCGAGTGTAATTAAAAAACCTTATCAACATCATAAATTCCTTAGGAACCATCGCCAATATGCATGCGACTACATAAGTCCCCATTCATGCCCAATAGTTTAGGATAGATTACTTGCTTAGGTTAGATCTTAGGTAGATTAAAGTTTATACCTTAGGATATAACACTAACAACTAACCCCCACCATAGGCCTTAGAAAATAGGTTTAGATAATTCCACATAGGTAAATAATTCAAAATACCATAGTTTAAAGCACTAGGTTAGATCACCATATAGCCTTGTAGTAATAGGTTCAAGTTTAGTTTTAATACCTAGTAACCTTTCCAATTCCCTTAGCACTAAGTTTAGGTTAGAATCAGAATTATATCAAGTAACATAGCTTAGGTAGGAAATATTTTTACCTAGCTTAGGACCCCATCGTAGGTTAGTCCTATATAGGATCTTAGATCTCTTTTATGCCATGAATAGGCTGAAATCCCAATTACGTCAGTAATGACCTGCCATGGTCGATCTCCAAAGACCCAACAAAACATACCACTAAATGGAAATATTTTCACACAAAAAGAGAATTAAAGAACTTGTATCTACCAAGTTTAGTCCATATGTTTCTTAATTCATGGAATGCCAATTCATCAGTTGTTCACTCTGAACAGATTTAAAACATTCCTTGGATCACTGAAATTGATCCAAGGATGAGTCGGGTAAATAGATAAGTTTACAACTCTTAAAACCAAATTGCAATCTCACCTACAAGAAGTGAAAAATGAATTCAGGAAAACTATTCCAGTTCAGTCAGAAGATCTTAAGAGCAGAAAAGACTTATCCACATCAAGCATGATTTCCCCAAAGTCAAAAGAACATATCCTACAAAGGAAAATCACATGCCAACAATTGAGATGCAAAGGAAGAAAATAACAACTGTCAAGGGTGTTACATGCTTCCCTCCTAAAAGGAATCATCATCCCTATGATTATTTCTTCTAAAAATTTACATCAAGGATAGTCAAATCCTTCACTTTTCTTACAAAAAGTCAAAATTTTCAAAACCTTATAGTTCCATAACTCAGTATTAAATAATTGTTTGTTCAAATTAAATAATTATCTACCCAAAAATGGCTTACTTAATGTCATATAAAGATAAAATCATAAAAAAATTATCAGTCAACAGATTCAATTCTATTCAAATAGATATGGGAAACCAGTTTTCATATCCTCTAGATTTTCCCAAGTTGCACTTTCCTCATTAAACTGGTCCCACTGGACCTTACATTGACTTATTTCTCTATTTCTTAAGTGCAACTGGTGAGTTTCCAACACTCGAATGGGTTTAACCATGATTATTCCTGGGTCTTGGACCTGCAAGGAATTCTAATTTAACACATGTGATAAATCTGAAATGTATTTCTTAAGCAAAGAAATATGGAAAACATCATGCATTCATGACAAAGTAGGTGGTAGTGCTAAACGATAAGCTACAGGGTTGATTACTTCAACTATTTCAAAAGGTCCCACATAACGAGGTGATAACTTGGCAGCCTTGCCAAAAGTTATAGAGCTCTTTTTCAGTTTAACCTGAAGAAAAACCTTCTCTCCAAGTTTAAATTTCCTGTCAACCCACTTTAAGTCAGCATAACTCTTTTGCCTATCTTGCAGCTTCTTTCAAGTGTTCACGAATCATTTTAACTTGTTGTTCCATTTCCGTAAGGATTTCAGGTCCAATTACCTCTCTATCCTCAATGCTATCCCAACTAATAGGGGTTCTGCATTTCCTTCCATAAAGTGCCTCGAAAGGTGCCATCTTAAGAGAAGCATGATATGTGTTATTGTATGCAAATTCAACTAATGGAAGGTACTCCTCCCACTTGTACTACTGATCCATACAATACATCCGTAACATATCCTCCAAAACCTGATTTACTCTTTCAGTCTGTCCATCCATTTCCAGATGATACGCAGAACTGAAATTGAATTTAGTTCCAAGAGCTACATTAAGTGTTTGCCAAAACCTTGACGTCATTCTAGGGTCTCTATCAGATATGATTAATTCAGGTACTCCATGTAATCTGAAAATTTCGTGTACAAATCTTTTAGCCAAAACAGGAGAATCATCCTTTAGATTTCCAACAATAAAATGAGCTACTTTCATTAGTTTGTCAACTACTACCAAAATAACATCATGTTTATTTCTTGACATAGGTAATCCTTGTACAAAATCCATGCTTATTACCTACCATTTGTACTATGGTATGCTATGAGGATACAATAAACCAGCTGGGTGCATATGTTCCACTTTTACACGTTGACATTCAAGACAATGAGTCACAAAATCAATAACATCCTTTTTCATTCCTTTCCAGAAATATTGTTGTTTTATATCAGCAAGCATTTTTGTAATGCCAGGGTGTCCCGAAAAAGGTGAATTGTGAAACTCTACTAACAATTTCCTCCTCAAATCGTTAGGTAGAGGTATGTATACTCTATTTTCATATCGTAAGATTCCTTCATTATCAAAGTGAAAACCTTTATATCTTTCATCTTTTGGATCCACAGCAAGCGCTGTTTTTACTTGCTGAAAGTAAGAATCAGATTCCATAACACTTCTTACTTCATCCTTAAACTGAGTTCTTAGTGTTATAAGAGAAGAAATGTGCTTCCTACGACTTAGAGCATCAGACACTCTATTCTCTTTTCCTTTAATGTAACTTATGTCAAAATCATATTGAGACAAAAACTCTAACCACCTTCACTTGTCTTGCATTCAGATTTGGCTAAGTGAAAATGTACTTCAGCCCCAGATGATCAGTTTTCAACTCAAATGGTTTACCCAGCAGATAATGCCTCCAAACTTGAAGTGCATGAACTATGGCAGCAAGCTCTAAATCATGTGGAGCATAATTCAACTCATGTGACTTAAGTTTTCTACTTTCATAAGCTATGACATGATCATTTTGTAACAAAATACCTCCAAGACCTTCCCCGGATGCATCAGTTATGACAGTAAAGTCTCCATTAGGATCAGGTACAGCTAAGATAGGTGCTGAAGTCAACTGAATTTTCAAAATTTTAAAAGCAGATTCACATTTATCATTCCAAACAAATTTCTTATCCTTTTTCTGCAATGAAGTTATTGGTGCATCCACCTTAGAAAAATCCTTAACAAATTTTCTATAATAACCTGCAAGGCCCATGAAGCTTCTAACTTCATGTACATTCTTTGGTGTAGGCCACTCAGTTATAGCTACAATTTTAGAAGGATCTACAACAATCCCATCTTTACTTATAACATGACCCAAATAGTGAACTTCGGTGTCATAGAAAGAACATTTGGACAACTTACCATACAACCGTCTCTTTCTCAGAATTTCCAAAACTATTTTCAAGTGTTCATGATGCTCCTCAATACTTTTAGAATATATGAGAATGTCATCCAAGAATACAAGCACAAACTTGTCCAAATATTCTTGAAAGATATTATTCATTAAGTTCATAAAATTTGCAGGTGCATTCGTTAATCCAAAGGGTAAAAACGTGAATTCATAATGCCCATACCTTGTCCTAAATTTTTTTTTATGAATGTCCTCATCCTTAATTCATAATTGATGATATCCAGATCAAAGATCTATCTTAGAATATACCAATGCTCCATGCATCTGATCAAATAGATCATCAATTATAGGAAGTGGGTATCTATTCTTGATTGTTGCTTTGTTTAACATCCTATAATCAATACACAATCTAAGTGTCCCATCTTTCTTTTTCACAAAGATATTACTGGTGCTCCCCAAGGTGAAACACTTGGTCTAATCAAACCCTTAGAAAAAATTTCTTGCAACTGAGCCTTAAGTTCTACTAACTCTATGGTAGTCATTTGATAAGGTGCTTTAGAAATAGGTTCAATACCTAGTTTTATTTCAATCGTGAAGTCAAACTCCCTTTTGGGTGGTACTCCCAGTAATTCTTCAGGAAACACATCACTGTAGTTCCGTAACAGTGGATAATGTTCCATGAAATCACTGTTTTCTTCAGCATATTTTGAAATTTTTACTGCATATAAGGTATAACCCTTATTTTTGGCCTTTTTGAGTTGCATAGCTAATAATTTCCTAACAAAAAAATCTCGTTTAACACCTTGAATCTCTGTTATTTTCTGGATATCATCTAAACAACTAATATTCTTTCCAAAATAGTCTACTTTTTATTTATGCTTTGCTAACCAATTTACACCTATGACTATATCATAAGATCCCAAAGGTGCTACATAGAGATCAACTTCTATGGAAAAGCTAGGTAAGTCAAGGACTGCCCCAAAAAGACACATACTAACTGTATGAACATAATTATTACCATAATGTACAGTCCATGATTTATCTATTTTTCTATCTTTTCTTTTAAGTTTTGAAGCAAGTTTACTAGAAATAAAACATTCAGTAGCTCCAGTATCAAAAATAATAGTTATAGGTATGTCGAATAACTTACCAGGAACTTCTATAGGTGTAACTTTCTTTTTAGCTTGCTTGTTAGCTACTGCAACATGTATCTTGTGCTGTTGATTATGATCATCCTTCTTCAAAGGACATTGATTCACGTAATGATCTTTGCCATAGTTATAACAGCCTCCTACCGGTCCCTTTTTAGGCTCAGAATTATTTCTAGCCTTAAAGTTATCATTTTGACCTCCATAGGACTTTCATCCGTTATTATTATTCCTGGAAAAATTGTTCCATGTATTTCTAGTAGACTTATTCATTGTTGTTTTCTTATTATTATCAGTTGGAAACTTACTTTTGTTACCAAAATTTTTCCATGGTCCTTTCTTAGGTGCAAGAGAAGCTGAAGAAGAGTTTGGAACTTTCTTTCGTACTTCCTCCTTGTGAGCAGAAATAGCCTTTAATTTCTATTCTTTCCTTATGGCTTTTTCAACAACCCCTTCCATAGTGGTTGGGCTATGAACATCAACCTCTCCCCCAATAATGGGATTCAATCCCATGATGGATTTTTGTATCCTGAACTTCTCATTAGTTTGATACTGAGGTACATACTTGAGTAGTTTCGTAAACCGTTCCCAATACTCAGTTACAGTTAACTTCCCTTGAGCCAAGTTCTGAAATTCAGTCATTTTCTGATCATAATAAAGTTATGGCAGCCATCATTGCCTAAAATAACTTTTAAATTGATCCCAAGTGATGTTAGTT
Organism: Taxus chinensis; assembly: GCA_019776745.2. NCBI lineage: Eukaryota > Viridiplantae > Streptophyta > Pinopsida > Cupressales > Taxaceae > Taxus > Taxus chinensis. The sequence goes on along the minus strand of CM034149.1, from coordinate 245,735,589 downwards.
TCATCAATGTTTAGCTCAGCCTTACGGCTGTCCCACCATGAAGATGCTTCATGGGAAAGAAGATATGCTCCCCAAATAGCTTTGGTTTCCTCTGAGAAGTTTCTTATTGCAAAGTACTTCTCCATCTTGTTGAGCCAATTCTCAGCTCCATCACCTAATGTGGTGCCATCAAACTTAGGTGGACTTATCCTTTTTATATCATTGGTGAGTTCAACTGCCAACCTAGCCTTTTTGTTTTCTAGCTGGACAGGTACATTAGTATTGTTATTATCAACACCCATATTGGGGTTGTCCTCAGGAGGTGGCTGATTGTTATTACCAGCTTCTTCTTCCTCCTCATTACCCATCACTTGTTCGAGTATCATCAAACAATCTCTTGTGTCCAACAGGGCAGCAAGGATTACATCAAATTTTGGGGTTTTTGCTACTCCTTCATCAGGTGGAGCATTATTCACAACATTTCCTCTCATTCTAACCATTTTTTGTTACAAGAAAATTCAAGTTTTTATTAGATTATGGACACAATAGGTCCAAGAGCTCCAACCTTCAGCTTTGATACAAAGATGTAACATTCCCATTTTAACACTTTAGAAACAAGGGATTTTTTTTTAAGAAACGTTCTCTATTCTAAATACATAATTTAGAACACACATTCCATAACATTCATTCTTATAAAAAATAACCATATGTTGTTGTAATGACTCAGTGTGCCACTGATCTATTCATTTTATGACTCAACGAACTACCAATCTATTTGTGTTGAACATTAAGTAATGAATACTTTTCTATATACTAAGTATACTTGGTTCTCTTACCCTGTTCGGGGTATTGAGTGATCTGTCTGGGAACCTATCTAAATATTTGCTACTAATATTCATCTACATCTCGATCCTTAGACTAGGTGACATAGGACAACGTAATCAGCAGCTTGCGATACTTTGGCCAAAGTTTTCTAACATACTGTTCATTTTACTCATTCCTTGAAGGCATACTCATCAATCATAGAATACATCCTTCACCTCACTCAATTGTTATCTAGAATTTCCTTTACTAACTTCTGTCAGTCCACTTGCCCATGGTTTATCCCTAGTTCAGGTTAACAACATAGGTTATGATAGGGAGAGACTCACAAATACTTAGGATAAATTGGCATAATACGTCAACCTAGGTTAGCCTCGTGTGCCAAGGTACCTGGAGTCCTAGAGGGTCACTTCGTATCATAACTATGTTACTACCCAGTCCTAGAGAAAAAATAAGTTCAAGTCCATAAGCATGTAGATCTAGACGATCAATGCAGAAGGGTGTTGCCACATGTCAACTACAATGTTGTATCCTCAAGAATATCCTAATCTTCTCGAAGGTACAACTCTGCAGTTGGCGTGTGCCAGCATCCTACAGAACAACCTCATCGAGATGTACATACCCCTAGGAGATTATTAATATTTAATTAATTTGAATATTTAATAGTAGATTTCAGCATCCCTGCCCAAACCCTAATCTAACTCTCCATGAGTTCTTTTCCAAATTAGGTTCCATTAACCTTGGATAACTTCCTTAACTTATGATTGCTTTTGATGTTCGTTAATTTTTTCTTAACAAGCAGTTACCAAAAAGGAAGGACAACAACCTCATAAGTTCCATTTAATGTGACTTAACCATTCAAGGAAGTGTAACAACCACCTAGGTTGTATCTTATTAGACTTTGTTAAATGAGGTCTAATGAGTATAAATCATATCTTCCTTGTCTTCTTGTTTACTTTTACATGAGTGAGGAAGAGTCTTCCTCTTCATAGTTAAGTTCTAGGGTTTAACACACCCTTTTTGTTCTTTTCATAATCTATAGTTTTCATTGTGTGTTCATTACACATCACCTTACTATATCAAATTATTTATATAAGAACATTGAATTCTACAACTTAATTAGGGAGATTACTCTAATTCCCTTTTTATCCTACTTATTCAAGAATCCTCATTTAATCATATAAATAATATGAAGAATATCAACAAGATAAGATTCCATTTCTTTTACAAAGGAACAAGATAATTCACACAACTTATGCAAGTAAGTTCTCATCCTTCAATTTCATTTTCAAACTTATGCCTTTACAAACTTATGCATTTACAACTTATACATTTTAGGCTTACTGTATGACAACAGTATTTATTCAAAAAGGAATAATACTTTTCTTTTTCAATACATCTCAAGAACGAATCAGAATTCTTCACTATAATCAAACTTAGATCATCCAATGCATCATATAACATTTTACCATCTTATATCACTTACGAAGTCCATCTGCAAAAATTTCTAGCTAGCACGGGTCAGTTCAATGAATTGAGCATGATAAGCACTAAGCCTTAAAACGAAGTGCATTCCACTAATTATTCCAATAAAAACAACCCTGCTTTAATGAACAATTAGTATTTCATACTTTAATCATAAGTAATAACAACCAAAAAGGAAGAGCATTAATGAACTAAAGTTCACTTCTAAAGAAGAACAGATTATAATCTATAATATCTGTCTTACAAATTAAAGTATAATTAATCCTATCAATCATCTTTACCAAACAACAGAACATAACATCTCATTGTTTCCCATTCTACCAAAATAGAATACAACACTTATCTTTACCATAAGATAAAAGAAGTGTTTACAGCATGTTCTCACTAAGGTGTTTCATCTAATCTTTCAAGTAAAGAAGAAGAGAAACCATTTCCATTATGCCAAAGTACATATCATCCACAAAGCAGACACAAGTGCATTTCATGACTTAAATTGTTTCCTTTAGGGACATCTACTTTAAAATTCAACATTTTAAGGTGTTCATCAGAATAGATTCACATAAAAGAAATCCAAGAAGGAATGATGGATTAACAGTCAAACAACATGTTTGCATTTCCTTTTTACTAATCAATCATCCATCTCTTTCTACTTTATTTCAGTCAAATGACAAGTATAAGAAGACTAATTAAGTAATGATTCTCTTTTTCCCATTAGAATAATTAACAAAAGGTTCCTGAACCAATGAACTTAACCCAACTACATTAGAAAAGGAGGCCTAACAGAATAGGATCCCAACCTGTAATCATTTCTTTCAACTTCATTGACAAATTTTACCTATTCTATACCTATAGTTTAAGTTCATACAAGAGTTCCCAAGAAAGAGAACAAGAACAAATTTAAGGAAAGAGATAACTTAATGCTACCTTCCTTTAAAAATCTTCCCATTATAATGCATGAATTCCACTTTCCATTTGGAACATTATAACAATGAAGTTCATACACAGCCACGAACACTAAAGAATCATAGTTTATCTTTTAAAGACTCAACCTTTTTTCATTGGACCCAACAAGAAGTGTGGAATCTGAGTAGATGCTACACTCAAAATTTCCCAATAGTTCAGTCAAGATAGAACTATCTTAACAGTATTTCAACACATCACTATAAGAACTAACAGATTGGGATTCCAATAAAATGACAAACCAACAAGCTAATTCCAATCAAGATCTCGAGAGTTTACCCAACAAGCTACTAAACCATACTTCTAGTTTTTTTTCCATATGCATGTGGTTTGTTTCAAAAGGATTATTCATTTAGAACCATTCAAAATAGTAATAAACTCGATTTAAATGACAAGATCAAAACAACATATTAAAAATACATTCCATCCAATACTTGAATTAAAAATCCGAGCATAATGTAAAGCATAAGCTCCCTCAAAGGATCAAGATCATTCAAGTGATCATAAACAAGTTCGGGAAACTACATGTTCCCTTCTTTGCTTATAAAATAGACAAAGAAACCAAAAAGACTATAAGATCTGAACCAATACATCGTTCAGGTTACAATTCTTAAAAAGAAACACCAAGTAACAAATTGATTGTATAGTGTTGCATCACCATATTTCAATCACGAGTTCATATATACACCATCATCGTAATTTTAGACCGAATATAATGAAATTACTTTAAAAATAGTTCAAAATAAGGAAAGAGCTTCCATTTTCAAGTTAACATCCTATCAAACCATGTTTCCCAACTCAAACGGAATGTAAGATTCATAATAGGGCTTAGACCAGACTACAACAAAACATGAAATATATGTTCATAATGAACCTTCAATAATAGTTTATATGGTCATAAGGACAATAAATCACAAGCACCATGCCATATGCAGACTTCAATCAACAGTCCAATTTATCCATGGTGATAAAACACAGGTTCCAAGTTAGATGTAGGGTTTAACAACAGTCTAAGTTTTCATAAGATGAAATACAAGAACCCAACCATCTACTAATCCATTCATAGTTCCTTATATTTATGAAATGAAACACAAGCATCATAGTACCAAGGACCCGACAACAGTTTCCAAATACCCAACAAGTTTTTAACAGAACTCGAGCTTGCATATAAGTTTTCATAAGCAAACATGAGCTCTATATCAGCTCGAGATCACTAATCATTAGTTTCAATAGAAAAATTCGGAACACCAAATTCTTCAAAGAACTTCAGTGAGAATACATTGGTACGAAATTAAACAAAAACCTAACCATTAGTTACCAAATCCGGTTAAGCCACGCAAAGTTACAGAGTCATTCTTGCATGCAATTTTCATGTGCTTAAACCAACACATACTATATTTTTAAACCAGACCATTTTTGCAAAGGTTTTGAAACCAAGAATACAAGATTTAATAACTCAGTAACCAAACAACCAGGTACATCATGTAATGCATAAAACTCAACAGATTAGAGTTGCTTTAATGAAAACACTTAGAGGAAAGAAAGAGATTTTAACAGTTAGAGCCTATCATGCCTGATAGTGTCTCTGTCAAATTGAAGAAGACCTCCAGCCGAGCTCACTACTTCTCCTCTTTTCCACAAAAGATCAAACAACTAGATACCTCTTCCACAATTCCTCTTATAAATTCCACTGAAATGAAAATAGATTTGAAACATCAAAAATAGCCATGAAGTGCAGTTCAATTTGCTGGTTCAAAAAACCAGAGTGCAGAGTGCATGCATGCAAGTGAAACAACCCAAGAAAAATCTGCTGGCATGCCTACCAAGATGGTTTGGGCTTGTAAACCAAAAGCAATTAATTCCATTAATTCCATATCTCCCGCCTAATATTCCTTGCCACCACCTTGCCAAGTCTGGCGAATGTCAAGTCTAAATTAACATGTATTTCCATTTTAGTGTTATTGCCATCTAAGCCTTCGCCAAGCCAACTAACCCCTGTCAAAGCTGATGGTACTGAGTGCAATAAAAAACCTTATCAACATCATAAATTCCTTAGGAACCGTTTCCAATATGCATGTGACTACATAAGTCCCCATTCATGCCCAATAGTTTAGGATAGATTACTTGCTTAGGTTAGATCTTAGGTAGATTAAAGTTTATACCTTAGGATATAACACTAACAACTAACCCCCACCATAGGCCTTAGCAATTAGGTTTAGATAATTCCACATAGGTAAATAATTCAAAATACCATAATTTAAAGTACTAGGTTAGATCACCATATAGCCTTATAGTAATAGGTTCAAGTTTAGTTTTAATACCTAGTAACCTTTCCAATTCCCTTAGCACTAAGTTTAGATTAGAATTAGAATTATATCAAGTAACATAGCTTAGGTAGGAAATATTTTTACCTGGCTTAGGATTCCGGTACTCTCCTATGCCATGAATAGGCTTAAATCCCAATTACATCAGTAATGACTTGCCATGGTCGATCTCCAAAGACCCAACAAAACATACCACATAATGGAAATATTTTCACACAAAAAGAGAATTAAAGAACTTGTATCTACCAAGTTTAGTCCATATGTTTCTTAATTCATGGAATGCCAATTCATCAGTTGTTCACTCTGAACAGATTTAAAACATTCCTTGGATCATTGAAATTGATCCAAAGGATGATTCGGGTAAATAGATAAGTTTACAACTCTTAAAACCAAATTGAAATCTCACCTACAAGAAGTGAAAAATGAATTCAGGAAAACTATTCCAGTTCAGTCAGAAGATCTTAAGAGCAGAAAAGACTTATCCACATCAAGCATGATTTTCCCAAAGTCAAAAGAACATATCCTACAAAGGAAAATCACATGCCAACAATTGAGATGCAAAGGAAGAAAATAACAACTACTAGGGGTGTTACTGTGCTTCTGCCAATTCAAAGGAGACGTCCAACTGAATGTCCAACTCTTCTTCTCCTCCAAGAAAGATAAAAAACAAAACATCTCTTTCTCTAATGCCTCATATACTTTCCTTGAATCGAAAATAGACCAAAGAAACCAAAAATAGCCACAAAGTGAAAGTCAAACTGCTAGTTTGAAGAACCAGATAGCTCCATGCAAAGTAAAAATCTCAAAGCATGCAAGACCAAAAAACCTCCAAAAAATCTACCCTCATTGTTTCCAAGATGGTTTTATTGCAAAAATTGAGATTCATTTATTCCATTACTCCCCCATCTCCCCCTATCTCTCCTTTCCATCGCCTCCAAAAATTGGTGAATGTTATTTCAATATTTGCATGCATTTCTAATTTTAACTATGATTCCACGTAAGATTCCACCAAGTTTACATGTCTCTGCCAAAACTAGCAATACTTCCTATTAATTCAAATATCAAATCAAATAAATGCCTTTTGAACCATCACCAACTTTCCATATGACCCTTAGGTGTCTTTCATTAGTTTAGGATAGATTTCCATAACTTAGGTTACGACCTTATGTTAGTTTAGAAAGTAATTACCTTAGGTTTATAAAAATTTCATTAGGTAATTTACCAACTTAAAATAGGTCATAATTCATACCAAATTAGTAGTAGGTAATAGGTTAATTTTATACCTAGCATCACCTTAGGTTTTTTTTTCCATCCCAACGTAGAACATGAAGCTTAGGATAGATTGTTACACATTTAAGTAGACATAGCTAGGAAGTAGGTACATTTTCCTTAGTTTAGAATACCATTAGGATAGATCCCATAGGTTTAAGATTTATATTTCCTTCATAGTCATGAATCATGCTTTGTTCTACTTAATGTCTGTTAAATGTCCTGAAGAGATCAATATGAAATATCCGAGCATAAAACATACAAAAGAACGTAGTCACGATCTTACAAGACTATAAAGAATTTGTAAACATACAAAAATTGTTTTTGTTATGTCTCTCAACCTCTGAATGTAATTTTACCATTTAGAAAAGGAAAGGAGATTTAAAAAAATCCTTGGATCAATGGAACTGATCCAAGGATGAGTAAGTTAATAGAGATAAGTTTGCAACCATCATAACCAAATTACAACTCACCCATCTGAATTAAAAATGGATTATTACAAGAATCAACATTTCAGTCTAATGATTCCAAGAGAAGAAATGATTTATCCATGGAAATCATGATTTTCAACAACGTAAAGTATAACACCACATTATGAAAATCACATATCAACGCTTGTAATGCAAAAGAAAAATATAACAGTTTTTCAAAGGTGTTACATAAAGAATTTTTATGAGCTTATTAGGAAACCTCCTCTATATCAATTTCCAATATCAACTTTATGATACTCCTCCTTTATTTCAGTCTCTAATACCAACCTGTTAGTGATTGCTTTCTTTTCTTTTTCTGGGATGTCCACAATAATGGATTCCAAATCATCCGTCATAATATCTCCCTTCTCATTTTTTCGAACCAAAAAAAACACTAGACATTGATGTCATTCTTCCTTCTAAAAGATCCATCTTCTTTGCAATTAGCTTTCCAAGATATTCTAGCCTAGTCTTGTGTGGCTCCTATGCTACGACCAAGGCCTCACACTTCTATTTAACCATTGACAACCTTTCTTCCTAGCCTAATGTATCATCTTTCATTACTTTCTAGACCTCGTTGTTCTATTTGAGGGTCTTGATGTTGATAAGCACCTATGGAGCTATGCATACATTTAAATTCTAGTCTGTTTTGTTCAATACTTCCTATAATGCTTGCAACATCCCTTCATAAGATGTAAATTTTCTCATCACAGATGCTTTCTCTCAATTTACATATTGTTCGGAGTGTTTTGGCACTCGTATATGTAGAGTTTCATCTTCGAGTATTAAGTCCACCAATTTTCCCACATAACGTATCACTGAAGGAAATGTCTGTTGTACCTTGGCCTCCAAGTGTGGCCTTGTTTTGATTACATATTACCCAATATCCTCTGCAATTCTTATAAAAATCTTGTTCTTAATCGACATGAAGTCCCTCTCCTGTATTATGTGTGTTATCTCTGCATCCTTTGTCTTCAAATCCTCGTGCAGCGCTTTGATCGTGGAAAATTTATCCATGTTTCTTCTAGCCACCTCAACAAAAAATTTCACTAGAAAATTATTGACCTACTCATCTGACATGATAGTAGGATTTACTATCATATGTCTATCTTGAGGTGCCTTCTTCAGTCACCTCAAAATGCATGACTCTTCACACACATCAAAGTCAGGATCATCCATGTGGGTGTGCATCAACTATGATAGTTTCTTTTGAGTGTGTAGAGTCACCATATCTTCATCCATTAACACCCATCTGAATAAATCCTTCTACGCTATTGTGCTCTGGAAGTGAGGACAGAAAATTTTTTCCTACATCCTTTGCATACCCCATGGTTTGTGGAATGTGCTCTCCACTTGTCCTTCTAGACATTTATTGCTTAGGAAATTTAGCCTCTAAATTTGGAACTTTTGTTTCCATGTCTTGAACATCCTCTGCAGCTGTCTCTTCTAGTATTTTACCTTTCTCTTATTTTTCCTTTGATACCTCACCCTATTCTTCTATTTCCTTTGAAATTGTAGGATAATTAGGTGTGCTTTCCGCCAACTCTTCCGCCTCCTCATTCAACTTCATCTTCCTCGTTCTTTGCGTGTTAGCCTCCTTTTATGGAGAGAGTCTAGGTGATTTTCATACAAGTGGTTAGAGTAGCACCTTGGGTCCTCATTCTCCTGAATACCCTTTTAAACCTCTGTTCCCCTTGGACTGCATTCACGTCCTCATCATCCCCCTCTTATGGCTAAGGTGGGGTAACGATGCACTCAGCTTCACTCTTACTTGTAGGATGTATCCTACCCCCTACGCTCTAAACCACCATGATCTTTGTGCTCCTCCTCCTCATCCTGCACTTCAATTGGCTCTATGGGCTTAGGCGTTGGGATGTTATCCATTGTATGCTTTCCCTTTGGTGGTGCTAGAAGTGTGAACTCACCTTCCACATATTTGTTATTCTCCATCTTTAGCTTCAACTTGAGATACACCAATGCTTCCCCCACATCTACCACAACCAAGCTTATTGGTTTGATATTTAGTACCTCTGAAATGATCCTCTCTGTATAAGCACTTATTCCAGGATATACATATTTATTCCTTAGCATATGGTAATCGTAGTCTACCTTATCTGCAATGAATACCAGTCGGTGCGTGTCTGTAAATATATGAACAGATGCTTGAAAATAACTCGCAGTGAATGCATAAGGAAACTTGCACCAAGGGCTCCAGACTCCATCTTTCATTGTGAAGCGTGTGATGTAGAAATACTGATATACATCAAACTAAACTTGTTTCCCTACAACTGCTGGTAGGTCCTTTGGGATGTGCCACTCTTTCCCAAATACCACACAGAGCTTGTCATACCAGTTCTCTACCCTTTGTTTTACATCATCTGTTATGGCCCCCTTACATAGATACTTGTTCTCCATGGGGTATTCCCATACTTTCTCCTTGGGTCCATCTAATACTTCGATCTCCATAAATACCTGTGTGCATTTCTTCGACTATTTGCTCTACAATATAGCCTGTAATGTTGTAGACTGTCCCCTATAACATCTTATGCGCCACATGTAACCACATAGTATTTATCTGTAAAAACCACTCGTGATAATTCAACTTGGTAACAAGGTGTGCTGCAGCTTGTAAAACTAAAAAGTTCTTTAATTTATCTATGTCCATTCCTCACGGACCCTTCAAGTAACCTAAATCCTGTTTGGTCTTTACATCACGGATTTATCTGCAAGGTCACATTTTATGTCTTCTCCTATTGCCTTTAGACCTATAACTAATGAAATGAGTGCAAATGAGATTCTAACTCTGTGTCCTGCAAAGTAAAATAAGTCTTCATGTACCCTCCTCATGAGCCATCAATACAAGGGCTCATACTTTCTAAAATATGGAAGCTCATATAACTAGTAGACCCCAATTATCTTTAGAATATTCTCACCTATATCGTCATACACCAACATATCATCCTCCGTGTGCGCTTATTTTGTTCTAGTAGTGAGAAAGGAATCAAGATCCTTCTTATTCTACAAAGTCATGTGATTGTATTCACTCACTTTTCTCTTTCTAATGGGTGAATCCCATTTTTTCCTAATTATGACTCCTTATGGATATCGCATCTATGAAAAATGGCTTTCGGGTGCCATCTCTTCCTCCTTAATGACTACCTTCTTCTTTCCTTTTACTATTTTTGCAGATGCCTTCTTTGGTGCCATTTTTACCTTGTAAATGTCTCCTCTTCAAATTTACAACTCTGTGAATCAAACCCTAGATCAATTCAACTATACCCTAGGTGGAAACTTTATAACCTAACTCTTTTCTGTCTCCCTACTTCACTCAAAACCCTTCACCACTAGGGACATAAGATTCTTGTCGCACAGATCTGGTTGTCACACTTGATTTCATACCCTTCGCACCTTAACTCGATCAATCATCTCTTCACACTTGGATCTTCTCTATAATACTCTTAGTCACAATAGTAAAAATGAATCCGCATCCCATCTTTATATAATTTTTTCAAATTTTGATGCATTTATTTCTCCTTCACCTACTAAATATCCCCTCATTCATTGACCAAATTAGTTTCTTTCCACATGGTACATCTTCGCACCTAGCTATAACCTTCTAGTGTGCCTTCCTACCCTCTGGTAATAAACTTATCTTCAGCGCATGCTCGTGTGCCAGAGTACCTCATCATTGTACCTTCTCCTGGTAGCTAACATGGCCCCACTTACCTCGTGTTATACCATTATTTCATTCATCTCCATCCTTGGTCACTTTTGAGAAGCAATCTTCTTTTGACTTAAAGCACACCTGTAGTAACTTATTCATTTCACCTTTCAATTCCCATAGTATTTTTCTTGGATAACTACAACCACCCCACACAAAAAATATGTGTAGTCCTCGACGCATAAACATTCTTCATATATTAATTAGCTTCATGCACGCAAGCATGCTTATTACACAAAAACAACAACTAAATTGACAGAGCACAACGACGATGAAAGAAATACATTAAAGGAAATACAGAATTGAAAACCTAAAATAAATGGAAATACTACCTTATTACAAAACCAAGAAGACTTATTTATAGTAGGGCTTCATCCTACTCTCATTAAAGTAACCGGAGTAACTGTGTTCCATCAAGTGCTTATAATTAGAAAGTACCTGACTCAAGTATAAAATGTGATAACATATAACCCCAACCAGATGTACTTTGATCTTTCCTAGATGGTGCAGGAACTTTGAGTCATAAAGAAGTACCATTTTTCCAATCTCAAACTTCTTATCCCTTATGTATCTGTCATGATATTCCTTCTTCCTGGCCTTTTCCTACTTCTGACTCCATCATGCTATGGCTCCTCGGCGCTCATACCACTTGAATCATCTTTTTGATGACGCTCTTATAAAATCTATTCATAAACTAGACCTCCAGCATGCATATTACACAAATAAGGTAATATAAATTCAATAGGGAGAACAACTTCCATGCCAAAAACCAACTAAAATGGCATGTGGATTTGTTCAATCTCTTGTAAGTTATTTGATATGCCCAAATTATAGCTGATACTTTGTGATCCCAATCCTTTCTTCCAACATCATAATTTTTTTTCAAAGTCTGGCTCAAAATCTTTTTGAAGGCCTCAGCAGTTCCGTTTTCCTAAGGATGATAAGGTGTAGTTTTATGGTGTGTAACCATAAACTCATCTAAAAGGATCCTAATTTTCTCATTTGAAAAGTGTTGTACCTCTATCACTTGTCAAGATTAAGGGACATCCATATCTTGTAAGAACATTCTCCCCATAGAAACCTAGTTGTTGTAGTTGTCATACAATCATTGGTAGGTGGCTGCTTTTGCCCACCAGCGTGAGATAATCTATACAAGTAATGATATAGCACGACACATTCCTACGTGTGGCTGGCAAAATAGGTCCTACAAAATCAATTGGGCCATTTTTCAAATAGTTTCAACACTAGGAATCGGTCTCAAAGGAATCTCATCTATTTTCCCTAGTTTTCTTAGGTGCTGATAATGATCACATGCCTTAAATACTCTTTACAGTCCTTATACAATGTCTCCCACCATAATCAGACAAGTAGGATCTTTCGGGTAGTCACATCACCTGCATAATGGCCTCTTGCAATACCACCATGAGCTTCTTCCATAATATCCTTACACTCAATGCTCTAATACACAATGACATAATAATTCATCTCTGCCTAGCTTGTAGAGGTCACCAATGATTAACATAAACGATGTCGCGTGTATAGTAAGCTACTTATTTTCTAATGCTTTTGTTTTTTATGGTGCCATACCTATTCATCAGAAATATTGCAAAATCTTCTAACTCTATGGGCGTGTGTTATAATCTATATAACTATGCATCTAGAATTCTCTTTTTAATTGTCAATACATCCTCTCCTAAATTGATTCTAGATATAGATGATATAGTCCAGAATTTCTTTTCCTTGGCTTCACCATAACTGTGAAGTCAAAATCTTGAAATAGGAGCACCCTTCTACAATATGTTGCTCACCTGTAAAGATGGTCATGTTTACCAAGTAATTCAATTCCATATGATCTATATAAAACACAAATTGTGTTTCTAATAAGTATTATCAAAACTTGTACAATGAATAGATCATTGAAAAAGCTTCCCGCTCTGTAGTCATATAATTCTATCTATTAGGAGTCAACTTTCTACTAGCATAAACAAAATGGATGATCTATAATACCTTCACCAAGTTGAGCTGACACTAATGCCAATCGCCATGCCAGAAGTATCCACATTCACATGAAATGCGGTTTTTCCCATGAGGGAAAGCACAAAATGGGTGAGGTAGTAATTTTCTCTTTTAATATCTCAAACGCGCGTTGTTTCAGTTCTCCCCAATAAAATGTACCTTTCCCCTTCAATAAATCTTCCAAGGGTGCATTAATCTTGGCATACCCTTTTATGAATTTTATAATAATATTATGTATGACCTAAGAATACTGCACACCTCACTTTGACTGGTAGGTGCTTACCTTCAGGCCTAAAATGACTATAACCTTGGCTTAGATCAACTAGCAAAGCTTCCTTGTAGATTAAATGTCCTAACAGTAATCCCAAATGGCATAGCAAATATGCACTTCTTAATGTTCAAATATTTATTCAGTTGTCTACATCGTTCAAACATTAAGTGCAGATTGTCACAATGATATTTCACAAGCCCATATACTATCCAATCATCTAGGTAGACCTATAAGAGGTTGTGAATAAAATTATTGAATGCTTAAACAACTATGTGCGAGAATATATAGTAGGAACATTTTTCAATCCAAAGGGCATCACAATATAGGAAAAAATTCCCCATTCAATCGTAATTGTTGTCTTTTCTTGATCCTCACTAAAAAATCCTAACCTGATTATACCTAGAAAATCTATTTTTTGAAGGAATACATTTTGTGCCATACAACTCCTTCAAGTATTTCCTCAGTGAATGGCATAGGGAATGGATCCTATGATGCATTGTAAACATTTATCTCCCTGTAGTCCACACATATCACAATCCATCCATCCATATTGATATTCATCACCCATTAGGGCTAACCCATTCTAACTCATCAAGGGGCTTAATAATTCCAAATTTCAACATTTTATCAATTTATTCTTTTACCTTTTTGTGTAAATTAGGATTCATTATGTAAGAGTCTCTTTCTAACTGGTCGTTACCCTATCCTTTAGTTTGATCTTCATTTCTACAAGGGATTCATGCATGCCTTTAAGTTCATGATATCCTCAAGGGAATAAGTCCTGATAATCCCTGAGTAACTCAATGATCTTTGCTACCTCCGAAATATGACCAGTGATCTCCAATTATGGCCTCCTTAGGTTCAACCTCTAAACCTATATTCACCTTCTTTGTCTTTATGGGTTCATGGTAGGTGCGTGTATCCTTTTCTGCACTATCCAAGACCTTCATGTACCTTATGTGAATGTTCCATATATATAGAGTTCTCAACTTCCTCATTATCCACGATATAAACCATTTTTCCTTTCTCTTTCTCAAGGCAAGCATGTTCAAGTAGTAAGTGAGTCCATTTCTTATTCTTTTTCAAAAACACGCTCCAAACTCTACCTCTAATTCCTAAATATTCTCTTCTTATTTTACACTATCTCCCATAGTTAAGTGCTTGACAAATTTTAATGGCTCTTTGCTATAGGAGGTTTTTTCGAGAAGTAGTCAAAAGTCTAGATCATTCTTATAGTCAAATCTTTCCAAGTTTCTAGTTTCTCGATGTTAGTGCTACAGTAGTACATACCAAGCACGTGCATATCCTTCTAGCATTGGAATAATAATCTATGTACCCAGAGTGAAGGTGGTAATGCTTCTTTTCCTACTATCTAGAGTCTCTCACACTGCTGAATGTGATTACTGAACAGGTTGATCACCATGATAAGTGCAGATTTGATGTAGGTGCATTATTACTTTATAAACCTAGTAAACAAAGCTATTCTAATCTCTTCCTAGTGTATAATATTATCTCTTGTGGACTACCCACTAGCGTGATGCTATCTTATGTAGTGTATTATACTAGCATATCTCATCATTTTAACTTGATCTATCCACTATGTTTGCATGGCCTTTCAGAAAGGAAGGGAGATATTTTGTCCTTGTATACCAAGGTACTATGCTACCTATCTCTCGAATTGAATGAAATGCATTATTTTGCGCAAACCATTGATTTTTACCTCGCACCCTACTAGTTTCTTATGTGCCATGGGCCTAATTTTTGCAAGCAGTACTCATAGTAATCACTAATAGAATGAGAATCCTCCTATTGTAGGATGCCTTCTTTTGATGGCTCATTGACCTCTGGGTCCTAAATAGCGTGTGCATATAGACTTTGTTTAAATCCTTTGCACTTAGAGGTTTAACATATGGTGTAGACTTCGCATCTGTCAAAGGTATCACAACCCTTTCCTTCTTGTTTTCAAAGTTTATATACCCCTTATTAAATCTTAAGTCAACATTCTTCATATAACACCAAGGGTGTCCAAGTAGGGGATAGAAAATTATCTAATTTTGCAAGTGCTAATACCTCTAAATCCCTAGTGAGCTTGGTCCCTTGTATAGTTATAAGATGCCATCTTTTAGTAATCCTATGGGAGTGGCCTTAGTCTGGTTTGCCATGAATAAACACATTAGATGATGGCTGCAATGAAGGCCTCCCCATTTGTACCCATGCATCTAATGTAAGCACATTTACTTCCACATATTTATTGATCAATATGTTGCTCAATAAGCACCCATCCATAACAACATTTAGAGTAATTTATTTATCATAGTCAATGCTATCAGGGGGAAGATTTGCATGCAAAATTTTTCATTCAGTCTCAAGATTTTTGCATGGAGTGTTCCCTTTTAACCAACTTCTTACTAGTGGAATAATGTTCTCATGGTGCACACCATCTTGCACACCTGTTGTAGATCATCGATATCGGTTTGGAATATCTTTGATGCTTTATTTTTCTCCTTTTGGTAGTGTATCTCACCCTGAAAACTCCTTAGCACTTACATGGTATCTTGGTAAACTTCTTTCCAATGAGTAGGATCTGGGTACCTCACATGAAAAACCTCCTCTTTGGTGATCGTAGGCTTCTGGTTCAATGCCCTCTCTCACACGTGTATTGCTTCAGCGCATGTAGTAATCTCGAATATTATTGCCTCAGGTCCTTTTTCTATCTTGGGCATCTATTTGATCTTCTAATATGTGCTACATTCTAACCAGTCCCAGCACCTTTTTTTTCTTGCTTATGTTTCTTACTCAGATGCTTATATAAGTCTATGGGCACTCTTCATAGCTATGGTTCTTCCCATAAAAATAACTTGCATTATTCTAAGGAAATTCGCACCTGTAGTGGTCAAGAAATTCACATGTATAACATGTTTCACGAGGGAACTCTCCTCTTCCTCCACCATGGCCTCATCCTCCATATCCACCGTGATATGCACATCCCCTTCCATGACCTCCTTTAAAATGCCCCTCATTCTCTATGGACTACCCACCAGTGTGCTACTATCCTGTGTAGTGTATATACTAACATATCTCTCCTTTTAACTTGATCTGTCCACTATGTTTGCATGGCCTTCAGAAAGGAAGGGAGATCTTTTATCCCTATATACCAAGGTATTGTGCTACCTATCTGTCGAATTAAATGAAATCCATTCTTTTTCACAACCATGCTTTTCACCTCACACCCTACTAGTTATTATGTACCATGGGCCCAATTGTCACAAGAAATACTCGTAGTATCACTAATAGAATGAGAATCCTCCTATTGTAGGATGCCTTCTTTTGATGGCTCATTGACCTTTAGGTCCTAAATAGCATGTACATAGACTTTGTTTAAATACTCTGCACTTAGAGGTTCAACATATGGTGTAGAATTCCCATCTATCAAATTTATCACAACCCTTTCCTCCTTGTTTTCAAAGTTGATATACCCCTTATTGAATCTCAAGTCAGCATTATTCACATAACACCAAGGGCTTCTAAGTAGGGATAGAAAATTGTCTAATTCTACAAGTGCTAATACCTCTAATCCCCAATGAACTTGGCCCCTTGTATAGTTATAGATGCATCTTTCAATACTCCTATGGGAGTGGCCTTAGTCTAGTTTTCCATGAATAACACATTAAATGATGGCTGCAATGAAGGCCTCCCCATTTGTACACATGCTTCTAATGTAAGCACATTTACTTCTACATCTGTATCGATCAATATGTTTCTCAACAGCCACCCATCCACAACAACATTCAAAGTAATTTCTTCATCACAGTCAATGTTATTAGGGGGAAGATTTACATGCAAAATATTTTTTCCAGTCTTAAGAATTACACATGGAGTGTTATCTTTTAACCAACTTCTTAATAGTGGAATAATTTTCTCATGGTGAAACATGTTGCACACCTCTCGTAGATCATCGATATCAGTTTGGACTATCTTTAATGCTTTCTTTTTCTCCTTTTGGTATTGTATCTCGCCCTGCAAACTCCTTAGCACTTACATGGTATCATGGTAAACTTCTATCTAATGAGCAGGATCTAGGTACCTCACATGAAAAACATCCTCCTTCATGACCGTAGGCTTTTGGTTCAATGCCTCTCTCACGTTTGCTGCTTCAGCACATTTAGCAATCTTGACTGTCAATGCCTCGGGTCCTTTTTCTATCTTGGGAATCTATTGATCTTCTACTGTGCACTAGATTTTAACCATCCCGACACCTTTATTTTCTTACTTATGTTTCTTACTCAGATGCTCATATAAGTCTAGGAACTCTTCATAGCTATGGTTCTTCCCACAGAAAGAACATGCAGTATTCTGAGGACATTTACACCTATAGTGGTCAAGAGATCCACACGTATAACATGTTCCATGAGGGAACTCTCCTCTTCCTCCACCATGGCATCATCCTCCATATCCACCATGATATCCACATCCCCTTCCATGACCTCCTTTAAAATGCCCCTCATTCTCTATGGACTACCCACCAGTGTGCTACTATCCTGTGTAGTGTATATACTAACATATCTCTCCTTTTAACTTGATCTGTCCACTATGTTTGCATGGCCTTCGGAAAGGAAGGGAGATCTTTTATCCCTATATACCAAGGTATTGTGCTACCTATCTGTCGAATTAAATGAAATCCATTCTTTTTCACAACCATGCTTTTCACCTCACACCCTACTAGTTATTATGTACCATGGGCCCAATTGTCACAAGAAATACTCGTAGTATCACTAATAGAATGAGAATCCTCCTATTGTAGGATGCCTTCTTTTGATGGCTCATTGACCTTTAGGTCTTAAATAGCATGTACATAGACTTTGTTTCAATACTCTGCACTTAGAGGTTCAACATATGGTGTAGAATTCCCATCTATCAAATTTATCACAACCCTTTCCTCCTTGTTTTCAAAGTTGATATACCCCTTATTGAATCTCAAGTCAGCATTATTCACATAACACCAAGGGCTTCTAAGTAGGGATAGAAAATTGTCTAATTCTACAAGTGCTAATACCTCTAATCCCCAATGAACTTGGCCCCTTGTATAGTTATAGATGCATCTTTTAATACTCCTATGGGAGTGGCCTTAGTCTAGTTTTCCATGAATAACACATTAAATGATGGCTGCAATGAAGGCCTCCCCATTTGTACACATGCTTCTAATGTAAGCACATTTACTTCTACATCTGTATCGATCAATATGTTTCTCAACAACCACCCATCCACAAAAACATTCAAAGTAATTTCTTCATCACAGTCAATGTTATTAGGGGGAAGATTTACATGCAAAATATTTTGTCTAGTCTTAAGAATTACACATGGAGTGTTATCTTTTAACCAACTTATTAATAGTGGAATAATTTTCTCATGGTGAAACATGTTGCACACCTCTCGTAGATCATAGAATATCAGTTTGGACTATCTTTAATGCTTTCTTTTTCTCCTTTTGGTATTGTATCTCGCCCTGCAAACTCCTTAGCACTTACATGGTATCATGGTAAACTTCTATCTAATGAGCAGGATCTAGGTACCTCACATGAAAAACATCCTCCTTCATGACCGTAGGCTTTTGGTTCAATGCCTCTCTCACGTTTCGCTGCTTCAGCACATTTAGCAATCTTGACTGTCAATGCCTCGGGTCCTTTTTCTATCTGGGAATCTATTGATCTTCTACTGTGCACTAGATTTTAACCATCCCGACACCTTTATTTTCTTACTTATGTTTCTTACTCAGATGCTCATATAAGTCTAGGAACTCTTCATAGCTATGGTTCTTCCCACAGAAAGAACATGCAGTATTCTGAGGACATTTACACCTATAGTGGTCAAGAGATCCACACGTATAACATGTTCCATGAGGGAACTCTCCTCTTCCTCCACCATGGCATCATCCTCCATATCCACCATGATATCCACATCCCCTTCCATGACCTCCTTTAAAATGCCCCTCATTCTCTATGGACTACCCACCAGTGTGCTACTATCCTGTGTAGTGTATATACTAACATATCTCTCCTTTTAACTTGATCTGTCCACTATGTTTGCATGGCCTTCGGAAAGGAAGGGAGATCTTTTATCCCTATATACCAAGGTATTGTGCCTACCTATCTGTCGAATTAAATGAAATCCATTCTTTTTCACAACCATGCTTTTCACCTCACACCCTACTAGTTATTATGTACCATGGGCCAATTGTCACAAGAAATACTCGTAGTATCACTAATAGAATGAGATCCTCCTATTGTAGGATGCCTTCTTTTGATGGCTCATTGACCTTTAGGTCTTAAATAGCATGTACATAGACTTTGTTTCCATACTCTGCACTTAGAGGTTCAACATATGGGTAGAATTTCCCATCTATCAATTATCACAACCCCTTTCCTCCTTGTTTTCAAAGTTGATATACCCCTTATTGAATCTCAAGTCAGCATTATTCACATAACACCAAGGGCTTCTAAGTAGGGATAGAAAATTGTCTAATTCTACAAGTGCTAATACCTCTAATCCCCAATGAACTTGGCCCCTTGTATAGTTATAGATGCATCTTTTAATACTCCTATGAGAGTGGCCTTAGTCTAGTTTTCCATGAATAACACATTAAATGATGGCTGCAATGAAGGCCTCCCCATTTGTACACATGCTTCTAATGTAAGCACATTACTTCTACATCTGTATCGATCAATATGTTTCTCAACAACCACCCATCCACAAAAACATTCAAAGTAATTTCTTCATCACAGTCAATGTTATTAGGGGGAAGATTTACATGCAAAATATTTTGTCTAGTCTTAAGAATTACACATGGAGTGTTATCTTTTAACCAACTTATTAATAGTGGAATAATTTTCTCATGGTGAAACATGTTGCACACCTCTCGTAGATCATAGAATATCAGTTTGGACTATCTTTAATGCTTTCTTTTTCTCCTTTTGGTATTGTATCTCGCCCTGCAAACTCCTTAGCACTTACATGGTATCATGGTAAACTTCTATCTAATGAGCAGGATCTAGGTACCTCACATGAAAAAAATCCTCCTTCATGACCGTAGGCTTTTGGTTCAATGCCTCTCTCACGTTCGCTGCTTCAGCACATTTAGCAATCTTGACTGTCAATGCCTCGGGTCCTTTTTCTATCTTGGGAATCTATTGATCTTCTATTGTGCACTAGATTTTAACCATCCCGACACCTTTATTTTCTTACTTATGTTTCTTACTCAGATGCCCATATAAGTCTAGGAACTCTTCATAGCTATGGTTCTTCCCACAGAAAGAACATGCAGTATTCTGAGGACATTTACACCTATAGTGGTCAAGAGATCCACACGTATAACATGTTCCATGAGGGAACTCTCCTCTTCCTCCACCATGGCCTCATCCTCCATATCCACCATGATATCCACATCCCCTTCCATGACCTCCTTTAAAATGTCCCTCATTCCTATCATAGAACTTTTGATTATGATCCCAATCCTAGTGCTAATTCTTACCCTTAGAACTATATGTTATACTTGTATGTCATACTCCAATGTCTATAGCATCCTGAATCAGACCAATCAACTGAAAATCCTTAGTATCATGGGTTGTGGACCTACAAATCTTGTAAAAGAAAGAGACATTCTTCCTTATTACACGTTGTAACAAATGATAGTGACTAGAATCATGATTCAAATGAAAAATTTCACATTCCAACAGTAATGAGCATACAGATGTGTGAGGGAAACTATCCTTGGTGTGACCTTCCACTTCACAATATATACACCAAAATCCTAAGCACATTTCATGGGCTGAATTTACTAATAACTTCTCAAACTAATTTTCCATAGCTGAAATCTATGCTTCTAGAAATGGACTAAGTCAAGTGTCAATGCTCCAAAATGCCTCAACACACAAAGCTACTTCCAGTGCTTCATGTGGATCAGTGTATGTCTTATGTGATTTCACCCTTCTAAAAGGTGTAATCAATCCTCTAATGAACCATTATGCATGTTGTCTAACGTGAATATCATAAGACAACTTAGATAGAACTATCTTAAAATGAGCATCATATTCACGTACACTCTCAGTAGTGTCTTGCTTGGTATCCTCGAGAGCACTTATACTCTTCTACTCAAACTCAGAGATATGGAACTCTTTTAAGAAAGCATCTCTCAATGCTGCATAATCCACGCAAGTATGATCAGGGTCAAACTTCCTATACTAGTTGTGTGTGCACCCCTATAATGTAGTGGAGAATTGAATTTCCTTTTGCTCAGCAGTTGTGATCCCTTTAGTGTGCCAAAATATTTCACACATATGCACATGCTCAGTAGCATCCTCTATACCTTTATACTCCAAGAGATGAAGAGAAATTTCCATATAGATATTATGTGGTTACTATGGACCTTGACCACCTGATCTGAAACCTCCTCTGTTTGCTTTACCTCCAGAACCACCAGACCCACTAGGACTAGAACCACCCATACCTCCTGATCTACCACCTATAGTTGGAATAGGGCCTATAGATGTACTCCCATGTGCTCCGACAGTAGTATTATACTATACTCCAACAATCTGTGAGGTAGTTCCACTTCCTGAGGTGAATCCAACACTTTGATTGCTTACATTATGTGTGGATGATGTGCCTAATAATGCTCCTCCAAATGACATTGAAGTTGTCTATCCTGCCTGATGTGTAAAATAATCAACCAATGATATTGGGTCTCATACTCTATTGTTCATTAATTGTCAACCCAGGGGTGTAATCTTTACAAAGGGCCTGTAAAATATATGTTACAGTACTTTGGAGTGAGGTCTTTGTAGGCCAGAATAATCAAAGAGTATAAAGCAATGCTTGTGCAAATTGGAAAGTAAACTATGGATGTTGCTAATCTGCAAGTCTAAAACTCAACACACTATACACTGATTAGCATTTAGAAATGAAATGAATAACTGATAATAAATCCACATAACATAAATAGGAAATGGAGGAATAGGATGTTCCTTTCAATTCCTTTCGAGGGGGTCCTTCCTTGTGCAGAAGTGATTTCTGATCCTACCCTAGAAACTCACAGAACTGCTCAAGAAGATAAACGATTAATATATTAAGTTGTAGCAATTAAAGATTGCTACAACAAATAGATTACAATGAACTTAAGAGCACAAACTCACATTAATATATTATGTCTTCACACATTCACAATTTTTCTTCTCTCATATAGCTATCACTTCATTCCTTAATCTATTACTCCATATCTATTAAATTTCTATCTGAATATATATAGATAGATCACTAACTTATTTTATGCTAGGAATATGATTAAAAACCACTCAAACAAATTATAGTTGTTCTGTTTCATATTTGTTGAGTGGAGATAGCTAATTCCTATCTTATTTACATGATAAGAACCGATTACAATAATACTTAACAAAGTAACCATAACATTACATATGGTGCACTAGGATAGCTGGTAATTTTTGTCTTATACTTTGGTGTGAGCTGGATAAGTTCTATTTGGCTACATGTAGATGGAGGTGCATAATGCTATGTTGTTGTAGGTAGTTATGGAAGATGCTACGGGTAAGATAAATCACCCAAAGACTTCTCAAGCTTGTCTAAACAATGCTGCCACTTGGTTAACCCATTTTCCAACTTCATATGCTTAGATCCATATAATTCATGATGCCTCATTGTTGTTGGATGTCATGATTCTCTTTTATCATTGCCTAGCTAATGGCTACGGGCTGCTGTAGGAGCACAACCAGAGTGCTATGGGCTAGGGCCTACTACTTCAAAAGCTTATGGAATCTTGTAATTTGTTCATGGAGACATTAGAAACATCAATTCACACAAAAGATAATATTCACCAAAGTAAATAAGTATATTAGATCTTAATGAACATACAAAACTAAATATATGAAAAATCATAACTTTATCTCATATCAACCATCAAGAGGAGATCAAAGTCTCAAAATTGTATGTGTAAGAGGATTAAAAAAGGATTTATATGGGGCCAAAACATGCCAATATGTGGCCTCATCACACCCCGCAACTTAGCTTCTTGCTCATCCTTGAGCAAGCTAGCTCATCTTGAGGGCACAATATTTTTTTTTTCATAGGGGTCTTGATTACCTACCTGGCCATATCCATAGAGACCTCCCATTATCCCAAGTTCATGCCATAAGACTACTTATTTTTATTTATCCAAAGGTACCATTTCCCTCCAATCTAGAATGGGATACCAGAAGATGGGAGGATGAAACCTCAATCCTATCCATTCTTCCTTTTTCATTCTTACTAGTTCTATGTAATCATGAACCCTTTTTAAGGCCTGCTTAAAATTTGTAGGTGAGTTTGGCTCTTTATTTCTCAACATAGTGGGAAAATCATCCCATCTTGATTTGAAGGATACATAAGTTGTTTTACCTTATTTTTCCAGGAATATCAAATATCGGTTCTAGACAGATATCTTCCTTTTCCTAACCCATGTAGCCAATCTATCCTCTGATACAAACTCTTCCCATTATTCTACAATTTCCTCAGGGTAACCACTTTCTCCCCTTATCATTAAGGTAGACTATTTTTCCATTTCTAGATACTCATCTACCTCTTATTTTCTTCTTCTCATTTTTCAGGTAGGATGTGAAGGCATCTAGAAGTATGTCACCCAGGTACATGTTAGGATTCCACTTTACATTAGAAGGAACAAAAAATTTATGGATATAAAACTCACTCAATTGTGCCTGAGTGTCAGGATCAGATTCTCTATATATGTTAAAGAATGTTTTGGGGTCATCCACAACATAAGGAAGGTTATTGTATACTTTCTCATATATGAAATGCAACCATTTCTCCTGCAGATATAGAGCATATGCTCGTGGTGGAGGTCTGCATTCTAAGATCCTAGTAGAAAGATCATACATATTTTCTACTTTCATCTTGAGTCCCTCTATTTATGCTTCCTTTTTTTCCACCTTCTCCACCAATGTGTCATGTTTCTGCCTTGCTTCAACATGCCCTTTAAATATTTGTACTAGCCTTTGAAAAACATTATAATCTTCAAGAAAATTTTCTTCTAAGAATGTATATAGGTCATCCTTAGGGCCAGATGAATAGGTATTTTCAGAAGTGAGGTCAAATTGTATTACCTTAGGCTTTGCTGTAGGTTGTTTTTGTGCTCTATATGGGACCATTTGGAGTAAGGGCTCATCCTTTCCTCCCTTATATTTACCTTCATATTTTGGTTTAGGTTTAGGTTATTCTACAGGTTCTTCTTATTTTTCTTCTTCTATGTGAGTCTTTTCCAAAGCTTATGTTGCTCCTATCAGGGCATCCAATCCTCTTGTTGCCTCCAGGTTTCTTATAATGCTTCTCAAAATGTTGATTTCCTTCACTGATTGATCCGAATTTTGGAATTTAGGTTCTTGTTTCCCTTCAATTTTCTCCTCTTCAACTTCTGCCTACTGTGGTATCTCGGGAGGTATTTGTTCTTGCTTCTCCTCTTCTTCTGAATTGTCCATCTCTCTTACTATGTCAAAACCTTCTTTGGTGATAAATACTTCTTCCTTCTTCTTCTTTTGAGGTGCTTCTTTAATGATTTCTATGGTCTCTATTTGTGTTATTCTTTTCCTCCTTATCCTATGAGATCTTCTTACAACTATTATTTTTCTCTTTTATTCTTTCTTGGGGGTAAATTCCTCTACTGCATTTTCTTTTCCTTTTTCCTTAGGTGTTGAGGTAGTCTCAGTTTCTTCAGGTGCCTCCTCTACTATAGGTGTATGGGGTTTTCTTCCTTTTCATGCATGCTATGCTCCCTAGTAGGTGATGTTTCCTCTACACCTTTCATCTTCTTGGAGATAGAGCCCCTTGATTCTATAGACAGAGAGGCATGAGCGTTGCTTTTCTTACTCCCTACCTCTTCTGTGTTTTCCTTTTCTAAGGAAATGATGAGCCTTCTTCTTCTTCTACCCATAATAGTAGAGCTCCTAGTATTTCTTACTACTGGTATGCTAGACTCCTCTTCTATCTCCTTAGGGGCCCTTATGATATGCTTTCTTTTTTACCTCCTTTCTTGTTGTGGCTGTTGTTGGTGTAATTTCTAGATTGGCACGCTTTGCCTTATTTTTCATGTTCCATTTTTTCTCGAAAAAAAGTTCATTTGTTCTATCTGGTGGCCTGCAATTCGTGTTTTCAATTTGAATGCATTGAAAGTGCCCTCATATTGCCCTAAATTGAAGCAAAATCCAAGTTTCCCCTTTGTTGTGCCCTAATTTTTTCATTTACACGGGCTATTTCATTTTTTCCTTGCCCTATTCATGATTTTTTTTGAAATAGATCGAATCCAAGTTATTTGTTGCTAAAATCCTAATCCCTAGGCCTAAACCATTGTGAAATCATGATTCATTAGATTCAAAATGGAAAAATCTACCTTCCTTATTATTTTTTTCAATTTCTAGGGAATCCCCTGCATTTTTTACGTTTTGACGGGCATACGGGTGTCATCTTCCTGTAAAAATTATCCTTGCATGTTATTGCTAATGTGGTAGGTCACTATTGGCTAGGAGCGGTCAGGAAAATATTACAACTTGTAATTTTTTGACTTATAGCAAAAGGAAATTTTTTGTCCATGGCCCCGCATTTGCTACAGTAATATGCCTACATGGCACAATTTGAATGGTCAGATGGACCAGCGGGTGACGGGGGTCACTTACAATTTTTCTTCAATTATGGAAAAATTCTCAATGTCAATTTTTGACCCAAGGGCCCGCATCCAATGAAAAGAGGACACGTGTCCAGGAGGGTCAAGCAGAGAGGCAAAGAGTTGGAAAAATTTGAAGTTTTTCGCTTTAAAATACCAATGGAAATTTTTGACCCAAGAACCCGCAATGAATTGGAAGGTGACAAGTGGTACAGAAAGGTCAGGCGAGTGGAGGAGGGACTTAAAAAAATTTATTGTTTTTTGCCTCGGATGCCAAGGTAACATTTTGACCCAAAGGCCCGCCTCCAATAAGATGTGGACACATGTTCAGGAAAGTCAGCATGGAGGGGCGGAGTTTGTGAAAATTTTGAAATTTTTAACTTCAAAATGTTAAAGTTAAAATTTGGCCCAAGGGCCCACCTCCAATTAGAGGAAGACATGTGTCCAAGAGGTGAGATGGATGAAGGGGCCAAAGCAAAATTTTATGAATTTTTGCCTTTATGTTTGCAGGGTAAAAATTGAAAAATGGGCCCTCCTCCAATGAAACATGGACACGTGTCTAGGAGAACCAAGGGAGAAGCATGGTTGTGCGTGTTTTCTAGATTTTTTGCCTTTGGAGGCAAAATCTCAAAGTTAAAATTTGAGCCGAATCTCCATAACGAATCACAAAGCAACACGTGTCCACAAGCGTAAAATGGATCGGCGGACTTTGTGATAGTTTTGAAGTTTTTTAACTTGAAAGGGTAAAAAGTAATTGTTCACGCCAAACTCCCATAACCAATGAAAACAGGACACGTGTCTAAAAGGAGGCGAAGGATTTTGTGCTCGCAGATGAATAAAGGAAAACTTGGAGGGATGGCTTTGCAGTGAATGAGAGACTGCCACATGGCTGAAGAAGCAACATGTGTTCCAGCTCATGGAGGTTTTTGAAGAAATTTTCCTTTTCTACCAAAAGGAGAAAAATTTGTTATTTTTTCCCGTGGATCTTGGTAGGGTCCACCTAGGGACACATGGTGTGTCCAGGGGGCATGCGGGGAAAATTTTCAAAATTTTCCCGAGGTTAAAAAAGGTTTGAAATTCATTTATAAGGCTGGATGCCTGATCCAAAGGTGTTTGGAAACGTTTCCACCTTATCCAGAAGTCAAAGAAGATATTTTTGAGCTTACATGTCGAATCTCATCAAGACACGTGGAGGGAAGAAATTTAAAGTTGATTTTAAATCAACGGTTGCTGAGTGTTTTCGTTTCTCGCCGCCATTAGAGCTCTAAGATGCTTGGAATAGTCATTTTTGCACCAAATTTCATGAAATTTTATAGGAAATTACATCCCCTCAACCTTCTGGATGCAATGACATCATTCATTTTAGCTATTTAAGTACCCTATATTGATTTTCATGAAATATTTTTCTCGGCCCATGTAAAAACGTGAAAAGTGAAAAATTAAAGTTGTAGAGTTAAAAATGATGAGGTAAAAGGGTGGAAAATGATTGAAAATGCATGTTGGCATGGTGGAATGACAAAAATGTGACCCTGGGATGGCTAAGGATCCAAATCCATGCAATATTTTAAAATATTTGTGCATCTCTAGCAATTTGCGAGTTGTTTTATAGTTTTATATCATTTTTCATCAAATGGATAGGGTTTTGTAACAAATTTGATCCCTTTGGCATTTTCTTTGCTTGGGATGTAAGGATCCAAGCTGGCATAGGGTATATTATGTAATTTAGAGGCATTTTGTAAAGCTTGTTGAGAATTTTGGGAGAAAGAGAGAAGAATTTTCACGAGAAAAACTGGAAGAAGTCCAGTTCCTTTTGGAGAAACTAACTGAGAGCCATTTTTTATTCCTATTTGCATCAAATGTTCATCATGTTGAGTTGGTTTCAGCTGTAAAGCCATCAACAAGCTTTGAGATTGTCTAAATAACATTCCCTTGCTGATATATTTGATCAAATTCTTAGATTAATTGGTTTTATCTCTTGGCAAAGCTTGCATACACTTGTATTTCAATATGTTTTCAATTTGTGTTTCATGCTCATGTTGCAATCTTGTGTTTGGGATTTTTATTGGTCATACATGGTCTCGTTTCTTGTATAAGGTTTGAAGGCATCTGTTATCTTCCATTTAGAAGAGAATTCATTTGAGTGAAGATAAACAGATTTAAATTCATCTTACCTTCTTTGTAAATTGAGGGTTTTTACAAACCTTTGGCTGTACCTTAGGTCATGATCTAACAAGGGTTTCTAAATGCTTCATTTATATTTTGGTTCAAGCCTTTGTGGCAGGTTATCAAAGTTTGTATGGAATAGTGCAGATTTGGGCATCCATGTGTGCACACATCCTGGTTGAAAGAGCAGTTCAAATTCGTTGAAACATCTCTGTTGTTTATGTGTTGTAATTCATTTGCAAAGCTTCCCAAAGAAGGTGATGATTTCTATCTACTCGTGTCCCAACATCTCTCATAAGAATTTCATTTCAAAATAAATCATCCTACTTATAATACCCCTGCATCTGCATTATGTGTCCACAAAAGAATTCAATCCTTTCACTAAAATGCACAAAGTTGATCAGGGTTTTATCATGTCTTTAGCATCTCTAGCTTTGTTTTGAAAACATTTCCATCATTTAATAGTGAAAAATCCTTTGAGTTTGGATAATGGATGCTTGATCATGTTTTCACAAAGCCTCTTCCATATCATATGCAAAAAAAAAGGATATCTCCATCTCCTTACCATATAAGGGCTACAATATAGGTTCTCTTGCCTTGGTTGATAGGCACAACCTAAAATAGTGAGGGTTAGATCAAAACCCTTTTGAAGGTGCTATCCACTCCCTCAATTCTTGAATGTAAACAAGTAGATAGGTGTTCTCCCTGGCTATAAATGACATACAAACCATTTATCTATCCTTGAGTGTCTTGTGCAAGTTCATGATGTTGTTCAAGTTATGAAGGAGATTAAATCTGGATACCGACACCCAAGTGGCATTGTTGCTGGGGAATTTATTTTATTTCTTTGTGGTTTTGAGGTGTTTGAAAGGTTTGAGCATTTGTGTGATCAAGTATTTGAGCTGTTACATTCTTGAGATATCATTTCATACTTCAGATCTGCATGTTTTGGGTAAAAAAGATTTCAAACTCAGCTTGCTCTTCTCATTTACTAGCAGTTTATATGATTTGGATGCATTTTTTTATTGAATTAAGAAGAATAAGATATGATTTGTAAATCCTTGCAAATTTTTCAGTCATAGCATACATTTGAAATAATATTTAGTGCTTGAACAACTAAGGTGAAAATCCTTAGTGGCAACTCCATGTTGTTTGGATCTGGAAATACTAGTTGTCTTACACATTTCTGTCATTTGAAGCTTATTATTTAAATCTATCAAGCTTGAGGGAAGGAGATCCCTCTTCATCAAGGACTCTTCTAAGAAGTTGCTCACTGAATCAAGAAGCTTAGAACTAGAAGGAAGAAGAGTGTGGAAAGTGGTTGGTGATTTGGTTGCAAGAAATGAAATCCCCATAGTTGAATTTGAAGGAGAGCATCTTGTTATTGAAGATTATAATTCTTCTTCAAGTAGATCTGATTCAGGAAATCTTCTTGCTTATTTTCATTCTCCATCAGGTGAGGGACCTTCTTGTGTATTTAAAAAACTTGATCTTAAATCTAATTTTGTGGTTTCTAAGTTTTCTAAAGTTTATCAAGAGATTAAGCCTTTGGGGGGTTGTCATTTTAAGGATTAATAATCTATTCCAATCAAACCCATTACTACTCCCAACCAGCTTGTTTCACCTCCAAGATCACCCCTACCCAACAATATGGCTCAGCCTAGACCTCCATTTGTTGTTAACACCTTTGGTCCTATAAATTTTTGAGGAATGGATGGTTATCCAAATGCTGTCCCACAAGATGTGAGAAATAGGTTACCAAAATTCCAAGGTAACAATACCATTACCGATGATTAGCATCTCAAATTGTTTCATAATATGATTGAATATTTTGAGATAGAATTTGAGGATGTGTATATCAAGTTGTTTATCCATACACTTGAGGAAGATGCTAGGGATTGGTACAAGGATCTACCTGATAACTCTATTGATTCATGGATTGAGATGAAAAATGCATTTAGATTGTAGTATGGTGATAGGACTGATCCTAGATTTCTTTTGTCCGAATTTGAAAATATCAAGAAGGACCCAAATGAGATGGTCCATGAATTCAATACAAGATTCAATAAAACATTGAGAAGGCTTCCTATCATTTTGAGGCCCTGTGATGAATCTTGCTTGATCAAATATGTAGATGCATTTGATAAAAAAGTAGCCTATTACTTGAGAGACAAAAATCCTACAAACTTGAGGCAAGCTTTCACCATGGAACTCCAAATTGAAAATAATATTAAAGGTTTTGGGAAACCACTTAAGAGGGATGGTGTGAAGCTGATAAACCCTAAGAATACTCAAGCTAGCAAGGGTGCTGATTTAGAAGATGTTGTCAAGACTTTTGCAGGAATTGTCAAAGAAATTTCTTACAAATTAGCCAGGGCAGAGAAAGGAATTGGGAAAAGTTCACAAGGAAAACAAAGAACTCAAAACCATGATAGATTTGGAAATCATCCTAGGGGTGATCAAAGACAAGATGACAAAGATAAAGGGCCTGTTGGATCTACAAATAGACAACCCCAAGCACGTGAAAATAGAGTGGTGCCTGACCCTCTGACTGTAAGAGTTGTAGTTGTTCAAGAAATTGCTGATATGGATTGGTGTGATAGATGTTTTCTTCCTCATCCTCCATGTGAAATGGACCAACAAGATATTGATTATGATAATGAGAATGAACTAGATGATGACATTTGTATGATGGGTAGCTCTTTAGGCTCACAACAAGCAACAACATCAATAGATGTGATAAGTGCAAGGAATACTGCAACCTTTTGGGATTGCATAAAGAGGGTACCATTTCTTTCTCTTCCTCAAATTCATGATGTAGATGTAGTTCAGGCCTTTGAAATTCCTAATAATGACTGTGAATATTTAAGGGCTTTAATGATTAAGAAGTATGATGGTGGTATTCCTTCGGATGAAGATAGACAATTGTTAATGAATGTTGTGGTTGGTCAAGAGAAAGAGTAAAATACTAGAAGTAAAGTTGTTAGGGGAGCTGGTCATCAAGCCAAACCAAAGACACTCTTGCTCACAAGCATTCCCAAAGACAATCCTAGAAAAGAAACAATTTCCAAGAACCCTGTTGTCCCATGCAAAAATATCAGTCCTCTTCATGCCTAGGCTACCAAGAATACTTCTCCATCTAATGAACCTTCTTGTTTCCATTCCAATGTTGTTTTACCAAAGAATGTTCCATATGATATAGCCCAGGTTTTGAGCCAAATTAAAGTGAGTGTTCCAATTATTGAATTGCTTCGAATTCTTGAGCATAAGAAGAGAGCATTTGAGTACTTGGGATTGAAAGAAGAAAAGATTACCCCAAGCAGAAATGTAAATGTTGTTGAGAATCCTCTTAAAGCATTGCTGGCCTTGGAACACCATCACCAATGGAATATTTTGGAGAGGCACCTGAAGTATATTTGGGGACATCCCTCATTGATTACCAATTGAATGTTGATCCATTCTTCACAACTTTGCTCATAAAAGATAGGTTGCTTCCCAATTGCATGTTTGATTCTAGTACATATGTAATGTCATGCCTCTAGAAGTCATGAATGAGTTGGATATCAAGGTGACAAAAACATATGGGAAGTGTATAGCCATGGATTCAAGGGAAGTTCCAGTTGTTGGATGTGTGAAGGGTTTAGTAGTGTAACTTGCAGCCTATCCGGATAAGAATTTAAAACTTGATG
This sequence comes from Taxus chinensis, assembly GCA_019776745.2. Taxonomy (NCBI): domain Eukaryota; kingdom Viridiplantae; phylum Streptophyta; class Pinopsida; order Cupressales; family Taxaceae; genus Taxus; species Taxus chinensis. The sequence goes on along the minus strand of CM034149.1, from coordinate 245,703,708 downwards.
TTGTAATTGTTGATTGCCATGCCAAATGGGGTATGCTTTTGTCAAGAAATTGGGCTGCGAGTGTTGGTGGTAGTGTTCAAATGGACATGTATTTTGCCACCATCCCCATTGAGGGCAGCCTTGTCAAACTCTATGGTGAAAATAAGATGTTACACTTGATTGAAGATCCTAAAAATGCTTCTTATGAAGTGTTGTTTGCTAATGTAGATGTTGATAACTTCATTGGTTTTGCTGATGGAAAAGAGAATAAGATGGATAAATCAGAGTGCCTTGGTCTGGTAGGTTCTCCATGGACATTACTATTTGATGGAGCTTGCTACAAGTTTGGGAATGGTGCTGGTATAGTGTTGGTTTCTCTAAGTTTAGAAGAGTTTCCTTTTTTCTTCAAGCTCAATTTTGAATGCACTAACAATATAGCTGAATATGAAGCATTGTTGTTAGGGTTAAGGATTGCATGGAAATATGGAGTGAAGGATATTGTTTCCAAGGGGGATTTAGAGTTGGTTGTCAAGTAAGTAATAAAGTTGTATGCTACAAATAACTAGCGTATGAAATAATATGAGCATGTTGTTTGGGACTTGATTGAAATGTTTGATTCCTTTAACATTGTTTACCATGATAGAAGTCTTAATGTTGTTGCTAATAAGCTAGCTATATTTTGTTCTAGATTTGACAATTGTACCATTTCACCCTTTTGTGAATATGACATTGAAGTACTAACAAGGCCAGCTGTCTCAGATAATGTAAAACATTGGCATATTTTTGATGATGATGCACAAATCTTGAGGTTCTTACAAAGCCAAGGTGAGTTTTATGGTCAAAACATTGATTGGGAACCAATGGTGTGCATGAATGAAGGTAAAGAAACATTGTTTCACAAGGATATAATATAATTGAAGACAAACACCATTCCTAAAGGCCTTGTGGCACTTGAATCCAACTTTAGCAATGCTGATTGTATCATTAATAGAAACTTGTTTGCTTCAAGGGATGTGGAAGAGCACAACTTGGAAACCAAGGAAAAACTAGGGAAGATTTGGTTGGGCAGCCATCTCAACAAAGAAGAAAAATAGTCTCATGCCCAACTTTTAAAGAAATATCAAGATTGTCTTGCTTGGTCTTATTCATAGATAAAGGCATATAGAGAATATTTGTTCTAACATGAGATTCCTCTTGAGGAAAAAGCTAAGCCATTTAGAAAAAAAAAAGGCGCATTAATCCACTTCTATCCATGAAGATGCAAGAGGAGTTGAAGAAATTAAGAGATGGCTGAATCATTCAGCCTACTAGATACTCTTCTTGGATTGCCAACCTTGTGCCAGTTACGAAGAAGAACGGAGATATCAGACCTTGTGTGGATTTTAGGAATCTAAAAAAAGAATCTATGAAGGACAATTACCCCTTGCCAAACATGGAGAATATGTTGCAGCTTGTAACAGGATCAGAGATGCTTTCTACCTTGGATGGTTTCTTCAGATACAACCAAGTATTTGTCAAAGAATCTGAAAGATTAAAGACAACCTTCACTACTCCTTGGGGGAATTATGTTTTTGTAAGGATACCTTTTGGATTGATGAATTCTGGTGCTACTTTTCAAAGGGAAATGTATGTTGCCTTTTCTGGTTATATCAATGAATTCATAGCATTTTACCAAGATGATGTGACTATTTTTTAAGGCAGCGAGGAGATCATTTGCAACACCTAGAAAAAATGTTGATCAGATGTAGAGAGTATGACATTTCCCTTAACCCAAAGAAGTGTCATTTTGGCATGTAAAAGGACAAGTTGCTGGGACATATTTTTTCTAAGGAAGGTGTTATGATAGACCCAGAGAGATTAGAAGCAATTAGAAAAGTGCCCATTCCAAGAACCAAGAAAGGTATTCAATCTTTCTTTGGCCAAATAAATTTCATTATAAGGTTTATTTCTAATTTTGCTGAGCTAACTCTCCCAATCACAAGCGTGCTAAGAAAGGATCAAGTTATTAAGTGGGAAGAGGTTGACATCTAAAATTTTGAAGGAATAAAGGATGCACTCAAGCATTCACCTGTTTTGGCAGCTCCAAACTATAAGATGCCTTTCCAAATCTTCTCTTTTGCATCTAAATTTACTATTGCTTCAGTTTTGTTACAAAAGGATGAAAAGGGAGCTAAGAGGCCTATTGATTTCTTTAGCAAGGCTTTACAAGTAGCTGAGTTGAAGTATACAATCATGGAAAAATAGGCATTTGCATTAGTAAAAGCAACAAAGATTTTTAGGCCCTATATACTAAGTTCAAAAGTTGTTGCTTATGTTCCCCACACCATGGTTAAAGACATCTTATTAGACATGGAGATATCGAGAAAGAGATGTAGATGGGTCAAAAAATTACAAGAATATGATATAGATATCTGAACAAAAAAGATGGTAAGAGGTTTGGGTCTTGCTAAGCTCATGGCTGAGAGTAATTTGCAAAATGTAGAAGTGAATCAGCTAGAGGAAGAAAGGGCAGATCTACTTGACAAATTGATGAATTCTGATTGGTACAAGGATGTGATCTTCTACCTCAAGCATATATGTTGTTCTAGTCACTTGAATAAAAATCAGAAAAGAGCCCTCAAGCTGGCTTCTTAGAAATATATCATAACAGACCTTGGGCTGGCTTGGAAGAACCCTGAAGGGGTCCTCTTGAAATGCATAACTGAAGATCAAGCTCCCAATTTGATTGTTGATTTCCATGGGGGAGTTTTTGGAGGAATTTTTTCTAGTAGAGTGATAGCACACAAGATTTTAAGAGCTGGTTATTAGTGGCCAACTCTTTTTAAAGATGCAAACTAGCTAGTTAGAAGATGTGATAGTTGCCAATGTTTCTCAGGAATATTGAAGGCATCAGGCTCCCTTCCTTTGCAGCCTATATCAGTTGAATCCCCTTTAAAACAATGGGGAATGGAATTCTTAGGTGAGATTTCAAATCCTTCTAGTGCTAGTCATAAATGGATCCTTGTTGCAACTAATTATTTCACAAAGTGGGTTGAGGCCATTCCATGTAGAAAGGAAACACACTAAGTGGTAATGGATTTCTTGCTAAATCATATCATATGCAGATCTGGAGTTCCAGTTAAAATTTAATCTAATAATGCCATGTGTTTTAGAGTCAAGACTTTGATGGCAATGTGCAATGAATATGTGATAAATCTGGCTTATGCTTCAAATTACAATCCACAAGGGAATTTGCAAGATGAATCAAGTAACAAGAACTTTCTCAAGATCATTAGAAGGAATTTGGAAATCAACAAGAAGAAGTGGGTAGAGCAATTGAAATTTTCTGTTTGGGTTGATAGAATAACTCCAAAAAGAGCAACTGGTAAAATTCCATTTGAATTGGTGTATGGAACTCAAGCATTGCTTCCCTTGCACTTGCAATTATCCACTTTTCAGTTTTCCTAGCAGTTGGAAGATCAAGAACATGGCCCATATGAATCAATGATCAATCAGATCATTGAGTTGGATTAAGAGAGAAGGGATTCTCACCAAAGGCATGTCAGATTTAGAGAGAAATTGAAGAATTTGTTTGATAATAAGGTCACCCCTAGAGCCTTCGGTGTTGGAGATCTGGTTTTGCTATGGGATAATAGGCATGAAGATAAGTGCAAGCATGGAAATTTTGATGCCCTATGGATGGACACTTATGCCATTGAGATCAGAATTGGAGATAATACATTTTTTCTCAAGGAATTGGATGGGGATTTGTTGGAGCTGCCTGTTAATGGTAGACATTTAAAACATTTCTTGGATTAAATCCCCATGTGGGGTATCCATAAGTTGTACATTTTTATATAGCCCTTTTTTTATTTTGTCTTTGCTTTGTTCTTGTTGTTGTTGGCTTGTGGTTTGCCATTTTTTCCTTGGTAACCATTGTTGGTCTAGTTTTCTCAGTTCTTTTTGGTGAAAATTTTAGTTTTTTGGGCTGCAAATGTGTTTTTGACTCCTTTCCAAATGAATTTTTGGCACTTGGTCTACGTTTTGATCTTGTGTCACTCACAGGGAGTGCCCATCCCCAAGCAAGAGCCAATGTTGGTGCAATTTCTAGGTTTACACGCTTTTCCTTATTTTCCATGTTCCATTTTTGCTCCAAAAAACATTTATTTGTTCTATCTGGTGGCCTGCAATTCGTGTTTTCCATTTGAATGCTTTGAAAGTGCCCTCATATTTCCCTAAATTGAAGTAAAATCCAAGTTTCCCCTTTGTTGTGCCCTAATTTTTTCATTTACACAGGCTGTGTCATTTTTTCCTTGCCCTATTCGTGAAAAATGTGAAATAGATCAAATCCAAGTTATTTGTTGCTAAAATCCTAATCCCCAGGCCTAAACCATTGTGAAATCATGATTCATTGGATTCAAAATGGAAAAATCAGACTTCCTTACGATTTTTTTTTATTTCTAGAGCATCCCCTACTTTTTTTACGTTTTGACGGGCATACGGGTGTTATCTACCCATCAAAATTATCTTTGTATGTTATCGCTAACATGCCAGGTCACTATTGGCCGGGAGCGGTCGGGAAAATATTACAACTTGTCATTTTTTGACATTTAGCAAAAGGAAAATTTTACTCTGCTGCCCCACATTTTCTATAGTAGTATGCCTACATGGCATGATTTGAATGGTTAGATGGACCGGCGGGTGGCAGGGGTCACTTAGAATTTTTCTTCAATTTTTGAAAAATTCTCAATGTCAATTTTTGACCCAAGGGCCCGCATCCTATTAAAAGAGGACACGTGTCCAGGAGGGTCAAGCAGAGAGGTGAAAAGTTGGAAATTTTTTACATTTTTGGCTTCAAAATACCAATGGAAAATTTTGACCTGAGAGCCCGCAATGAATTGGAAGGTGACACGTGGCACAGGAAGGTCAAGCAGGTAGAGGAGGGACTTGAAAATTTTTATTGTTTTTTGCCTCGGATGCCAAGGTAACATTTTGACCCAAAGGCCCACCTCCAATAAGATGTGGACATGTGTCCAGGAGATTTAGCATGAAGGGGTGGAGTTTGTGAAAATTTTGAAATTTTTAACTTCAAAATGTTAAAGTTAAAATTTGGCCCGAGGGCCCGCTTCCAATTAGAGGAAGACACGTGTCCAGGAGGCGAAATGGATGAAGGGGCCAAAGGAAAATTTTATGAATTTTTGCCTTTATGTTTGCAGGGTAAAAATTGAAAAATGGGCCCGCCTCCAATGAAACGTGGACACGTGTCTAGGAGAACCAACGGAGAAGTGGGGTTGTGCGTGTTTTCTAGATTTTTTGCCTTTGGAGGCAAAATCTCAAAGTTAAAATTTGAGCCAAATCTCCATAACGAATCAAAAAGCAACACATGTCCACAAGGGTAAAATGGATCGGTGGACTTTGTGATAGTTTGAAGTTTTCTAACTTGAAAGGGTAAAAAGTAATTGTTCATGCCAAACTCCCACAACCAATGAAAACAGGACACGTGTTCAAAAGGAGGTGCAGGATTTTGTGCTCGCGGATGAATGAAGGAAAACTTGGAAGGATGGCTCTGCAGTGAATGGGAGACCGCCATGTGGCCAAAGAAGCAACAGGTGTTCGGGCTCACAAAGGTTTTTGAAGAAATCTTCCTTTTCTCACAAAAGGAGAAAAAAAATTTATTTTGGCCCATGGATCTTGGTAGGGTCCACCTAGGGACATGTGGCATGTCCAGGGGGCACGCGGGGAAAATTTTCAAAAATTTCCCGAGGTTAGAAAAGGTTTGAAATGCATTTATAAGGTTGGATGCTTGGTCTAATGGTATTTGGACACGTGTCCACCTTATCCAGAAGTCATAGAAGATATTTTTGAGCTTACATGTCGAATATCATCAAGACACATGGAGGGAAGAAATTTAAAGTTGATTTTAAATCAACGGTTGCTGAGTGTTTTCGTTTCTTACCGCCATTGGAGCTCCAAGATGCTTGGAATCGTCATTTTTGCACCAAATTGCATGAAATTTTATATAAAATCGCATCCCCTTGACCTTCTAGATGCAATGGAACCATTCATTTGAAATATTTCGGTGCCCTATAGTGATTTTCATGAAATATTTTTCTCGGCCAGTGTAAAAACGTGAAAAGTGAAAAATTAAAGTTGCAGAGTAAAAAATGATGAGGGAAAAGGGTGGAAAATGATTGTAAGTGTATGTTGGCATGGTGGAATGAAAAAAATGTGACCATGGGATGGATAAGGATCCGAATCCATGTAATATTTTAAAATATTTGTGCATCTCTGGCATTTTGTGAGCTATTTTACAGTTTTATATCATTTTTCATCAAATGGATAGGGTTTTGTAACAAATTTGATACCTTTGGCATTTTCTTTGCTTGGGATGCAAGGATCCAAGCTAGCATAGGGTATATTATGTAATTTGGAGGCATTTTGTAAATCATGTTCAGAATTTTGGGAGAAAGAGAGAAGAATTTTCACAAGGAAATTTGGAAGAAGTCCATTTCCTTTTGGAGAAACTACCTGAGAGCCATTTTTTATTCCTATTTGCATCAAATGTTCATCATTTTGAGTTGTTTTCAGCTGTAAAGCCATCAAAAAGCTTTGAGATTGTCTAAATAACATTCCCTTGCTGATATATTTGATCAAATTCTTGGATTAACTAGTTTTATCTCTTGGCAAAGATTGCATACAATTGTATTTCAGTATGTTTTTAATTTGTGTTTCATTCTCATGTTGCAATCTTGTTTTTGGGATCTTTATTGGTCATACATGGTCTCATTTCTTATAGAGGGTTTGAAGGCATCTGAAATCTTCCATTCAGAAGAGCGTTCATTTGAGTGAAGATAAAAAGATTTACATTCATCTTACCTTCCTTGTAAATTGAGGGTGTTTGTAAACCTTTGGTTGTACGTTAGGTCATGATTTAACAAGGGTTTCTAAATGTTTCATTGATATTTTTCTTCAAGCCTTTGTGGAAGGTTATCAAAGTTTGTATGGAATAGTGCAGATTTGGGCATCCATTTCTACACACATCCTGGTTAGTAGTTGGAAGTAATTTGGCCATCCATCTCGTTCAAATATATCCCAAAAATGAGGATCATTTCTCAATAGTGTGACATTAGTGGGCTCTCTGGGAACAACTATTCCTCCCATAGCTTCTGCAGATAGGTTTTTTTTTCTCTACATGGAAGTATATATTTTTTTGTTTCTCTTCTTTACTTGATTTTCACACTTTTTGTTTTGCTTAATTACATCTCAGGGATAATCTTTAATTGTCCACTGTAATCGATGTGTGCGTCATCATTCCCTAGATCCTTGTGTTGTGGCTAATTAAATCTTCGCATAGTGAGATCCAATCCTACTTCCTCCCCTAGACATATGTCACTCATCTCGAGTGAAAAAAAACATTTCACGTGTACCATTTTTCCTTCAAATTATTGTTGAAGGGACTTATTAATGTTCCCTCATGATGGTGATTGAAAAAAAGTAAATGATTAAGGTGTATATTTAATTTTAACATGTCTTATCAAGAAATAGATACCTAATACTTGTAGATATTAACTTTTTACCTTAGTTCCACCTATTTGTCCTTCATGTGACACCTTTTTATGGGAATATGCTTTGTCCAAGGGTTTGGCATGTAGCGCTTTTTCCAATGAGTAATTTGATTGCAAGGATCATCTGAGAAATGATTACTATTCTGGAATTTGTTTATGCAATTTTTTTTCTTAGGTAGATTAGATATGAGGTTCCTCTTGGACTCGAATAGAGGTCCTTATTTCTATTTGTGCATCTGCAACATGTGAAAACCTGTAAAAATGATACCTCCTTGCATGATGCTTGTGATTTTTAGAAACTTACATTCCTTCTTCTTTTGTATGATGCCTACAAGTTCTGTAGTGGATTTGTGCATCTCTTTTCTTGACAACTGTTATCCAAAATTCACCCCCCAGGGTAATTTTGATAACATGCATCAGAATATTCAAGTCCCAGGAAAATTGATTGATTCGGGGCCAAAAATCATGTTGCTAGAGTCCCCTCAAATATTTTCTAAGTCCCCTATCTGAGAGGAAAAGAGCAAGCTCCGAGAAAATGCAAAAAGGTTGTAGAAAGGAAAATAGGTTGATCCAGGAAAAAGTGTAAAAATTGGCTAAGTCCTGCTCAAGGGAGCAACTGGGACATTTGGGATGTCAAGGCGCGGATCGACCGAAAAGCCTCCAGGTGGCCCAAACAGAAATGGGACATCTGGGACAGAAGTTCGCGGCGGGCGCGGAATTCCGGTTCGACCGAGAGGAAAAATTGGCTAACTGCTGAGGGACAGTTCGGGACATCTGGGACAAAAAGACCCGAACCGGCCGAAAAGAGTCAAGTTAGTCCAAAGCAAAATGGGACAAGCGGGCCCAAAAGGCACAAACAGGCTGAACCGGGCAAAAAAGGGCCAGACAATCCAAAGCAAAATGGGACAAGTGGGCCAAAAAGGCGTGAACCAGCCGAACCGGGCGAAAAAGGGCCAGACAGTCCAAAGCAAAATAGGACAAGCGGGACAAATGGACGCGAAATGCCCGAACAGGCCGAAATGAGCACAAAGGGCCCAAAATCAAATGGGACATCCGGGACAAATGGAAGCGAAGTACACGAAGGAGCCGAATCAGCCGAGGACCAATCAGAAGGTGCCACGTGTCCTCATAAGAGAAAAGTCAAAAAGTCAATGGGTGAGTTTTTGAGCACCGATCCGAACCAATGGGATAGTGCCACGTGTCCCATCTAGGGCCCACAAGGAAAATTCAAAAGACAGCCCGCCGAAAGGTAGAGGAGAGAGAATCACGCGACCAATCAGAACCTACCACGTGTCGTCCAGATGGCGAAGAGCGGGAAAACATTTTAAAATTCATTTTGATCTGTTCCGTGCCCTAAATCTTCAGATCGCCATATCTTTTGATCCAGAGCTTGGATTTCCACGTTCTTTATATCAACGGAAAGCTGTTGAGATGCTCTACATGATTCTAGGATCAATCTCAAGTTTTGATGCAGTCTGAAGAGAGAAAATCGAGAAACAGCTCTGACGTGTGGTAATGGCCAGAAGCGACCTTTCAACAACCTGTTTTAATGCTAATGGGTCACATTCTTCTTCTGCACGGCCAGAAGTGACATTTTAGCAGCCAAATTAATACAAATGGGTCGCATTCTCCTCCAAAATCACTAAAAGTGATAGGGTATGGGTTGGTAAGATCCTCCATGCTGATTTAATGCATCTGCAGTCAATGAGGAATGGGCTTGCACGTTTTCCCACGTTTTCTGTCCCCTGGGCTTGACCCATGCAATGTAAAAAGCCAGATTTGGCTCATTTTTTAAAAAAAGTTTGTTCATTCTTTCTGCTCTGCCCTCCCTTATTTTCTTCTCTAGGGTTGAAAATGGAGTTGGAACCTCCTCCCTTGCTCTGTAATGGCGTTTTTGCCTTTTACTAATGGAATGATGCTCTGTGCAAACTTCTGGAGCAACAAAATGTGTTTTGTGATGCATCTGTCCATCCTTCCTCGTTTTTGGTTGTTCTCTTCTTGCCTCTCTTCATTGCAGGTATTTGTGCATGTTCGAATGTTCATTGCAGGTTTGGAGCTGTGTTCATGGAGTTTTGGGACATTTTCTGTGTGAAATCTATCCTTGGGCCTGTGATGCATCTGTCCATCCTTCCCATTGCTCACCTCTCTTTGTCCCATGGCAGTTTTGATAGATGTTCAACATCCTCCTTCTCTGGTGTATCACCGTTTTAGTGTAGGCTTTTGCTGTTTTTCCCTTCTCTCTCTCTCTGTCTCCTTGGCATGGTTAGATTAGGATTAGATTAGCTTGCCTGCACTGGAATAGCTTGTGGCAGGTAGTTTAGGAGCAGGAACCAGCCTTCTCTGGAGATTCCTCTCTCGGTTTTACAAGTCCCACGCTTGGAGAGAGGTTTCCATGTTGTGCAATCACACTGGATGTTAGTATGATCAACCTAGAAATCTGATCAACATCCAGGGGTGCTGTGATTTTGCATCAACAATTTTGGCACGCCCGGTGGGACCTTAGAGGTCTTTCACTTCATCTTTTGCAGTTTGATGTGTTCATGTGAAGATTTCAGCCTTTGGAGGCACTTGCAAACACATCTGGTGACTCCATCTGGTTAACAACCATCTCTGAAGTTGCAGACCTTCCTTTCCATTCATTTTCCATTCATCCTTCTTTCCATCTCTTTCATTCTTCCTAATTCTTTGAAGTTGTGCAATCATGACTTCATTTCCATCATGGATTTCATATCAACAATAGCAGTATATTCCACCTCCAACAGGTTTTACAAATCCTCCAGATCAGCATGCATATTCATATGAACAACAGTGCCAAAGTCAGTTTGGCTATGGAGCTTTCCAAGAGCAAGAGTATGCATATAATGAAGACAATCAGATGCAAGATGTTGGTCTGTTGGAGAAAATCCAAAAGATGGAGGTAAACATAGTGCAATCCAGGGCTCAGGCATAGATGAAAGCTTTTGGAATCGGTTATGGAGCACCCTGTCCATGGACCTTTTCCAAGGCATTACAGCCCTCAGGAGAAGCTTGACTTCATGATTGCAACGCTGCCTTTGCTTGCAAAATAGATTGAAGAAATAGAGGTGTATGAGAGGAGCATTCAACAACCTTGTCAATGGGTAAGCACACCTTCTCATGCCTTTTCTTTTCCTCTTTCCCAATCTGTTTCATTTCAGCCGTGTCAAGTTGCAAACCCTCCATCTGTTGTCCCAAGTGTTGAATCCATCCCTCCATCCCCTAGTCTTCCACCCCATCTCGATTCTTCTTTTCTTTTCCCTTCCAAACAGTCATCCCCTCCACAAGAGCTAACAGAAATACCCCCTCCTCCAAAGAAACAAGAGGTTTCACCGCCTCCACCACCACACAAAATTGTCAAATCAGTTGAGTTTCAACCTATCCCTCCTCTTGCATTCCCAATTCCATGTGGGAAAGAAGAAATTGAAAAAATCAGTCATCAAGGACAACAAGAGGAAGAGCCAAAAAGAAAAGAAGTGACAGACAGTCTGAAGAATTGGGCTCTTAGATTTGGGATGATAAAGATCCCCTTTATGGTTAAGCCTACAGAAGAGGCTGAGGTTGAACAAATGGTGGTGAGGACTGATTTTGTTGGAGAAGAAGATCTTGCAGTTCCAACTTGTCCTCTAGAGCAACAAATTGAAGAGTTTGACTTGACAAACTTCATGCTGGAGGAGGAGTTCAATCAAGAGCAAGATTCTCTTCAAACACTGGAGGAAGGAGAAGCTGCTCCAAATCCAAAAGAAGAGGAGCACATTCTAGTTGTGGAGGAGAAAAGTGCAGATCCAAGGGCTTTGAGCACAAAGTAGGCCACAGGAGAACCTTCAGTTCTTCTTTCTACTTCATCTCTCTCAAGTTCTAGTACCGAAAAGGAGTTTGATCTCTCAAACTCAATATTGGAGAGTGAAGGAAACCATGGTGGTCAAGTTGCAGATCAAGAGGACACCATGGAGGAAGTTGAACACGAACATCGGGACAACAATGAGGCAGTTTACCTGTCAGATTTGGAGGACTGTTTTGATGGAGAGGAACCGGTTCAGTTTTCACCATTCTCTCTTTCATCATCCACATTCCAAACACCAGAGTCTGTTGTCATGGAGGAGAGCTTTCATTTGCAGCAGTTTGCATCTTATAGCAGCTCTTTGGAATCAAGATTGGAAGATTTAAATCTTCCATGTTCTTCATTGGAGGAAGAGAAAGGACAGAAGAATCCAACCATTTCTTCCACATCATCTATTTAGGTGGGTCTACAAGAAAACTCCATTCTTGGAGTTGAAAATCAGAGCTATGGGCATATCAAACTGATCAGACCTTGCCCAATCAGGTATTTGGCTTCATTGGAGCCAAAGGAGAAGCCACAACCAGTCATGCTTGCTTTTGAGCATGAGGATGAGCTACAAAGTACCAAGGATCAGCTGCCATACCTCTCCAATCCGAATGCAGAGCAACTAAAAGAGGTATTGGATTTTTCAGTTGATACCTTGATGATTTGGATAGAAGACCAGCTTCTTGTTGATTTTCCGTCCATCCAAACAGCCATGATCAGTGCCAAATCAATTGTATGGCTGCCAATTTTGAAGAAAGGAAGCTATTTCTCACAACCAGTTCCAGGGTTTGTTTAGCTTGCCTTTTCTTCCAGTTAGAGTAGAGTAGCTAGGTTTGCTTTTAGTAGAAGAAGTGCTTGTGCACACTCTGCATGTTCCATTTGGGGCATGTATGATTTTCAGTTTTGTACATAGTTTTTGGTGTTGCTGGTTCTGCTCTTGCACAGTTCATTTCAGTGGTTTTGGTGAGAACAACTCCATGCCCGGTGGTTTCAAAGTGGCTCAGAGGGGAGATTTTCAAGTTCAGATCAGTTTTCAGGCTTGCTTATGACTCCATGCCCAATGGATTGCTTCAGGCTACTGGTCTTTTCATCTAGCAGGAAGATGACCCCACTGAGTCGCCAAACTGTTATCCAAAATTCACCCCCTAGGGTAATTTTGATAACATGCATAAGAATATTCAAGTCCCAGGAAAATTGATTGATTCGGGGCCAAAAATCATGTTGCTAGAGTCCCCTCAAATATTTTCTAAGTCCCCTATCTGAGAGGAAAAGAGCAAGCTCCGAGAAAATGCAAAAAGGTTGTAGAAAGGCAAACAGGTTGATCCAGGAAAAAGTGTAAAAATTGGCTAAGTCCTGCTCAAGGGAGCAACTGGGACATTTGGGACGTCAAGGCACGGATCAGCCGAAAAGCCTCCAGGTGGCCCAAACAGAAATGGGACATCTGGGACAGAAGTACGCGGTGGGCGCGGAATGCCGGTTCGACCGAGAGGAAAAATTGGCTAACTGCTGAGGGACAGTTCGGGACATCTGGGACAAAAAGACCCGAACCGGCCGAAAAGAGTCAAGTCAGTCCAAAGAAAAATGGGACAAGCGGGCCCAAAAGGCGCGAACTGGCCGAACCGGGTGAAAAAGTGCCAGACAGTCCAAAGCAAAATGGGACAAGCGGGCTAAAAAGGCGTGAACCGGCCGAACCGGGAGAAAAAGGGCCAGACAGTCCAAAGCAAAATGGGACAAGCGGGACAAATGGACGCGAAATGCCCGAACCGGCTGAAATGAGCACAAAGGGCCCAAAATCAAATGGGACATCTAGGACAAATGGAGGCGAAGTACTCAAAGGAGCTGAATCAGCTGAGGACCAATCAGAAGGTGCCACGTGTCCTCACAAGAGAAAAGTCAAAAACTCAATGGGCGAGTTTTCGAGCACCGATCCGAACCAATGGGATAGTGCCACGTGTCCCAGCTAGGGCCCACAAGGAAAATTCAAAAGACAGCCCATCGAAAGGTAGAGGAGAGAGAATCACACGACCAATCAGAACCTGCCAAGTGTCGTCCAGATGGCGAAGAGCGGGAAAACATTTTAAAACTCGTTTTGATCTGTTCCGTGCCCTAAATCTTCAGATCGCCATATCTTTTGATCGAGAGCTCAGATTTCCACGTTCTTTATATCAACGGAAAGCTGTTGAGATACTCTACATGATTCTAGGATCAATATCGAGTTTTGATGTAGTCTAAAGAGAGAAAATCGAGAAACGGCTCTGACGTGTGGTAATGGCCAGAAGTGACCTTTCAACAACCTGTTTTAATGCTAATGGGTCGCATTCTTCTTCTGCACGGCCAGAAGTGACATTTTAGCCGCAAAATTAATACAAATGGGTTGCATTCTCCTCCAAAATTGCTAAAAGTGACAGGGTATGGGTTGGTAAGATCCTCCATGCTGATTTAATGCATCTGCAGTCAATGAGGAATGGGCTTGCACGTTTTCCCACGTTTTCTGTCCCCTGGGCTCGACCCATGCAATGTAAAAAGCCAGATTTGGCTCATTTTTTAAAAAAAGGTTGTTCTTTCTTTCTGCTCTGCCCTCCCTTCTTTTCTTCTCTAGGATTGAAAATGGAGTTGGAACCTCCTCCCTTGCTCTGTAATGGCGTTTTTTCCTTTTACTAATGGAATGATGTTCTGTGCAAACTTCTGGAGCAAAAAAATGTGTTTTGTGATTTATCTATCCATCCTTCCTCGTTTTTGGTTGTTCTCTTCTTGCCTCTCTTCATTGCAGGTATTTGTGCATGTTCGAATGTTCATTGCAGGTTTGGAGCTGTGTTCATGGAGTTTTGGGACATTTTCTGTGTGAAATCTATCCTTGGGCCTGTGATGCATCTGTCTATCCTTCCCATTGCTCACCTCTCTTTGTCCCATGGCAGTTTTGATAGATGTTCAACATCCTCCTTCTCTGGTGTATCACCGTTTTAGTGTAGGATTTTGCTGTTTTTCCCTTCTCTCTCTCTCTGTCTCCTTGGCATGGTTAGATTAGGATTAGATTAGCTTGCCTGCACTGGAATAGCTTGTGGCAGGTAGTTTAGGAGCAGGAACCAACCTTCTCTGGAGATTCCTCTCTCGGTTTTACAAGTCCCACGCTTGGAGAGAGGTTTCCATGTTGTGCAATCACACTGGATGTTAGTATGATCAACCTAGAAATCTGATCAACATCCAGGGGTGCTGTGATTTTGCATCAACAACAACATATAGCACTGCTTTGCTACAACACTCTGAAATTATGCTCGTAGTGACCATGAGGTGGCCCGTAGCACTAAACATATAGCCTAATTTAACCAAGGGGTTACCCGTAGTAAGCAAGGAATGTTTTCAGGAAGGGAAGCAATACCTGCAACATGAATTTTGCTTTGTGCAATTTTTTATGATTCATATTTTTCCTTTCATCCTTCTAAATATGCCTGTGGCTGTCCAAAAATCTACCTGTAGAAATTTTAGAAATTTCCTGTAGCAACTGATTGAGGAGCCCACAGTAACTAGAATATTTCCCATAGCAACTGTTTGAGGAGGCTACAACAACTAAAAGGCTGCCCGTAGTAACTGGAAGTCGAAAAAGTAATGTGTTAAGCAGGTTTGGCTGAGGTGTTTTTCTTTCCATCCTTCTTGAAAAATACACATTTTTTCTTCTCCTTTCCTTGTTTTTTTTTTAGTTTTTGCCCCTGAATGGTCAGTGAGATGGTTTTCCATTCAAGCCCTTTTTTCACAGTTCTGAGTAGCCAGCAAGCTGGTTTTCTACCCAGAATCTGCCAAAAATGCCCAAAAAGTGTTTTCATTGTTGGTTTTTTTTTTTTTTTTTTTCTTTTGATCCTAATATTGCCTATAGAAAAATGTTTATTATGGCCCTATTAAGGTCCATATACAACATTTCAATCTTCTTCCCATGGGAGGTAGATATCATCCTCCCTTCCTTCCTCATAAATGTCCTTTTCCTTTGAACTTGGTGGGTCAATATGAGGGTTTGTCTGCATGGATTGCTGCACTTCCTATGAAAATTGTTCCTTTGATAAGGGTTTCTTGTATACTTTGAGTCTGTGACCATTAACCAGGAGTTTGAAAATTACTAAATTAATTGTTCATAGTTGGACTGCACCATTGTCATAGACATGTTCGATCTTGTATGGCCCAAGCCATCTTGTTTGCAATTTTCCTTTGTGGTCTTTGTATTATGAATTAAATAGTAGGGCCTAATCTCCATGTGTGAATTGCCTCTTGATGTATATGTCATGCCATCCTATTCGTTGTTGTTGTATCAATTTTGTGTTCTAAAGTGCTTGTTGTATGTACTCATCCAAAGCATTGAGCTACATCAATCTTTGCTTGTGTGCTTCAGAAATATCAATTCCTAGCTCTACTGCAGTCCTCAAAGTTTTGTGTTCAAATTCTATTGGCAGCGTTGGTTTCTTCCCATACACCAACTCATATGGTGTGAAGCCAGTAGTTATTTTCCATGTGATTTTGTATGCCCATACATCCTCGTGGAGTCTAGACTCCCAATCATTTCTTGATAGATTGACTATTTTGGTCAAGATATTTTTGAATTCTCTTTTCATGACTTTAACCTGGCTATTGGACTGTGGATTGTGTGGTGTGGAATTCTTATGTCTTATCGTATATTCTTCCACTAGATCAGTAGTAAAATGAGGCTCTTGATCTGTAACTATTTCCCTTGGTACACTGTATCTTGTGAATATCTCTTTGTGTAAGAAGGCTACTACTTTCTCATCTCGAGCATGTGTCAGTGCTTTTACTTCAGCCCATTTGGTGACATAATCTGTACATACAAGGATGTAATGTTTGTTGTTTGATTTTGGGTCTATGGGCCAACAAAGTCTAGCCCCCATTTGTCAAAAGGTTCCAGTTACAGATGAGGCTATAATGGCATCTCATTTGACCTTGTAGGCCTCCCTATACATTGGCATTTATCACAGTGGGTTGTATATCTATTTGTATCCTTATGTAATATAGGCTAGTAGTATCTTGCAGTCAGGATTTTGATTGTTGTTCTTTTGGCTGCAAAGTTTCCTCCACATGGCTTGCCATGGCATGTTTTGAGAATGTCAACTACTTCATATTCTCGTAGACATCTTTGTATTACAAAATTAGGTCTAGTATAGAAGAGAAAACCAGAAATCCAAGAGTACTTACCATTTTTCCGTATCAAGGCACACTTATATTTTGAGGAAAAGTGATGTGGCAGTTGTTCGGAAAGAAGGTAGTTTACTACATCAGCAAACCAAGGTGTAGATATAGTGAGGGAGAATAGGTGCTCATTGGGAAATGAGTCATCTACTATGCCATCCTCTTGATTGCATTGTAATCTTGAAAGGAAGTCAGCTACAATGTTGTCCTTTCCTAGTTTATCTAGCATTGTAATGTCAAATTATTGCAATAAGAGAAGCCATCTTACCACTCTTCTAGATACTGATGGTTTATTCATGAGGTACTTGATGGTAGCATGATTGTTGTGTATGAAATTTTTATATCCTGTGATGTAATGTTTGAACTTGTTGATTACATATACAACTGCCAAGAATTATTTCTCTATCAGCGTGTAGTTCAGCTCTGTTGCTAGCATATTTTTGCTTATAAAGTAAATAGCATAGCTGAGATGGCCTTCTTTCTATCCTAGTACTACACCTAGTGTAGTATTAGAGGCATCTGTATGTATGTGAAAAGGTAATGCCCATTCTGGTCCACGTAATATAGGGGTTGATATGAGTAACTTCTTCAGTAGATTGAATTCTTCATTACATACGGGAGTCCATACAAATTCAACATATTTGTTTAGGAAGGTGAACAATTGGGCTATCATTTTTCTAAAATTCTTGATGAACCTCCGATAGTAACCAACATGACCCAAGAAGCTACGTACATCTTTTTTTTTGTGGTATCGGCAGGTCCTTGATGATAGCAATCTTGGTTGGGTCTACTCTAATCCCCTTTTTCAGATACATGGTGTCTTAGCACTATCCCTTCCTCCATGAGCATGAAAAATTTCTTATGAATTAGGGATAGATGATTTTCTTGACAGGATATTAATAATTTTTCCAAGTTTTTCAGACATACCTCAAATGTGTCTCTGTAGAAGGTGAATTCATCCATATATATCTCTACACAGTCATGTGAGAGATCTAAAAATATGCTAAGGACTGCCCGCTGGAATGTGGCAGGTGCATTACATAATCCAAATGATAGGACAACATATGAAAATGTTCCACATGGGCATGTGAATGTGGTCTTTTCCTGATCCTCAGGAGCAATGTGGATCTGATTGTATCCGTTGAAACCATCGAAGAATGCAAATTATTTCTTCCCTGCAAGTGTATCTAGCACTTGATCAATAAATGGCAGCAGGAAATGGTCCTTCCTTGTAGCTACATTCAATTATCAGTATTCTATACATATACACCACTTGCCTCCTTTCTTGGGTACAGTGACTAATGGAGAAACCCAATGGCTATCAAAGATTAGATAAATGAATCATGCATCTAAGAGTTTCTTTATTTCAAACTTAACTATTTCTTTCACTGTTGGGTTCATCTGCCTTTGTGGTTGGCGTATGGGTTTGCATTCCTCTTTGATGTAAATGTGGTGTGTACACTTTTCTAGGCTGATGCCTTGCATGTCTTCATATTCTCATGTAAAGGCTCCTTTTTTTGCATGTAATATGGCTATCAATTTTCTTTCTTCTTCCACACTTAATTTGTTATTTATGCGGAGTGTCTTGCCTGGCATTATTTCTATGGATTTTGTGGCTTCTATCATTTTTTCTATGTTTTTCATTGATCATATGTGGTAGTAGTTAATGGAATATCCTTTGATCACTTTCATTTGGTTCTTCTTTTGACCATAAATTAGAAAAAGGAAAATGAATACAAGGAAATTCTTCAAAAGTGGATTGTTCTACCTAATATTTGTTTTGAAGTATGTTGGAGATGATGGTATCCTCTTCTAGATCTTCTAGTGTGCATGCATGATCTATTGTTAAAGTAGGGTAGAGGGGTACCTCTTCTTCCTCTTCAATCCAGATAGGTTGGTCCTTGTCTTGTGATACCTGTGCTAGTGGGTACAAAACCAGTTTCTTGGTGATGTTCCCTTTTGAAATCTACATGTTTCTAGATCTATAGCTGATTAATGCATCCGTAGTGGCCAACCATGGCCTTCCCAAGATCAAAGGATATCCTCCAAGTTTTGTTTTTGGCTGCAATACAATAAAATCTGAAGGGTACTCCCATGAATCTACTGATATGACCAGATCTTCTATGATTCCTTCTAGTCATACTGTGGATCTGTCTACCATTTGCAGCATTGTAGATGTGGGATGAATATGTTGTAGGAATAATTTATGCATTGTTTCCATTTTTATGACATTAATGATAGCTCCCAAATTGATCAAGGTATTATGGACTTGTTGTCCATTGATCTGAACAGTGACAACTGTACAACCTAGGTCTACATATTTATGTGGTAGTGTTCTTCCCAGCATGATTTCTGCCAATTGTCCAATGACATGGATTGTATTAGGATAATTCTTATTCCTTCCAGGTTTTTGAAGGCACAAATATCTGAATTCCTTGGAATAAATGGGGACATCTTTAATGGCCTAAAAAAAGGTATCTTTACACAAAAAATCTTCATCTGCCCTAGGATATCAAACTCAGGTTCAACAAGAGTGCATTGAAGGTTCATACATTCTGGGAAGGGTGATGATATTTTTTCTACATTCTCTTTATTGGCTGGTTCAGGATCCTCCTGTGGTTGTGGTGTAGACTGTGGAATGAATATTATGGGGTTTTTCACTATGGGAAGACTTGGAGGTGGTAGGGTTCTTCCTGAACATAGGTGGACTTCATTGATGTCCATTGTATAAGTGGGGTACTATGTTATTTTAGTAGTACATGTTGGTTAAGCCAACTTATTGGTAGGATTTAGCACAGGTTGAGCAGGTATTTGAGACGGTCTTCTTGGTTGTGTGTTCGAAATTATTGTAGGATGTTGTGGTTGTTGTGGGATCCCACCTTATTGATTTCCCCAAGGTCTCTATGCTCTCCATGCTTTCTACCATGGGTTTGCAAGATTTTTTGGACCTTGGGTTGGCTAGTTTTTCCATTGATTGTGTGGGGGATGCCATGGTTGATTTTTCTAGGGTGGAGTAGGATACTTATACCATTGATTGGGATTATATGGTTATTGCATAGGCCAATGTGGGTTGGGAGGGGCTAGGGGCATCCAAGGATTACTCCATCTAGGCATGTTATTTGCATTTTGATTGAAAAATGATGAATTCGATCCCATACCTGGATAGTTTGTCCTTGGATGTCAATGTTTCCTTTGTGACAGATAGAACACTTGGTCTTCATCTCCTCCTATGGCATGCAATGCTACGGAAACTGGTTCTTCAGATGTAATGTTTGTTACCTTCATCTTTATAACTTGACACTTGCAATTAGTTAGCTTCTTCCGAAAATATTGGTAGTAGACCGTAGGGGTTTGGTCCATTGCTTTTGTTTCTATCTGGTGTGCAACGTATCTAGTTGTGTGGCCATGTGGCTGATTATATCCATCTTCATAATCTATAGCAGATTACTTACATCAACTTTAGAGATCCCATTGGCTGATGCTAGCAATATTTTGTTATTCTGAAGTTTACCCAACGTTGATCTCGAATAATTCTTCCCTAGTTCTTACATCTCCTCGAATGTTAGCTAAGATGCATCTCCTCCACTCATGAGGTCTAAGGCTTCCAAGCAGTCATCTCAGATTTCTTTTAGAAATACTAGATTGAGTGTGTCTAGGCTGAGATTAGTTTTCTTATGCTTCTACAGAGTGAAGGTGAACCTCTCCGTGTAGTCTTCCAAAGATTCATCCTTTTCTTGAGTTATGCGGAATATGTCATTTATTTTGAAGTTTATACCTTTTCCATATTCCTGATATTTGGCCAGAAAATTTTTCTTCATCTCATCCCAACTACTGATTGTGTTCCCCCTAGTCCCATGAACCATCTCAGTGTTACATCCTTCAGGGTGGCTGGAAAGATCTTGAGCTTTTTTTCATACATTTGGTAGTCATAGCTTCGGCATAACACATCATACTCAAATAGGAATGTATCTAGATCCTCATTGAACTTCCCCCTAAAGTGTGGGAGGGATGATGGTGGAATATTATTCATAGGATTATCTTCTATGGTTTCTACAATTGGGAATTCAAAAGTGGAGCTAGCATGTCCTCTACCTTCAAATTCATTTCTTGATGCTCGATCCATGGCATATTTCCCTGTTATATAGATCCCAAGAGATTTCATAATAATGTCATCAAATTCCAGATCAACCTACCCCTCAGTACAATAATGTACATATACTTTAGGTGTTGTATGGTGGGTAGCAGTAGTTATAACAGAACTTTCTAAATTGAGTAGGTATTCTGATGTTCTTTCTCCTCATGGAGTATGGGATTCATTCAAATCCTCCTCTTATCTTTCTTTCACTAGCACAGCCAAGGTCTTCTCTAATTCTTGTTCTTCTTCTTAAATGTGTTGTATCTCTTCTGCCACTCTTCTTCTTTGTATGGAAGTATACTCCTTGTCTTGGGAGATAAGTAGCTCCTCTACTGCTGCAGTTTGTTTTTGGTTTGGTAAAAATCTTCCGAACGAGTCTCGTTCTCTATGCATAAATTTTCCAGCTCTCTCTCTTTCTTTTTCCTGTATATTTTCCTTTTCTTTTATTTTTTCTATTTTTTTTTAATATATGAGGAGGTTGGTTATTAATGCTATTTGTAAAAATTGAGCAATACAGTAATGACAATTTTACCCTAGAAAGTAGGAATTCTAGATCCTAGAAAGCTTTTGAAATAATAGGAAGAAAATGTGATCTAAAAGTAGGATGACTATTCTAGAAAGCATGAATGGTTATTCTAAAAAGTGGGAAATGAAAGCGTGAATTGAATGAAAGAGGGAAATTGAATCACTTCCATGGTACTATTTGGACACCTTCCCTAGCAACGGCACCAAAATGATGTGCAGAATAATCAACCAATGATATTAGGTCTCATACTCTGTTGTTCATTAAATGTTAACCCAATGGTGTAAGCTTTTCAAAGGGCCTACAAAATATGTGCTATAGTAATTTGGAGTGAGGTATTTGTAGGCTATAATCATCAAAGAGTATAAAGTAATGCTTGTGTAAATTAGAAAGTAAACTATGGATGTTGCTGATCTGTAGGTCTAAAACTCAACACACTATGAACTCATCAGCTTTTATAAATGAAATGAATAACTGATAATCAATCCACACAACATAAATAGGAAATGGAGGAATAAGATGTTCCCTATAATTACTTCTGAGGGGGCCCTTCCTCATGCAAAAGTTATTTCCGATCCTACCCTAGAAACTCACAAAACTACTCAAGAAGATAAACGATTCATTTATTAAGCTGTATCAATTAAATATTCCTACAACAAAGAGATTATAATGAAATTAAGAGCAAAAACTCACATTAATATATTTTGTCTTCACACATTCACAATTTTACTTCTCTCATGCATCTATCACTTCATGCCTTAATCTATTACTCCATATCTATTAAATTTCTATCTAGATATACATATAGACAGATCACTAACTTATTCTATGCTAGGAATATGATTAAAAACCACTCAAATAGATTATAGTTGTTTTGTTTCATGTTTGTTGAGTGGAGACAACTAATTCCTGTCTTATTTACATGATAAGAACTGATTACAACACTACTTAACAAAGTAACCATAACATTACATATGGTGCATTAGGATAGTTGGTACTTTTTGTCTTATACTTCGGTGTGAGTTGGATAAGTTGTATTTGGCTAAGTGCAGCTGGAGGTGCATAATGCTTTGTTGCTGCATGTAGTTTTGGAAGATGCTACAGGCAGGTCTGGAGCTTGCTACGGGTAAGATAAATCACCCAAAGACTTTGCAAACTTGTCTAAACAATGATGCCACTTGGTTAACTCATTTTGCAGCTTCATATGCTCAGCTCCATATACTTCATGATGCCTCATTGTTGTTGGAAGCCATGATTCTCTTTTATCATTGCCTAGCTAGTGGCTACGGATGATGTAGGAGCACAACTAGAGTGCTACGGGCTAGGGCCTACTACTTCAAAAGCTTATGGCATCTTGTAATTTGTTCATGGAGACATCAAAAAAATCAGTTTGCACAAAAGAAAATATTCACCAAAGTAAATAAGTATGTTAGATCTTAATGAACATACAAAACTAAATATATGAAAAATCATAACTTTATCTCATATCAACCATCAAGAGGAGATAAAAGTCTCAAAATTATATGTGTAAGAGTCTTCAAAAAGGATTTTCATGGAGCCAAAACATGCCAATATGTGGCCTCATCACTTCCATTGATGTACTTGATCCCTAACTTACTCTTGCTCTCCTACTTCTTAAGTTAGTTTGGTGGTTACTTTTCGTAATAGATACTGAAAAACCAAGCACAAAAGCTAGGTCACCAGGTGGATTAATATACACACCTGAAGCCCAAGAAGTCTTTGTTGGCACTCTTTCATGTGAGGTCGAGGGGGGTCTCTATGATGCTTTCCAAGATGGGGGAGTTCTTGATGCTCTGGCTCCACGTCTTCTACGTGAGCTATAAATCCTTCACGAGCCATCTCTCTTCTCCATGCCATACTCTCTACAATAGAATGCTTCTTCTCTATCTCCCTCTCACACACCTCATTATACTTAAACAACCTTTCCTCTCTCTATTTCTCTACTACTAGTTCTACCATCTTAAACCAAATTTTTTCCTGCCCTTGCACGTGGTAAATTTTAGTTAGCCATGAATTTACTCTCTAGGTCAAAGTTACCATTAAGATCTTGATCTCCAATGGAATACTATGCAAATATGTTGTTCTTAGATATCGTAAAAATTGGAATTCAGCTACCTCTAGGCAAGAGTACATCGAAATTGAATATTCCAGAATATAACTGTTTAGAACATGCAAAACCACATATCCACCGTGCGAGTCTAGATCAGATCAGCATCATGGAGGGCCTAAAATTCTTCCCGTGTCTAGAAAAGTGCATGATACCTCCAATTCTGGTGAGATACATAAGCAGTAAGCCACTCGTATAGTTATACTGGAAAGATAATAAAAAAATCTCATATAAGTTGTCATACATGTTCTATTCTACCCAAGTGCGTGCATTAAACTCAGATCCACTATTGAACCATCATGCATATTCTTCCTCCGGATCGTGTATCCATTCCTCAATACTTGCTAGAGTTAACCGATATGTCTTCATCACAAACCATGCTGAAAGTAACTAAAAAAGAGGTCCCAAAAATGAAACCAATTATGCAGCCTAGAATTTACCAGATAACACCCTAGTCACACTAGCACATCACTCAGCCTAGACTGAGCGCTCACTTGAAGCACGCAAAGGTACCAAGTCCCTCTGATGTTAACATGATGAAGGGAGAAACATATAGATTCATATCTATTCCATCATTCTAAAATACATGCTACTCAGAGATCTATGAAAGGATAATCTTGAACAGTAATCATGATTAAATTAATAACATGCACTATAAAACTACACACAAAATGACACTTAGATTCAGCCAATATCTTCCATCTATTAGTAAATACAGAATCTCTTTATAGTATTGTCAAGCTATACCAATGCGCGTATGGAGATAATACAATGATTTAGTCATATGTGTATATTCTCTGTTACACACACATATATCCAGCTCTCTCTCTCTCTCTCTATATATATATATATATATCTCCCTACAATGTACCTTACATAATATATATAGGGTAGGGACTTACCCTCCACCACTTATCTATTCCAGAAATAGGCCACATGTTATTGATAGCCACATGCCATTTATAATCATAGCCACACATGCAAGTGCACTATCTATAGTCCTTTTGTAGTTAACTAAAGTGTCAATTCTATTCTTAGCTTGTCTCCATGCATAGACGCTTCGAACTGCTTCTCCAAAGATAGAAAATGCATGGTGTGCACATCTATACATCATTGATGTGTTCCACACGCCATCTTCTAAAAATAGGTCTTCATGCTCAAAATCAGCTAAGTCCTGAAATCTGAAATTGCCTTCCGCATACGGGTCCTTCCTATTCTTTTGCGCCCTTAGTTCTGGGCCTTCTATCCCACGTAGACTTCTTGTGTGGTCTTTGACAAGTATTCTTTGATCAAAAAAGTTCAATAAAACCACACCTAAATCAAATATTAAAAAACACCATATTCAAAAGAAATTATTTGTAGGTTCGGTTAAGAGATACAGATTGACCCCTTAACTAGAACATAACCCCCTTGGCATAATACTTAAGCTATAACAAAGGGGGTGGTTATAGGAACCCCAAAGTATTCCACACCTTAAGGGAACTGGTGGATGAAATGGGAACCTTTTATCCTACCTGACTATAAAATCCTTTATGAGTTAGATTCATAGAATATCCATAGTGGTGACCCCAGTGCGATTCATTTTGAGCAAGGTATTTTCTCAAGGTTTCATAGGGGGTGAAGTAAATCCATCAGCTAGCAATAGTGTCGTGATCACTCATATATTTTTCTGACACCTAGTTGAGAGAGCCACCCAGGAATCCAAAAATTGTCCAAGCCAATCTAAGGTAGAGGCCACAACTTTCATTTCACCATTTTTCATTTTTCTCACATGTTACACACTTGTGTTTCACTTTCGTCCTTCATTTTTTCTCTCTCATCCATCTTGTAATTTTGTACACTTGTCTAAATATTGATTTCTGGAAATCCATATTCACACTTAATCAATTTCATTTTCATCTAATTCTTGACGCTGTGATACTCACTTTATCACAGTCAAGCAGTCTCTTGATCACCTTGATATTTCATTATCATAAGTATTAAGTTTAATGTTATTTTTGTTGAACTCTAAGCATTCCCCATTCTTACATTATCACATTTCACATTCACTTTCTCAACTTATTTACATTGTTCACTATCATTCTCTACTCACTCTTACATCATCGCATTTCACCTCTACTTTTTTAAGTTGTGACATCTTCCATTTTTTTCTCCTATCATCTTACGTTATCATACTTTGCAATCATTCTATTGCATTGTCGACAACCTCAATATTTATTCACTTATCTTGTTAAATAATTAGCTTTGTTTTAATTTGAGGTCACTAATCCCTTACTTCCACCTTATCTCTTATCTCCATTTTTTGTGAGATTCTAACATTTTTTATCATCATTTTTTCACTTCTTATGATGACCTTTACCTTTTCATTCTTTTAGTTCTTTCACTTCTTTGTCATGTATTATCTTTTAACACATTTTTGGTTAAGATTTGACTTCATTAATCATCTTCTTAAGTATCCTCTTTTAGCATTCATCTTGTTAAAAGTTGAGAAAATCCATAATTTTCTTTCCTAAGTCTCTTCACTTAACATATTTTTGTTAAGAGTTGAGAATATTTCATTGTATTTTTTGCACTTACTTTATCACAAGTCGCGCACACTCACTTCTTTCATTTATTACCTCTTTACATTCACCTTGTAAATGTTCATAACATCTTTCAAACTCCTTCATCTTTCTTAGCACCCATTTTGCTAAGATTCTTCTAAACTAACACTTTAGTCTATTTTCCACCTTAACCTCATTCATTTTGTTAATTGTTGTGAAGTCCCTTTTCTCGTCACTCTTGTCATTCATTTTGTTAATAATTGATCACCATTCATCTTGTTAAGTCTTTTCTCCCTTGAAATTCGTTTTGTTAAGTGTTGAGAAAGTTTCACCTAACATCCCTTTGTCATTTCTCTATAACTTATTGTGTTAGGAGTTAAACTGTTTACATATCTTTATCACCCTTATCATTAATTTTGATTAAGAGTTGATCCTGTCTACCTTGTTAAGTCTCTCTTCCTTCATGACTCATTGTTGTTAAGAAATAGAGCACATCTAACTTCTTGTCATCCCTTTTTCTCCTTACTCTCATTTTTTTGCTTCTTCCCTCTTAGCACTCATTCTGCTACAGGTTAAAAAATTTCTATCTTCTTCCCTCTCTTCCATCTTGGAATTTACTTTGTCAAGGGTCGAGCTTGTCAATCAATTTCGTGTGCTTTTGTCTTGACATTCAATTTTTTAAGGGTTGCATCATTCATATCTTCTAAACATATTTTCCATCTTAGCATTCACTTTGTTAAGGGACAAGTTACTACCAAAATTATTTGTACACATGTCTTCCATCGTTTCCTTTCACTTTTCCAAGGGTCAATATTTTCAAACATTTTCATCACTTCTAACTTAGCATTCACTTTGTTAAGGGTTGCATTTTTCATCGTATATTTCTTCACTCTACCTCATTTTTCATTCCAATGGTGGATTTATACCATTCATCCTTTCCCCAAGAATGGAAAATGATGAAAGACACCGTTGTGGGTATGAAAACACAATGCAAAAAATTCAATTTTGATGATTTTTTTCCATAACCTTTTAATATGGAAATCTTACACATACCCTTCCCATAGTCTTTTGAGATGCCCAAATTTGAAAAATACATGGGAAAAACTGATCCAAGACAACATATCAAATAATTTTCCATAGCATGTCATGAAGTGGCATATAACAATAGCTTTATCTTGTTCCTTTTTTCCTGGAAGTATAGAAGGAAAATATTTGGATTGGTCATTATACCTTCCAAAGGTATCTATCACTACCTTCGTGCACCTCTCAGAGAAGTTAGTCAAAAACATTTCAACAAACCTCACCCGCAATAATCACCGTACTAGATCTTCTCATGATGAATATTTTTACATCATTATTGGTGTCACAAATAATTGAAATATGGCCAACATACATGACCAATCATTCAAAAATAAAATCATACAACTTAGCTAAGACACTACGTCGTGTAAATTTAAACGTAACTTTAAACCTGTCAGTGAAAGTCTCTCTAGTGTCTTTCATCAACTCAAAGTGGCTAGGATGATAAAGTATCCCCTTACAAGACCTTGGTTTGAAGGAGAACCTAAGCCATACTAGTAAAAACCTCATGCATATTATGAATTTCATCGCATTGAAAACCACTGAACTGATAAATGTACACGTTTTAAGACTTATGTCAAAGACTTATCTGACGACGGGGAGATATTTATAGATCTTAATGATGAATCTCTTGTAACTAATGACATATCAAATTCCACACCTTCAAATGAATATTTGACTATTATTCCCACTTCTGTTCAAAATAAAATTCCATGAGATCACAAAAAGGTGAATTATCTCCCCTTTCAAACCAATCTATTTATTCTACATATTTTCTTCCATCAGTACAAACACAAATTGAAACTATTTTGTCAACAATATTCTAACACCTAATTAGAAATTGAATTTTATTCAAGAGGATCTTTCAACCCTTAACATGAAAGGCTATGGTCCATCATCAAACACCATTGAGTTTGATTCTATTCTTTCCATTCCATCCCCTACACCCAACATCTCTAGTCTTGTTGTCAAACCACAACCACAACAATCTTGGGAACTTACAGTTCAACACAACCTACTATGTCCATTACACCTCAAATGATCCATTATATAGGTATCTCATCAACGATGATTCCTACTTGTCAATATATCTATATGTACATAGTATTTGATCTGTGTATACCCAAGCATATCTTTATTCAACTATTTCAAGCTTTAATTTCAAATATTTTGTCAAATCAACTAATTCAAACCCTAGAAGGAGAAACACTGACTATTTCCTATTTATGGCTTATAAAGAACCCTACATATACATCTAGAGAAATATTCTTCTTTCCTCGCCCTATTTTTCTCACAAGTGAATATGTATCTCAACATCTTCCCCACATCGACAATATCCTTCTAACATCACATCTGTCTTTGGATCTCATCAAATACTTATCTAATCACACATCCTTTGACTATGATCTTGTTTGCCCAAGTATAGTACTTCAGGAACCATTGAATCATTTGATTCAATATTTTGAATTAGATCCTATCCTCCCAAGTCTCATATTACAAGACATATCAAAACTTCAGTTTCCCTCCTTTGACTTGGCTCATGTCTATCAAAGTCTCATATTTCAGGACTTATCAAATATTTTGATTCTCCATC
The DNA here is from genome assembly GCA_019776745.2 of Taxus chinensis. Classification (NCBI taxonomy): domain Eukaryota; kingdom Viridiplantae; phylum Streptophyta; class Pinopsida; order Cupressales; family Taxaceae; genus Taxus; species Taxus chinensis. Next base: position 245,675,157 of record CM034149.1, on the reverse strand, counting down.
TTGACTTGCATTTTATCCACACAAGTCTTGTATCTCAAGACCATTCAACTACAATAAACACAGACATATTTCTCAATAATTCCATTTCAAACCTTCATCCTCCAAAATTTGAAAAATTCAAAAATCACAAAAAGAGAATAAAACTTTGTATCAGAGCATTGTTTTCCAATAAAAAACAACAAAGTGTGTACAAATAATGTTAGGCATTCCATCTATTGGAAGATACCTTAATCATACCATTATCATATACTCGCCTTCTTCAAATATTAGACACATGTTAACCTTATTCCTTTTGGGCATTTTGTGTCTTGTCTCTATTATGGTTTTCACCATTTCATATCTTTTTACCTATGGTTTTGTCTTGAAGCTTACTAATGGAAAAATCCTCCTTTCAAATAATCTCTCTCTTTAACTGACAGCACTAAATTTCTTTACCCAATCCTTTTAGACTTCCCATCTCAATCTACGATGTTGAACCCTTGCATCCTACTAGTCGCATGAGGTTAAGACTTGGGGGAAGAATTTCCCTTCCCAACAAGCACACTATCAACATACAAGGAAAATTAAATCAATCTAAAAATATAAAAAAATTATAAAATCAATACACCTTTTGTCCTTCACAGTCTTTGGTGCTAAGCCCATACTTCTTACTAGCAATATGAGACTAAGAATGGAGAAAACACTTACTCACCTACATTTTGTCTTCGGTGTTGAGCCCTTGCCTTTTACTGATGGCACGGGGCAACATGTAGGGTTTCCTTCACAAAAATCAATAAATACTTATCCAATAAAGCCTTTATGAAATCTTAATCAAAGTGCTTAATCAAAAACATCCCAAGAAGTAATTTATCTACTCATATTACAGAGACACACAAATTCCTTCAATCAGATTTTCTAATTAGTAGGCCATCAATGGATCTAAGTCAAGTCAAAACCTATAAAGTGGAATCATCTTGTAATTGGTCAAGTAATCTTGATTGGAGATGAGTTTCATTTATTCTCACATGGATCATTATTACACCTTGTTTCTTCGCATCCATTATCTTCACCTTTCATATAACTATTCATCTCGTTTTCATGTCCTTCTTAGATCTCACTGATGAGCCCTTGCATCTTCCTAGCTACGTGGAGCCACAAGTGGAGTGAAATACCCTATCATTTTATCATATATATTTCTACCAATGGAATGGAATTCTTTTAATTTTTTGCACATGATTTCAAGTAGTGTACCTTTTTACTGAGTTGTATTATACAAAAAAAATTTTTGTAAAAATATTTCCTCCAAAACTTCAAAAATACAAAAAAATAATATCAAATTGTTTAAAAACACAAAAAACAATATAAAATTTTCCAAAAATCCAAAAATAGTTTCAAACTGTCATAATCAAAACATTCATATAATGTTTGACAAACTTTCAGCAACTGGATAACATAGTTTAATAATTTTTCCATTTGATGGTACTCCTCATGATTGTTCCAGATCATACTCATCTTTCTTTCCCATGGTGTATATATATGCTTGAGGAAATCATTTACCCTTGAAAGATATAACATTGCTTGGGGCACACTTGGATTTTACATTTTAATCCAATACAGATCAAACTTCAATGGAATCTGACAAACATATATTTCAGAGTATATAAATATCACTCTTCTCTTCACCCTGATCCAATCCTCTCGCATGCTAAGCTATCGCTTGGGGGCATTCAAATTTGTCTAGTTCTTCAATTTGGAACACATTCAGAGTGTCATTAGACATCGTTTTTACACGTTGTATTGTACTGTTGAAGTTTGTTAACAACATGATGATGTTTTTTATTCTTTCAATTTGTCATTTTGTTTTACTTTGTTTATCTTTACTGTGGAACAATTGCATGAAATTTACTCACATCCTAGTTCACATATAACTTTGGTGTGGTTCTTTCCTATTCATATTGGGTTTAGTTCTGTTACTTCTTTTATATCTTTTTGTCATTTGCACGTGTTGTGTTTTCCTCCTAGTTTATTTAAGCCAAGGAATTTATTGATTTTTTGTTTGCATTTGTATTTCCAAACTTGCAAAAATCCAAAAAATAAAATCAAATCAAATACTTCAAAAATCCAAAAACAAATTAAAAAATTACAAAAATTTCGAACAAACATTCACTTCACAACAAAAAATCATACAATTAGAAAACCCTTGAAGTAAATCATTCAACATCTTAATAAAATCTTAATAAATGTCATACTTTTATCTATTACTCTAGTGCTCATGCCAATCTTACAACTATCACTTTCTTCCCTTTGCATGATATGCTAACTCTGCTTGGGGAAAGTCACACAATTGTTTTTCCTTTGTGATGTAACTTCACCTAGGGAAATTTCAACTTTGATAATTTGCACAATGGATTCAACAAGAGTGTCATAAGGACTTTCTTTGACTATGTTCTTCCAGTATGATCCTATTCCCATTTGGGAGCATTTGTATCTACTTAATCATCATTATGGCACACATTAGGGGATTAGCGGATTGTCTTCATTTTTGAATTTGTGTTGCATTGTTGATGTTTATTTACTCTTTTTGGACCACTTACAAGTAGTGTGATCACATCTTGGTTCCTTTATAACCCTGATGCCAACACCTACTTTGTATATTGAAGGTTTTTTCCTTTCTTATTTTTTCTTTGTTGTGTGTGTTTTTTTACACGCATATGAGTTAACCATATTGATTCTTTCAAAATCATGGTGAAAAATCTATTGTGCAACAACAAAAATTAGGTTGCTTTAAAAAATTACTCTCCAAATAACACTCATTCTATGAACACAATCCTTTCCCATCCTTGTTTTAATCCCTTGATTTCATCCTATCAAGTGGTTGTACACTGCCTTGGTGCATCATCCATTCCCTTAAGGGGGCATTCCTCTACCATTCTACTTGCTAGGGCATCCCAATGCTTCACAATTTTCCGCTCGTCGATCCACATGTGTTTACTATCTTAAAAGCACTATTACTCTACAATAGCACTTAATGTAGACACCCCAAATTTACATTCATGTTTCCACTTGTTCCCAATATTATGCTAATACACCCTGTTATTCACCCATTTGTAATTAATTAATTAAATTGATTAATTAATACACATTGTTCCCCTTTTGATTAATTAAATTAATCCCATGTACCCTTTGTACCCCTTTGGCTAAATTAATTATTATTTATTAATTAAATAATTAATTAATTAAGTGTGTACACATTCTAGTCATCGGCCACTTGATCAACCTCCACTTAGAATCCACTTTGACTACCCTAGTTAACTATACTTCTAGAATCTTAGAAAGGTGGGGGCAATTAAAATGCACGTACAACCACCTTCCCAGATGCAACTTCTACAATTAAATCCATTACTGCCCCTAAATTCCCACTACTATAACTTCCTCTAATGCTATTTTTAGCATGTGCATTCAACTTTGTTTAACCAACTTCCAACCACTTTTTCTTCTATAAATTGCAAACTTATCTCTTACAAATCCTCCTAAATTGTTTGTAAATAAATTCTATCAATTTCCAATCTAAATATTTCCAAAGTATCTGTGTTTGTAGCATTTGTACTCACATTTGGAGAATATTCAGAAGCATCCACATCCATTTGCAAGGTTCCACAGACAAAGTCTCCACAACCTTACTGAGGTTTGCATTGGAAGGTTACTAGAAGGTTTGTATTATTTATTGTTTATCTTTCATTTACTGTGATTTTTCTCTACATAGATATATGATATCTGTTACTAAAATATTGTGTAACATTTTAAAATAAAATTTGATATTAATAATAATGACTTTATAGAACTCAAATTAATAATATAGTTGTAATAATTTTTTTATTGGTGAGTTGTAAGAACAACTCACGTAACTATTTTAGTATGAGAGATATCTTAGGGATAAGTTTGAGAGATTGTAGGACATTGTTGAGGATTGATGTTGACTCCTTGTATTAAGGAGAAAAATCTCCTATATAATGTAAACTCCATCTATGTAAATATATCCCAAATAATTTTAGTTTCTATACTATAATATTCAGTGTTTTATAATTATATCTGTGACATCCTCAATGCCCTTATAATCAGGTAAATGGAACAACATCTCATAAAACACCTAGTGATGGTGTTGTTGACCTTGAACAATAGATCCATGAACTTTATTCCCTCATGTGTTGCCTCTACCACCAGATCTAATAGTTCCACTAGCTCCTATTCATATGGATGCACCTGATCCTCCTCTCGTAGTAGGTAAGTGTCTTGAAGAATTTGCGCTCTACGTACCCACCTTCGCATTAAACTACACACCAATGATATGTGATATAAAACCACTTCTAGATGTGTTTTACATGCCACTTCTAGACATGATACCAAAACCTTGGGTACCCACACTTTTCCCAAATGATGTGCCATGAAAAATACCTCCAAACATTGGAAATGTCTAGGAGGCCATAGATGGATGTAATGTAAAATGATATCTACCTAAACCTACCTACTCACCAAAACCAACTGAATTAGAAATACTTGTTTCTGATATTGGAAAACTAAGTTCCAGGTGGGCTAAGATGCACACCTACAATTCTCCTTTCTCTATAAAATGAGATCTTACTAGAAGTAGATGGGGTTTCTCTCCAACCCTTTCCAAGATGGGGTAGCACAGACTTCTCAAGTCTCATGCCCTCTATGTGAACATCAAATCCTTCCCACAACATTTTCCTCCATAAGCCCATCACACCAACAACTTCAAGTTATCTCACTAATTCCCTTTCTCGCACTTCATTTTACTTGATCCTCTTCTCCTCTCTATATGCTTCTACCGCAAGGTCCGCCATCTCCACCACACCAGCTTCTACACATTGCACCTAGTGATAGTTTAGCCAACCATAGGAAATTCTTCCAAACTCAAAGTAATAATCAAGATCTTGATGGCTAATGGAAAAAAAAACAAGAAATATCCTCTAGGTTCTCACAAGAATTCAAACTCAGCAACCTCTGGGAAAGAATAAGTGGAGATTAAATACTCCAACATGTAAATAGTCAACACACCTCTCCAGCAATGATAAAAAACATGAGTCCACGTTAGATCAACATCTTCCAACCACTGATATTCCTCCTAGGTCTAAACATGAGGTTTATAGTACCAACTCATCCTTGATGTATATGCTGAGAGCCATTCATACAACTCTATTGGGAAACAACATAATAATTTCTCATAGAACTTGTGATTCAGGTTCTCCTCCACCCCTTTATGTGCATCAAAATCAAATCTATTACTGAACCTTTGAGAAAAATAATCCTCCATGTTTTTAATACAAGTCTTGATATTGTCCAAGTTCAGACACTTCGTCATCACACATATTTCTCACAACATGTTAAAAAGAGGTCCCATAAACATAACAAAAATTTAGTCATTATTTACCTCCAACTCCCCTTTTAAACCCCAAGTGCGCCAACCTATCACTCAAGTTTTGGGCACTCACCCAAGGCATGTGTAGGCACCGAGCCCATCCTTTATGTGAGCATTGTGAGACTCTTTCACCATTAATGGAGGAGTGGTTTGTAGAACAAAAACATGCATGTAATCTAATACATAGGTAGTGGAACTAGTTCTAAGAAAAAATGCACCATGAGATAAACATAAACATCAAAACGACATAATGGAATCAGATCTGAACCATGAATAACATGAAAAAACACTAGAGTTTGGTCTATAAACATAGATATTTGGAACAAAGCTTCATATATTGATTATACTCATTCACGGTATCCATATTACATCAAAAGGGGTCATATCATACCATATACATACAGGAATAACATCCCAACCCTACAAAACTACTCTACACAGGGAACCCTAGCTATGTCCTTCTATTTTAGCCCTAGTTTTAGACCTGAGTGCCTAATTCTATACATAACATCATCCTTTCCTAGCCTCTCTCTAATACTAAAATCAACAAAAACAACCTACAAAAATAATGGTGACACTCCACATTATAACCCAAAATATTCTTGTAGCACTTCATTGCCTCTGAACACCTCTCTCTATTTTGAACCCAAGAACTCCTTTAAATAGAATTTGGATCCTTCCTTAACCACTACAGTTTAACCCAAGAGAAAATCACATACTAGGTGGAAATGTGGTCCTCCATGATTGAGTGCTTATGCCAGCTTACAAAGGATTCCACTAACTATAATGATCCTACTTTGGAATATTCCCTTTCTTGAATATTCTTTTCATGAAACCTAAGACTCCAGGATGACACCTTATCCACTCATCACGCCTATTTAAGCCTTCACATGTTTTTCTTGAGATACTCCCTTAGAAATGCAGCTAAATCCCCAAACCATTTTCTACTTTTGCGTGCCAACCTATTCTCTTGTGTGCCTTTCCTTGAGCACTTTTCTACCATACTTTCACTATGCATTCATTCTTCCTCTACCTTGTGACTTAGTCAATGTTAGGTTCTAACAGGGTTATAGGGTGTAGTTTTGTGATGGGCTACCATGACCTCTGCCAACAAGATTCTAACTGTCTCATTAAATAAATGAGTACCCATGTCACTCATTAAACTCAATAGGAATCCATACCTATTGATCATATTCTCTCATAAGAACTTAGATGTTGTAGTTGTCATGTAATCCTTTGTAGGTGCCGCCTCTGCCCATCGAGTAAGATAATCTGTGCAAGTGATAATATAGCACGGACCTTTCTTGAGTGTAGGTGGGGAAATAGGGACCACAAAGTCAATTTCCCATTTTTCAAATGGCTTTGCACTAGAAATAGGTCTTAATGAAATTTCATCTTCCCACCTTGGTTTACCAAGGTGTTGGAAGTGGTCACAAGCCTTGTAATATTCTATATAATCCTTATAAACCATCTCCCACCAAATTTTTGACAATAGAATCTTCCACATGGTAGCATTTCCTATATAAAGACCACTTGTAATGCCACCAAGATCTTCTTCCATGATTATAGAATGCTCATGTTCTAACACAAACAGGTGCAAAACATCATCTTAGCACATTTTGTATAGGTCTCCTCCAATCAACATATATGGCATGGCACATATAGCTAATTGATTCTTCTCCAAATCCTTCATTACTTTTGGCGCTGTTGTCCACTCAAAATTCCCCGCTCTGTCAAAAGTAAAAATTTCAAAATTTTGAGTTTAAATGTCTTTTCTGTCGAGCTGGTGGTGTGGAAAAAGTCTTGAAGTCGAAAAAATCTAAGTTCTAGGTCATTCTGTAAGTATTTCGGGCCTGTCGCACATTTTTGTCCCAACTGTCCCAAGTACGAAAGTGTATTTTGTTCCCCGATCGGCCGAAACCTCCGAATCTGTCCCATTTTTGGGCCCGTCTGAAGTTTTTGTCCCAAATGTCCCAAAGTTAAAAAGTGCACGCTGTCCCATTTTCAGCCAAACCGCTCGAACCGCGTACTTCGCACTTTCTTGTTCCAAATGTCCCAAATCAAAAAGTGCGAGTTGTTTCATTTTCGCCCGAACCGGCCGAGCCGTGTACTCCGGAAGTTTTTGTCCCAAATGTCCCAAAGTTAAAAAGTGCAAGTTGTCCCATTTTCGGCCGAAACTCCCCAGTCACGCACTTTGCTCTTTCTCGTCCCAATTTTCTCAAAATACATTTGTGCATCCTCTCCCCGTTTCACCCGAATCGGCCGAGCCATGTGTTTCGCGCATTCGCATCTCACTTGTCCCAAGCGAACCAACGGTCATTCATACTTAGTTTTTCCCGCTCTACCTGAATATGTTGTTTTTCAAAATATGAATTCAAATGTGCATTGATTATCCTTCTCTCTCCTCAATGGCTATATAACGGGAAAAACCTCCTTTGCAATTCTTACATTGTTTCAAACCCTTGCAATTTGAAAACCCGCGCATGTCCCCTCCCTCTGAAACTCCTTTCCGAGCCTGGTTTGCAGCTCTGTTACTATCAATATGAAGATCAAGCTCCTGGAGGAAGCTCGGGAGAACTAAAGAAGCAGTTACGAAGGACGAAGTTCAAGACGCCGGTTACATCAGTTTTCAAAGATATTCGTTGTCATCCTCAAGATAAAATTTCTGGTGTGTCCCTCGTGGCAAGGACATGGCTGAGACGTGGAGGAAAACTCAAGCAGTGGTTTCTGAAGTCAGTGGGTCCTTCTTAGAACTAGACACCTATCTTCCTCCCCATTATTTTCTCTTCTTCCTATTCCTTTCGTATTCCTTGTAATTAGTTAAGGTATTGCGATTAGCATTCCTTAACTATCCTTTAGTTAAAAGAAACGGTTACGAAGAGAAACCGAATTATAAGCTATATAATGGCCTTCTTTTCGCCAGGGGAGGAAGAACTTGGATTTTTTATGAAAGTGTAAATAGATCTTAAAGAAATCAATACAAAAGGGCTTTCCATTCTTTGTCTATCTAATTCTTGTTATCTCTGTGTTTTCCTTTAATATTGTGAAGATATTTTTGTTCCTAATTCGTTAGTCTCTCTGATTGCATACTGTCTAGTTTTGCAAATACAGTGATCTTGTATAACCAAGAAGGAACTTTGTGTCCTTGATGAATGAATCTGAAGAAGGTTATTTATGGATCTTTGTGTCTTTAAATTTAATCCCATTCAGCCAATGCAAATGATCTTGTCTTAAATTCTTTGAACTTCGCATACATAAAGAATTATTCTACTATCTATAATTCTGAATGTTGCTATTCTGCTCATCTTCTTATTCCCTTTCCTTAGTCCTTGTGTAATTGATGATCCTTGTGGAAAACAATTTCATAATATCCAAGTTTGACCATAAAACAATGTTCTGTACATTTGTAAATAAGTTCACTTCTGAATAAGGGAACCTCTCCCATTAAAGAGGAGGGACTTCTTGTCCCCTGACTGTTGCTCTTCTAAAAAGTCCTATTTGAAAACCAACAGTTTTTTGCGACTCCGCTGGGGAAAATCGCATTCCAGTTCTGAAATTTTTGATCATCCTTTGATCTGGCAACTCCGCATTTCACTCGAGGGAGAAGGGCCCTTGGTATCGAAGATTCTCAGTTTCAGCTTTTGGAGCAACAGGGTTTTCCTTTCCCTTCAAATAGAAGAACTCATTCGACGAGCACTCCACCTGTTCGAGATAGAAGTCCTATGGGTGGTATTCCTTCAGAGCCTGCTAGTCCCAATCTACGAGCTTTGATCCTAGTCGGTGTTACAGTTCCTCTCCAAGCCGTATTTCCAAGAATGGAAGCACAATTGCCATGGGGTCAACGTGTCGGGCCTCTGGCCCTTACTCAGCCTTTGCATGAGTTACCCAGAGGTAACCGGAAGAACTTCCCCAAATTTAAGGGCGATGGCAAAGTGCATCCTGATGAACATATTGCAGCCTTCATAGTTGCATGTGGAGTTTTGGGAGTTGAACATGAAGACGTCTCAGTAAGACTGTTCATTGAGACGTTACAGGATAATGCTGCTGATTGGTTCTATCACCTTCCGGCTGGTGCCATCACCGACTGGAATACAATGAGAACTCAGTTCGAAAGTCGTTTTAAGCCGGAAGAAGATGTGCATGCCCTGCTTGCCCAAATTTCTCAGATAAAGAAAGATCCATTAGAACCCATGAGAGAATTCGTGGCTCGATTCAACAGACTGATCAAAAAAATTCCTGTAAATACTCGACCAGTTGATCAAATTCAAAAATGTTTCTTTTTAAATGCCCAATCGCCTAAAGTCAGTTATGCACTAAGAAGGGCTAATCTCAGAACGTTAGTTCTGGATCAAGAACTGGCTGTTAGTGTTGAGGATGACTTGATCATGTCAGGGAAGTTGAGAAGAGACCCTCCCAAATCTAAGTCTGCTTCTTCTTCCTCTTCCACATCTGGACCCAATACTGATCCATTAGTCCAGAAACTTGCAAATGATCTAGTAGTTATAAAGAAACAATTGGCTCAGCATGCCCCATATGCAGATATTCCAAGAAGAAATTTTCAGCCCAGAAATCGTTTGCCTGCTCCTCACACAAGACTAGCACTTGAAGGACCTCCTGTTAAGGTTCCTGTGAATGCAACCTGTGAAGTTGAAGAGCCAGATGATGATGTGGACAATGAAGCTTGTGAGGAGTTCCTGGAGGAATTTTATGATGAGGCAGAAGAACTTGAGGGATCTCGAGTAAATTTCTTTACCAATGAGGGCAATGATGATGGAGATGACTATGATGAAGTGGTATCAGATATGAATAGTGAATCATTTGCTGTCATGACTCGAGAGCAGACAAGGCAGAAGGAGAAAGTAACACAGCCCATGAAGAAATCTAAGGAGCAGCCGGAAACTATCCCTGTAATTGCAAAAAGAGGATCTCCTATCCCTACTACATCCACGTCAAAGGTGAGTCCTGTCAATCCTGCTACCAAAGTTGCTTCTTCTTTTTCTCCTAAAGTTGATAAGCCTAAAAATTCAAGTGATGATGGCCCATCCACCTCTGGATCCTTTGATATTGTTGATCACCTAGAAAAGACCAAGGTCCAAATCTCAGAAGCCGAGTACTATCAAACCCATCCCAAGGCTTTTGCCAAGATGATTCAATTTGTTAATTCCCGTTCCAAGACCACTTCTAAAGGCCTTTTGCCCACTCCTCCTTCTGCACCATAGCCTAGTCTGGTAGCTGTTGTCACCTCACCTGGTGACAAAATTAAACCATTTTATGTAACACTTCTTATAGCTGGCCATAGGCTCAGTAATTGTGTCATAGATTCAGGAGCCTCAGACAATGTCATGCCAGCTAAAGTAGCTCATGCTCTAGGCTTGACCCTCACTCGTACTTATGGATCTTGCTACTCCATGGAAAGTAAGGAAGTGCCTTTGGTTGGAAGGATTAAAGATGCCCAAGTAGCTTTTGCTTCCTTCCCTGAAAAGAAAGTGTTGGCTACCATCCTAGTAGCAGACATTCCTCCTTCTTATGGAATGTTGCTGAGTAGGAACTTTTGTAAAGATGTGGGTGGAGAAATTCAAATGGATTGGTCACATGCACTTATACCTGTCAATGGACAAATGAAGAAGCTGTTGCCTGAGAAACAGTCTGAGTATATTGTGCAGAAAACGGATGATCCTAAGGCACAAATACTCTATGAGGACATGGGTCATGGTAATTACATGATTATGTCCCCTGATGAAATCCGACCCCCCAAAGCATCACCTAAAGATCCCAATGGTGTTTGGATTTTAGAATTTGATGGAAGTTGTTCCTCAGCTAGTTCTGGAGCTGGTGTTCTGCTAGTATCACCTGAAGGATGCCTACATCCTTTTTCATTTAAGTTGCAGTTCGAGAACACTAATAATACTGCAGAATATGAGGCTCTCGTTCTCAGACTGCAAGTAGCCAAAGAACAAGGCGTGAAGAATCTTCTCGCTCGTGGTGATGCAAAACTGATTGTAAAGCAAGTCAGGAGCCTTTTTCAGGTAAAAAATGGGAGGCTGAAGCATTACCGGAATCAGGTTTGGGATTCCATTGAATTCCTTGATGCTTTCTCTATTGAGGCAATACCTAGGGAAATGAACAGTAGGGCTGATTCACTAGCAGTCTCAGGATCACTACTGATTCCCCATCCTGAATTCTCTCAGGATAAGTTCACTATTGAAATGGTCCATCGGCCTAGTGTACCTGACAATACCAATAACTGGCAAGTTTTCAATGATGATCAGCATTTGCTTTCCTTCCTGGAACTCAAGGGTAATTTTGAACAATTGTATTTTGAGGGAAGTGATAACCTGCCTCGTGAAAGTGTGTCCTTTGACCAAGCTGTCACCCAAGGAGAAGAAACAGATCAGGAAGGGTGCATTAAACTCAAAGGAAACAATATTCCCAAAGGTTTGGTGAGTTTGGAGGAATTGTTTGATAAACATGACAGATATGTGAAATCTAAAGCTTCTACTGGACCTCAGCAATCAGCTGAGTATGATAAGATTGATATTGGGAGTTCTACTGACCCCAAGCTAGTGAATATTGGAAAATGTTTCACAGTAGAGGAGAGGAGGAAAGCAATTGATCTTCTAAGGAGGTATAAGGATGTTCTTGCTTACTCTTATGAGGATCTAAAAGCCTTCAAGCCAAAAGATATGCAGCATTCTATTCCTCTCAAACCAGGAATCAAGCCTTTCAAGCAGAAACAAAGGCAGTATAATCCCAAAATAGCTGACACTATATTTCAAGAGATTCAGAAATTGTTGAAGGATAAAATTATTTTTCCCATTCACCATTCAACATGGATTGCAAACATTGTGCCTGTTAGGAAGAAGAATGGTGAGATTCGCATCTGTGTTGATTTCAGGAACCTGAATCAGGCTTCTCTGAAAGATAACTACCCTTTGCCTATGATGGATCAAATATTACAAGCAGTAACAGGATCTGAAATGTTATCTATGCTTGATGGATTCTCGGGATACAATCAGGTAGAGGTTGATACTGCGGATCAACACAAGACAGCCTTCACCACTCCTTGGGGTACCTTTGCCTATAAGAGAATGCCTTTTGGGCTTATTAATGCTGGTGCCACTTTCCAAAGAGCTATGGATCTGGCTTTTGGAAGCTTGAAAGGGAAGTGTATTGTCATATATCTTGATGACCTGACTGTGTTTTCCAAGACAAGAGCAGATCATTTTGATCACCTGGAAATAGTCCTGCTAAGATGCAGAGAGCATGGAATTTCTTTGAATCCTAAAAAATCTGTTTTCTGTGTCACAGAGGTAAAGTTATTAGGGAAAATTGTCTCTAAGGATGGTATCAAGATTGATCCTGAACGAGTCCAAGCCATCCAACAAATTCCTCTCCCAACCAATAAAAAGGGCGTGCATTCCTTCTTCGGTAAGATTAATTTTTTGAGAAGATTCATTCCTGATTTTGCAGAGTTAACCTTGAGAATTTCTCAGATGATGAAAGGAAATCAAACATTTGGTTGGTCTTCTGAAGGAAAGGAATCCTTTGAAGGTATCAAGAGAGATATCGCTAAAACTCCAGTTTTAGCCCGTCCTGATTTCAGCAAAGATTTCATCATCTATTGCTATGCTACAGATAATACCTTGGCTGCTGTCTTGACTCAAGAAGACTCTGATGGACATGAGCTACCAATTGCGTTCATGAGCTATATTCTGAAAGACCATGAGTTAAAATACACCATGATGGAGAAGCATGCTTTTGCAGTGGTCAAAGCTGTTAAGAAATTTCGTTTCTATATCCTCAACTCTCACTCCATGGTGCTGGTTCCAGACACAACTGTTAAGTCAATTCTTACACAGCAAGAATTTGGATCCAAGAGAGGGAACTGGGTGGCTAAGGTCCAAGAGTATGACATTGATATCAAACCGACCAAGCTGGTTTGTGGAAAAGGTCTTTGTGAGCTCATTGCTGAAGGAGCCAAACATGAGTTGCTAGAAGAAAAAGTTGACCTTCCTACTGTTCTGTTCCTGAGTTCAGTTGATGAATGGTATGCTGACATCGCCCATTTTCTCACCTATGGGGAATGCCCCTCTCATTTAACTACCAAAGAAAAGAGGACTGTTAAATTGAGATTAGCACAATATGTATTGTGGGAAAATGCCTTGTTCAAGCGTGGGTTAGATGGGAGATTTTTGAAATGTGTGGATAAGGAACAACAGAGAAAGTTGCTCTCAGCTTTTCATGATCAGGCATGTGGAGGGCACTATTCATCAACAGTTACAACTCATAAGATACTCCAGGGAGGATACTACTGGCCTTCTTTGTTCAGAGATGCATCCAAGTGGGTGGATAAATGTGAGGCCTGCCAGACCTTTGTGGGAAGACCTAAATTGGCTTCTTTGCCTCTCAAGCCAGTTGTGATTGAGGAGCCATTTCAACAGTGGGGTTTGGACTTCATTGGTACACTCAATCCTGCTTCTAGTGCTGGTCACACTCATGTACTTACTGCCACTGACTACTTCACCAAATGGGTGGAAGCTATTCCGGTCAAGAGCACTACTTCTGAAGTGGTATGCAGCTTCATCAAAGAGAACATCTTGGTAAGGCATGGTGTGCCTAACAAGATTGTAACAGATAATGCCTCGAATTTCTCTTCAGCTGAGATAATGGACTTCTGCTATGGGTATGGTATTTCTTTGGCTCACTCTTCAGATTACTACCCTCAAGGAAATGGGCAGGTAGAATCTACTAACAAAAATCTGGTGACTATCATAAGGAAGTTAGTCAATGAGTCTCAGTGAAACTGGCACAAGAAGCTTTATGATGCTCTTTGGGCAGACAGGATTACACCAAAGAGAGCTATTGGAATGTCTCCTTTTCAAGTGGTGTATGGAGTAGAAGCTCAGTTACCAGTGACAGTGGAGCTGCCAGCCTTGCACCTAATGAAGGCCATTGAGGATACTAGTTTCAGTGATGCTCTGGATAAGAGAATTATGTACCTGCACAAACTGAATGAGGACAGATTGGAGGTTGCTGATAGGATATCTATTCACCAGCAGAAGGTAAAGGCTCTGTTTGACAAGAAAGCTAGGTTCAGAGAGTTCTAAGTTGGAGATACCGTGCTGTTATGGGACAAAAGACATGAACCCCGTGGCAGCCATGGAAAGTTTGATTCCCTGTGGCTCGGACCTTTCAAGATCAGGCACTTTGCTAGTAAGAATTCTTTCTATCTTGATTACATGGATGCTTCTTCTCTCCCACTTCCTTATAGTGGGCAGTATCTCAAGTTGTTCAAGTCCTAGGTGATTAGGGGGTCCCTTTGTATATTCTGTACAGTGTTTTCCTTCTGTTGTTTTGGTGTGTTTCCCTTCTGTTGTTTTTGTGTGTTGCCCTCTGTGTTGGTCTATTTTTGACTCCGTTGCCCAAGGGATAAGGCACTGGTCTGCTTCACCAAGTTTGTCTAAGTTCTTGCCTTGTCTCTTTCCTTGAATTTACGCCAAGTCATCCCCAGAAGGAGCCAGCTGTTGTCCACTCAAAATTCCCTGCTTTGTCAAAAGTAAAAATTTCAAAATTTTGAGTTTAAATGTCTTTTCTGTCGAGCTGGTGGTGTGGAAAAAGTCTTGAAGTCGAAAAAATCTAAGTTCTGGGTCATTCTGTAAGTATTTCGGGCCTGTCGCACATTTTTGTCCCAACTGTCCCAAGTACGAAAGTGCATTTTGTTCCCCGATCAGCCGAAACCTCCGAATCTGTCCCATTTTCGGGCCCGTCGGAAGTTTTTGTCCCGAATGTCCCAAAGTTAAAAAGTGCACGCTGTCCCATTTTCGGCCGAACTGCCCGAACCGCGTACTTCGCACTTTCTTATTCCAAATGTCCCAAATCAAAAAGTGCGAGTTGTTTCATTTTCACCCGAACCGGCCGAGCCGCGTACTCCGGAAGTTTTTGTCCCAAATGTCCCAAAGTTAAAAAGTGCAAGTTGTCCCATTTTTGGCTGAAACTCCTGAGTCGTGCACTTCACTCTTTCTTGTCCCAATTGTCCCAAAATACATTTGTGCGTCCTCTCCCCATTTCGCCCGAATCGGCCGAGCCACGTGTTTCACGCATTCACATCTCACTTGTCCTAAGCGAACCAACAGTCATTAATACTTAGTTTTTCCCGCTCTACCCGAATATGCTGTTTTTCAAAATATGAATTCAAATGTGCATTGATTATCCTTCTCTCTCCTCAACGGCTATATAACAGGCAAAACCTCCTTTGCAATTATTACATTGTTTCGAACCCTTGCAATTTGAAAACCCGCGCATGTCCCCTCCCTCTGAAAATCCTTTTCGAGCCTGGTTTGCAGCTCTGTTACTATCAATATGAAGATCAAGCTCCTGGAGGAAGCTCGGGAGAACTAAAGAAGTAGTTACGAAGGAAAAATTTCAAGACGCCGGTTACATCAGTTTTCAAAGATATTCGTTGTCATCCTCAAGATGAAATTTCTGGTGTGTCCCTCGTGGCAAGGACATGGCTGAGACGTGGAGGAAACCTCAAGCAGCGGTTTCTGAAGACAGTGGGTCCTTCTTAGAACTGGACACCTGTCTTCCTCCCCATTCTTTTCTCTTCTTCATATTCCTTTCGTATTCCTTGTAATTAGTTAAGGTATTGCGATTAGCATTCCTTAACTATCCTTTAGTTAAAAGAAACGGTTACAAAGAGAAACCGAATTGTAAGCTATATAATGGCCTTCTTTTCGCCAGGGGAGGAAGAACTTGGATATTTTATGAAAGTGTAAATAGATCTTAAAGAAATCAATACAAAAGGGCTTTCCATTCTTTGTCTATCTAATTCTTGTTATCTCTGTGTTTTCCTTTAATATTGTGAAGATCTTTTTGTTCCTGATTCGTTAGTCTCTCTGATTGCATACTGTCCAGTTTTGCAAATACAGTGATCTTGTAAAACCAAGAAGGAACTTTGTGTCCTTGATGAATGAATCTGAAGAAGATTATTTATGGAACTTTGTGTCTTTAAATTTAATCCCATTCAGCCAATGAAAATGATCTTGTCTTAAATTCTTTGAACTTCACATACATAAAGAATTATTCTGCTATCTATAATTCTTAATGTTGCTATTCTACTCATCTTCTTATTCCCTTTCCTCAGTCCTTGTGTAACTGATGATCCTTGTGGAAAGCACTTTCGTAATATCCAAGTTTGACCATAAAACAATGTTCTGTACATTTGTAAATAAGTTTGTTTCTGAATAAGGGAACCTCTCCCATTAAAGAGGAGGGACTTCTTGTCCCCTGTCTGTTTCTCTCTTAAAATTCCTATTTGACGATTGTTATCACCGAATCACAGCACCCCTGGATGTTGATCAGATTTCTAGTTTGATCACTCTAAGCATCCAGTGTGATTGGATAACATGGGTACTATCTCCAAGTTGTGGGACTTGCATACTTGACATTATTTCCTCCAGAGAAAGCTGGTTGCATTGCTCCTAAACTACCTGCCACAATCTACTCTGTAATAGCATGGTGAGGTCCTAAACTAGCTATTCTAACCCTAAAATTCCAAGACAACCAGAGATTCAAATGCATAAAATGACAAGCCTACACTAAAGCGGTGATGTGCCATTGGAAAGGAGGGGTGGGCTTGTAATCACCAAGTAATGTGTGAAATACATGAGGTCAAAATAGCACACTAGGAGAGGTGATTGACTAGTTCACCATAATCCAGCAAAATGCATGTCACAACAATATTCCAGAGCACACACAATGATAATGGATTCTGTACAAGAACATAATAAATAGACACAATATACTTGCAGAAAGATTAAAGGGGCAAGAAGAATGCAAGAAAAACACAGCAGGGGTAAGATACACTCCACAAACTTCAGGTATTTTATTGCTTTACTGGTATGGCACATACCTGATGCAGTCCACATGCACAAGATAAGGGCCTGTCCCAAGAGAGAAAGCACAAAATGGGTGCAGTAGTGAGTTTCTCCTTCAAGTTCTGAAAAGCCACCTATTGTGCCTCACCCCAATGGAATTTACTTTTATGTTTCAATAGCTCCTCCAATGGTGTGGAAATCTTGGCATATCCTGTGATACATTTAATTTAATATACCATGTGTGCTAAGAATCCACACACTGTGCTTTGAATGGTAGGCTCCTCTAACCCTAAGATAAAAAAATTTTTGGTAGGGTCTACTAATAAGCCTTCCTTGTATATAATGTGACCTAATAATGTGCCAAATGGGGTAGAAAGAACACATTTATTAATGTTTAGGGAGATACTCAACTGCCTGCATATCTGAAATATCAACCTCAAATTATCACAATGATCCCTTACTAACCCCTACACCATCCGGTATTCTAGGTATACTTGTATACATTATGCATGAAGTCTTGAAATTCCTGTACCACGATGCACGAAAACATAGCAAGCACATTCTTAAGCCTAGAGGACAAAATGGTATATTTAAATCTTCCCCACTTCATTGTGAAAGTGGTATTCTCTTGGTCTTCCTTCACAATTCTTACCTGATGATATCCAGAGAATCGATCTGTGAAAGAATAGATCTCTCACCCTATGATACCTTCCAATATCTCCTTAGTAAATGGGGTTGGAAAAGGATCTATCACACATGAAGCATTTAAATCTATGTAAGTTCAACATAATCATTATCCACCCATTCTTATTAATACTAATTACCATCAGGATCACCCACTCAAATTCTTCAATTGACTCAATGATACTGGATTCTACCATCTTATAAATTTCCTCCTTAACCTTGACATGTAAATTTGGGTTCATTCTATAAGGTATCTTCTGAACCAGGCACACACCTTATTTTAACTTAATCTACATTTCCCCTAAAGAGTGGTGAAATCCTTTAAGATCATGGTACCCACGTAGGAACAAATGTTGGAAGTCGCGCAATAACTTAACTATTTTTGAAACCTCCTGGTCTGACTAGAAATCTCCAATGAAATATTCCTTTAGCTCTTCCTCTATACCAATGTTAAATTTATTCATATTTAAGGGATCATGGAAGGTGCATGCTTTCTCATATTCTTTATCCAATACTTTGAGCATACCATCTATATGAGAAACATCTAGATTGTCTACTTCCTCACCATCTATCAAGTAGAGTAACTTTCCTTTTTCCTTTTCTAGGTAGGCATGCTCAAGATGTATCTCCTCCATATCTTCTTCTTCTATTTATTCTTTTATGAAGTGCGCCCCCAACTCAGGTTATCCTGAAAAATCCAAGATCCAATCCTTAGCCATGGCAATATCTCATAAGGTAAGTCAATTGACTACCTAAAGCACCTCATTCACTAATGGCTTAGGAGATCGATACTTAAAAGTTTGGATAATATCCACCATTAATTCTTGTCAATTACCTATCTGAAGGTGAAATTCTGAATGGATATACCATGTGTGTACACAACCCTATAAGGTGGAGTAGAACTTATGCACTACTAGTAAAGGAGGCAAGGCTTCTGGGCTAACCATCCTAGCTCTCTCACATTCCTAGATGTGGAATGAGGTGGAATCCTTCCCATGATAGTCATGTATTGTAAAATTTGCAATGCTCCAGAGAAACCTCATAGAGAAAGAGATTCTCAATTCATGTCACTCTATAAGATTGTCTCGATGGGTTTCCCACCAACATGTTGTTGTTCGACACAAGGTATAAGTTTACATATTCCTCATTTCTATCTGATAGATCCATTGTACCTCCATCACATATATAAAGACATTATGGTTACTCTCTCTAGTGTAATTGGGTAGTTCATTTCCTCCTAAGCGCCTAACCGAGTGTGCCCTGGCAATGTGATTCATAGTTCCCTTCAATTATCTTCTAACAAAATCAAAGGTCCCATGTGCCCAGTTGTCACATGTAATACTAGTTGTATCACTCATGGAATGAGAATATTCCCATTGAATGAATCCTTCTCTAGATGGAAGGATAATATTAAGGCCTCTAATGGTGCACACATAAATTGTATCCAGGTCCTCTTCTCCCAAAGGCTCTATATAGGGCATAGACTTCCCATCCATCAGTGGAATAATGATGTGCTCCTCTTTATTCTTGAAAATTATTTTCCCTTTGTCAAATCATAAGTCAAAATTATTCTTATAGCACCAGGGATGTCCAAGTAATGTTGGAAAGTTATATGCCTCGACAAGTGTTAAGACTTAAAAATCTAGAGTAAACTTTTCCCCTTGAATGGTTATGGATTCATCCTTGAATACCCCAATGGGCTTATCCTTTTTCCTATTTTTCATATACAACACAGTTGAATATGGTTGTAATGGGGGCCTCCCCATATGATTCCATGTATCTAAAGTGAGAACATTGACCTCAGTGCACATGTTAATTAGAATATTTCTCAATAACCATCCATCCACAATTACATTCAATGTGATTTCTTTATCATAATCAATACTGTGAGGGGGAATATTAGCATGTAAGACCTACCTCTCGCGCTCCCCTCCAACACACGATAATTTTTTTCTTATCCACTCTCCTAAAATATTGATAATATTATCCTAGTGCAGTATCATACACACTTCTCTGACTGAGGAACCTCAACATTTGTTTCTTGTTCCAACTTCTAGGATTTCTATTTCAAACATTTAATCTCCCCTTGAAAGTTTTTAATCACCTCCTTGGTCTCTTAGTAAACCTCATTATGATGAGTTAGATCAGGATATTTCCCTTGTATAACCTCTTATCTTGTAATGAGAGGCATTTCCTTCAGTATTTCCCTGGCGCGCATGGCTTATGCCCATGTAGTCACCAAGATAGGTTATAAATCAGGTTCATGCACTACCCTAGGCATCTAATACAAATCAGATTACTTCACACTCACCATCCCCATGCCCTTATCTTTCCTCTAGTTTTGGCTCATGTGCTCATATAACTCAACACATTCCTCATACTTATGCTTCTTCCTTCACCATGAACATTGTAGTAAATCCTAAGTTTCATGATTGTAGTGTTCAATAGATCCACAATTGTAACAAGTTCCATGGGGAGTTTCACTCCTATCTCCTTGACTACCATGGCCTCTTAATCCTCCACGAAAAACTCTTCCTTGACCACCTCCATCTATGTTCCCTTCAAACTGGTGACCTTACTTCTTATAATTTTTCTTGATACTGGTTTGGCACACACCAATATCAATGGCATCACATATTTTGTCTATCCATCATGAGTCATTTGTATCATGTGTCGTAGATGAGAAAATATTACAATAAGAAGACACATTCTTATGGAGAGCATGCTGCAACAATGGGAAGCTACTTGGATCATGATATCCATGACAAATTTCTTAATCCAATGACATGGGGTGCACCAAATTTCATTGGAAATAGTCCTTTATGTGTCCTTCTACCTCACAATGCATGTACCATAGTCCACTACGAGTCTTATGAGCTGAGTTTATAGATAGTTTCTCTAGCTAATTCTCCATAACAATGATCTGTGCTTCTAAAAATGGGCTTACTTAGTTGTCAATGCTTCTGATGGCCTTAGCTAGTAAAACATCCTCCAAGGATTCACATAAATTCTGTGAAATTATTATGTGAGAGAGGTCACTTGAAGGGTGTAATCAAGCCACCCACAAACCATTGAGCATGTTGCAAGGGATGGATATCATATACAAATTTGACATAAGATTCTTAAAGTGTGGATCATACTACCACACACCCTCTACCTTACCTTTTTGAATATCCTCCAATGTGACAATGCTCTTTTTATCAAAAGTAGGAATATTAAATTCTACCTAGAAATCATCATACAACACAGTATAATGCAACACCGTCTGATGGGGGTCATACTTCTGGTACAAGCTATGCACATGTCCCTGCAACATAATTGTAAATTGACTTGCCTTCTGCTCCAGGGTAGTGATACCCTTGGTGTGCCATATAAATTCGCACTTGTGTACATGCTCTATGACCTCTTTAGCACCCTTGTAATCGGGAGAGTGAAGATACATCTCATAAAACACCTTTTGATGGTGTTGTGGTCCCTGCTCACCAGATGCGGGATCTTGATTCCCTCTTGTGTTATGTCCACCAACAGATACACTAGATCCACTAGTTCCTATTCCTTTGGATCCTCTAGATCCTCATCCTATCATAGGTAAGGGGCCTAACGCATTTGTGCTCTATGTATCAACCATCGTGCTAAACTACACGTAGATAGTCTATGATGTAGAACCACTTCTAGACATGATACCCAAACTTTGTGTACCCATACCTTGCCCAAATGATGTGCCAAATATGATTCCTCCAAATAGAAAAAATGTTTGTACTACCATAGAAGAACTAAATCAAAAATTATATCTACCAAGTGTCACTCGACTACCAATATCAACACCAACCGATTTGACAACACTTATCTCAGGAATTGGAAAACTAAGCGTCAGGTTTTTGTCACAAGGTGGGCTAACATGCACACATATGAATCTCTTTTCTCCATACAATGATCTCTCACTAGAAGCCGAGGGAGTTTCTCTCGCATAGTTTCTAAGATTAGGGTAACACAATCTGCTTAGGTCCCACGCCCTTGTGTGAGCCTTAAATACTTCCTTGTAACATCTACCTCCATAAATCCATCACTCCCGAAACTTCACAATGTCTCGCCAACTCTCTCTATCCTAATTCATTATACTTGATCTTCCTCTCTTCTCTCTCTGCTTCCACCGTAATGTATACCATTTCTCACCACACCAACCTCCACATCACATGCCTAGTGATAAGTCATCTAACCATAGGAAATGTCACCATGCCTAGGGTAATGATTATGATATTAATGGCTAATGGAGTAACATGCAAGAATAATACTCTTGGCTCCCATAAGAACTCAAACTCAGCAATCTCTGGGAAAGAATATGTAGAAATCACATATTGTAAGATATATTTAGTCAACATTGTACTCCACTAATGATTCAAAGCATGAGTCTAAGTCATATCAACAACATGTAACCTCTGATACTCTTCTTGGGTCCAAACATGAGGTATATACTACCAACTATTTTCTTGATGCATACGCTAACAACCATTCATACAAACTCTTCTAGGAAACAACAAAATAATGTCTCATAGAGCTCATGATAAAAGTTCTCCTCTACCCATTTATGTGCATAAAAATCATGTATATTGTTAAATTGGTGGGAAAAATCATCCTCTATACTTTTAAGCCAAGTCTTAACACTTTCCAAGGCCAAGCGTTTTATCATCACACACCATTATCACAACAACTTTAAAAGAAGTCCCGATAATGAAACCAAAATATGTTCTCGTTTCCTTATTCCCTTTAAATCCCAAGTGTGCTGACCTATCACCCAACATAAGCTAGGTGCTCACCTGAGGCATTCGTAGGCACTGAGCCCCTCCTTTATGAAAGCTTTGTAATAAAGCTTCACCGTTAATGGAGGAATGTTTGCAGAAACAAGAATGCACACATTTACTCTACTAGGTCTAAGCATAAATGCACCATGATATAAATTTAAGTATTACAAAAACATAAGAGAACTAGATATGTACCATGAGCAATATGGAATACACTAGGGTTTGAGCCCATAGACACAGATATATAGAATAACCCATCATATATTGATTAACAAGTGTTTACAGTAGCCATATTACATGAAAAATGTTTAATAACAAATCAATTACATCTTTCTACCATTATCATTCTATCCTTCCCATGGCTCTGATCTAAAAAATCCATAGTACCCCCTTAGAACCATTACATATTATTCACCATACATAAGCCATTACATATGTACTCACAATCTCTACCCTCTAACACCTAACACCGAACACAACATAATCCCCTTGTCTAGATCTAAATTCCTCCTTAAATAAGATAAGATCTTACCTAAACATCATCTAAGAAGCAATCTTGCATGCCTAATCTCATCATATCCTATTATACTCGAGTGTCCAAGCCATGTAGATGTCGTCTATCCATAACAACCTCCACTTTACATCCCTTAACCATAAATATTTCCTAGAATGTTCTTTTCTTGAACTCCAAGTCTCTATGTAACAACATTGTCATCATTATGCTTATCCAAAAATTCACATGTTTTTCATGTGATACCCTTTAACCAAAATGTGGCTAATTTTTTAAAACCTTACACCCCTTCCTACTCCCGTGTGCAAACCTACATCTCCTTGCACACATTTACTTACTTGATTTTTCTCTATATTTCCTTTCGTGTGCACTCAACTTAAGGTGATCAACAGTGATGAAATCTTGTTCATGGCCAAGGATGATATGAGATCTATAAGTGAAAACTCAATATTGTTTGGTGACTCTATACACTCTAAGGAAGAAGAAGAATGAGATGACATAAAGACTAAGATAATGTGTGTTTAGACATAGCAAAAACATGCTTAGAAGAATGTCAATAAGTTGAGAGCACAATTTAAATACTATAAAGGGAAAATTCATGATCTTGAATAAAATAATTGTTCTAAAATAGGTAAACCAGAGAAGACAATTAAAAGGTTATAAATGCCAAATGAGATCTATGAATTTAAGCCTACAATCCAAAGAATAAGAATGAATTACTATTGAATAGGATATGATATTTCTAAAGGGAGAGTTGTCTGAAGTAGTTGATAAAGCTAAGTCATTCCATAAGTTTGAAAAGATATTTAAGGATCTTGTTGATCTCTTAGATAGTCAAATGTCTACAGAAGACATGAAATGATTAGGGTTTAAATAATACCTCAAAAGAAATGAAGTGATGCAAGATGAAACTATTATAATCAATGATAATGAAGTTCTAAACACCAAAGAGGAGAAAAAGGAGATAACTTTAAAGACAATGTGAAGACAAAGTCTATGAGGCAGTCCTATACATTAAGGTATGAAAAATACTTTAATGTATACTATTATATTTGTAATGGTTTTGGACATATAATAAATGAGTGTGGGAGGTTTTTCAAATATTATTACCCATGGAGGGATAGTAGAGATGATTAGTCAAAGAACATTATTTTCTAGAACTATCACGAGAGAGTTTACACTACTAGGTATTGTCTCTATGAATCATCCAGTAAAAACTAGAGTGATCAAGCTATTTGATTATGACAAGGAAAAAACTCTTAATGATGTTGTGGATGGGTGGATTTTGAGAAATATATTTATTGACACAAGTGCGGAAGTGAATGTGCTTACTTTAGATGCATGAATGCAGATGGGTAGACCTCCATTATAGTCATCCTCTAATGTACTATTTATGGCTAATCAAACTAAGGCCACTCTGATCGTAGTTTTAAAGGATGCATCCATTACTATACAAGGGGCCAAGTTCACTAGAGACTTTAAGGTTTTGGCACTTGCAGCAGCATACAACTTCCCATCTCTTCTTAGGTGCCCTTGGTGTTATGTAACTAATGTTCATCTACAGTTCAACAAGGGGTCTTTAAGTTTTGAGAACAAGGAAGAATGTGTTATCATCCCTTTGATATATGGGAAATATACACCTTATGTTGAAACTTTTAGTGAGGAATATCTGAACATAATTTATGTGTGTGCCATTCGAGATCTGTAAGTACTTGAGCCATCTAAGGAGGGAATCCTCTAGTGGGAGGATGCAAAGTCTATTAGTGATACTACAAGTATTACTTGTGACAATTACACAAATGGAACCTGTGACATGATTTTCCATGAAGTAAGAAGTTCCTTTGCATGGAGGAGTAGACCTTGTTGTATTAGGCAGATCAGTAAAAAAATTATACCCCGATACACTAGAGAAGGAGATCCTACAATATTCCTATGTGTCATGGAGGAGCAGTGGATTAATAAGGTGGAGAGAAGAAATATTTTAGTGTATTGCCATGTGTGGGATGACAACATGTTGGTGGATGGTTTACATAGGGATAATATCATAGAATGGAATCAAGTAGGAATTTCTCTAACAACCTGGTTTCTCAAGAGAAATGTGCCTACTCAGATCTTCATATATCATGGTAATCAATATGTTCAACACTACGTTCAACAATGTGAGAGACTTTGGATAGAGGGGAAGGAAAATTTACCACATTAACTTTGGGTGTACAAAATTTATTTCACTTTGTAAGGTTGCGCATGCGCTTGGTACGTTTATGTGGAACTGCATAGGGAGAATGGAAATTGGAAAGACTTGATTACACGAATGGTCTATACTTTTGAATACTTCTCTATTAAACCTCTACTAAGAGAGGCATTATGGCTTATGGAATTTTTTACTATGGGAGATAGTGCAAAGGATGAAGAACTTATTCAGGAGTTATTTGGTGAGGAAGAACCAGGAGTGCATTTTGATGAAATAGATGACACAAATGCCAAACTACTTAAGCATGCTTACTTTGAGAATGAGAAATGAAATATGGTCTACATATTAGATGATGAAGAAGTAGAAAGTTTGGACATTGATCATTCAAAAGGTATTCAGGAGGTTTTAGATAGTGTGGATAACAACACATGCATCTATCATGAACCTATGAAGACCAAGAAAGTTAACATTGGCATGGATACTGAACCTAAAGAGGCCATAATTGGAGATTAGTGGTATAATTATGAAATGGATAAGATAATTGAGTTACTAAGTGATTTATAGGACTTATTTCCTAGGGGCTACCATGAGTTAAAGGGGGTGCATGAGTCATTAGGCAAGATGAAGATTAAGCTAAAGGAAGGTTGATTCCTGATTAGGAAGAGACCTTACAGCATGAACCCTAACCTACACATAAATGTTAAAGAAGAAATTGAAAAAATGCTGAAATATGGCATCATTAAGCCCCTAGAAGAATCAAAGTGGATTAGCCCCATGGTAATAAATATAAAGAAATATGGTCAGATTAGGATTTGTTGGATTACAGGGAGATGAATTTTGCATGTGTGATTAATCCTTTTCCTATGCCTTTCACTGAGGAAATATTAGAAGGCACTATAGGGCGTAAAATTTACTCTTTTATAGATGAATTCTCTGGGTATCATCAGGTAATAATTGCAAAGGAGGATCAAGAGAAGATGAATTTCACCACTGAATGGGGAAGCTGTACATATATGGTGATGCCCTTTGGTTTGAAGAAATTTCCTGCTATATTTTCACACATAGTTGTTCAAGCATTCTAAGATTTTATTCACAAAATATTACAAGTTTAATTAGATGATTGGACGGTATATGGGCTTGTTAAGGATCATTATGAAAACGTTTTCCTGATGTTTGAAAGATGTAGAAAATTAAGCATTTCTTTAAAAATCAAGAAGTGTGTATTCACTACACCTTTTGGAACTCTGCTAGGGCATCTCATCTGTAAGGAAGGTTTATTAGTAGATCCAGCTAATGTTGTAGTTATTGTAGGCCTGGAGAAGCCTACCAGTCAAAGTGAGGTGCATAGATTATTGGGCCATACAGGGTATTCCAAGAAACTTATCAAAGGATATGTGAATATTTTTGTGCCTCTGGAGGAGTTACTAAAGGGAAAAGGAACATTCTTTTGGGAAGAACCGTAACAATACGTATTTGAGGCATTGAAGGAGAGACTTACTACAACATATATTATGCATTTTCCCTCATGGAACCAATTGTTTCATGTACATGTGGACACCTCTGGCATGACCATCAGTAGAGTGTTAGCTCAGATTAGAGAAGGTATTATAGATCATTATATCTATTTTGCTAGTAGAAAATTGACTCCTGCAGAACATAATTATATAACTACAGAGTGTGAGGCCTTATCAATGATCAAAAATATGCATAAGTTTATATAATACCTATTGGAAAAACCTTTTGTATTTTATATAAATAACATGGCACTAAAATACTTTGTAAATAAGATTCTTTTATAGGGGCACATATGTTGATGGGCTCTCTTATTCCAATAATTTAACTTTACAGTCGTGGTAAAGTTAGGTAAAAGTAATTATGTCCCAGACCACTTATAAAGAATTCAATTAGGATAGGATGTGCAAATAATTGAAGATGCAATCTCAGATGTACAGTTGTATATGTTACATCACGCGCCTTAAGAATTGGACATTATTTATGTCTTTTTATGCACATGTATGGCACCAGAAGGAATGAAAGATTTGGATAAGAAACAACTTGCAATTCACATTTCACTCTTCATGTTGATTAGTGGTGAATTATAAAAAATAGGCCGAGATGAAGTATTGTGCTGATGTGTATTAGAACATGAGTGCACATATATCATGGAAGAGGCTCATTGTGGTATTACAGGCGGGAATTATGCAGTTGACTCCATCGCGCACAAGATTCTACTCCCTATATTATGTTAGGAGACCCTGTATAAGGATTATAAAGAGTATTGTAAGGCATGTGATCACTTCCAGTGCCTTGGAAAACTTGGACAAAGAGATAAAATGAGTTTAAGGATTATTACTAGTGCAGAGCCATTTGAAACATGTGCAATAGACTTTTTGGGCCCTATTTCCCTAGCCGCATGTAGAACTGAATCACACTTCATTAACACTTGTATAAATTATCTTACACAATGGGAAAAAGAAGCACTTACAAAGGATTTTATAACATGTACACCAGCAAGGTTCTTATGGGAAAATATTCTTAATAGGTATGGATGTCTGCTAAGTTATACAAGTGATAGGGGCACACACTTCTTGAATGAGACAATCAGGATATTTTTGGATGAATTTATGGTCGTGTACCAGAAGAATACACTTATCACCCTCAAGAAAATGGGACTATTAAGGATTTCAATAAGATATTGAGCTGGACCTTAACAAAAATGTGTGATGTTGGAAGGAAAGATAGGGATGATAAAGTTTCTACTGTAATTTGGGCATATAAAACAACTTATAAAAGGTTAAATAAGGTCACACCCTTTTAGTTTGTGTTTGGAGAAGAATCAGTTCTACCCATGAAATTCATGTTACCATCTTTGTGTATTGCGTGTGCAGGAGGTCTAGCTGATGAACAAGCATTAGAAGAAATAATTGACAAGTTAATATATCTAGATGAGAGGCGCGTCATAACATGTTGGAGTTAAAAGTAGAAAAAGTCTAGGAAGAAGGCATGGCATGATAAACACATCAAGGATAAGAAGCTTGAGGTTAGACAAATGGTAATTCTTTACGATTCCAAGTTTCTGCACCATCTAGGAAAACTTAATGTGCATTAGTTGGGACCATATATTATCACTCACATCTTTGAATTAGGTGCTTATTCAGTTAGAGGTGCTTGATGGAACACAATTACCTAGTTACTTTAACAAGAGTAGGTTGAAGCCCTACTATAAATAAGTCTTCTTGGTGTTTGTAATAAGGAAATATTTTCATTTAGTATAGATTTCCCTTTCTATATTTATTTTAATGTATTTCATTCTTTATCATCATTATTTTTCAATTTAGTTTGGTGTTTTGTGTAATAAGTGCATTTGCGCACTGAAACCTAATTACAATCTAAAGTATTTTTATGCACAGAGGACTATACATACCATTATTGTGGGGTGGTTGTTATTCAAAAAGGGGTACACTTGAGAACATATTATTACAGGTAATATGCAAAAATGGAAGGGAGTTGCTAGAAAGAATATTTCTCCTAAGGAAGACCATAGATAGAAATAAATGAATGAACAGTATAATGTGAGGTAAGCGGCGGCCATAGAAACTACTAGAGGAAGGAACAACAGTGAGATACTTTAGCGTATGGATGCGTGCAAAAAGGAGGTCTATAGCTAAAAGGTAAGAAGGTGCAGTGCTAGGTTATAGCTATGGTATGTAGGTGTATCATGTGAAAATTGGGAAATTGGTCAATTAATGAGAGGATCGGTGGTAGTTAAAGGCGCAATAAATGTAATAAAATTTAGCAACTCTATATAAAGACATGATGCGGGGTTACTTCCACCTTTGAGATCACAAGTACTCAAGTGAGCTAGTTGCGACCAAACCAAGAAACAAGTGTTGAGGTGTGGAGAGTTGTGAAACTAGACATGGAGAGAAAATTTGGGAAGAAAATTTGCTTGCATCCCCATTAGACAAGGATTTGGGTGAAGCAAAAACACTGAGAAGGAGCTATGACATGTGATTTCAAGTTAGGGCATGTGGTTTTGAGCTAGGGCACACGATTTGGAGCTAAGGCATGAGAGATTACTTGATAGAGGGAAAAGGCAAGTTTTTTACCATGGCACTAAGGAAAGCACTTAGAGTAGAAATGAAGGGGAAGAAAAAGGTGCAAATCAAGGTCGAAGATGCTCCTAAGAGAATTTTCTTAGAAATGCAATATCTAGAAGGAGTGATCATTAGATGGGATTTGATATCCCATATCTGCATATGTAAATTAAGTGACTACAACCACCGCACCACCGATAACAAGGGGGAGTTGGATGCATTTTTGAATAAGAAGACCAACAAGTGCATAGTGGATGACATGTTAGTGTATACTGATGTTGGGGAGAATTTTCTCAAGAAGGTAGGGGTGTATCAACTTAATGAACTCCCATATTTTGGAAAACTAGAAAATTTATACCAATGACTTATCTGGAGAGTCCATGAGGACTTCTATTTTTCTTGATGGCGGGTAAGGATCATCATTCCTTTGATTGCTACATTGACAGGAATGAAGGGCATAATAATAGAGGTTAATATTGATATAACTGATAATACATTTATTATAGCCACAAGAAAGGAGTTGGGATATTCCAAGTGTCTATACGAAATGGACATCTATAAATTAAGAAAGTACCCTATGGTGCAGGCAACTACGCATCTACTCACTAAGCTGAATGATCAAGAGAGATGGTCATAAGTAAATACCATGTGGATACATATTGTGAAGAAAATGTTACAATGATAGATGTACAAATTAGTTGGCTACATATCAGAAACAATTATTGAGGAAGCACACACAGGTCAAAAGATAAGTTTTGGTGCTATCCTATTATCTCTTGTCTTTGTAAAAATTGGAGTGCCTAATGGGTCAAATAAAAAAATTTAGGAATATCCCATAGAAAATAAGTCCCTCGCATAGAGGTTTGAGAAGTATTTTTGTGAAGGAACAATTAGTAGCCCATTTTAAAAAAGGGAAGAACTATGGTATGATTTTGTGTAGCCTTTGAGGAGGAATGGAGTATTCCAAAGGAGTTACCCTCAGTAGTGGGTAAGGATGTGCAGTTCACAATGAAGGATGGGACATGAAGTCCCTAGTGAAAAATTTCATACATCTTCACAACGCACTACTTCTAGGAAGTAAAATATAGGTTTACTGATGTGCACTGGTTGAGCTAAAACATGGAAAAGGTAGACTGTGACTACCATACTCTAAGGAAAACTTATGTTTGTCTAGCTCAATTTTCCTATATCAAGAGGCTTATTTATGATTTTATTAGCATGAAGCTGGTAAGTTTGGATATTGGGGACAATGGGGCCATGCTTATCTATCTTCAGCTCAAACCTAAGTTGGAAAAGGGAAAGTATGTGGAGAATGAGTTTGTGCTCCCAGGGCCTCCTAAGGGAAAACACACAATTGAAAATGTTGCAGCTCCAAAGCCTACGTCAAATGTAGAAGGAGACGAGGAAGAAGAAATCAAGAAGGATAGTGGAGGATTGGAGCATAGAGGCTAGAGACATCCCATAGAAAAAGTGGAAAGTGAGTGTGTAAATAATCCCCCTTAGACACAAGGATGAGAAGAAGACTTGGACGTGGGTACAATCCATGACAAATGTGAGTTTAAAAATGTGTTCAAAAGAACTAGAAATCGAGGCATATACACATCGTAACCTATACGAAGGTCACCTCGACTCTCCTAAAAACTAATTTTTCATACTGAAAGTTGATATCCAGTATAGTGGCCATCTATTACTACCAACTCACCTCCACTTCCCCTAGGAAACCTAGGTGAGGAGGGTTTCAAGTCACGTTCATGAAAAAATTCATATTATAAACACCTCTCAAGATATCTCCCCTCACTTCAACCTAAAGATGTGGAGGAACCTCGGGATGAAGAAATGAGAGATGAAGAGGAAGGGGTGAAAGAAGCAGAAGAAACTATAAAAGAACAACCCAGTGCACCCATTAAGACTCAGGTAGGAGAAGGTCCAACTCCAGACCTTGGTGCCCAGGTTCCTAAGGGGCTAAGAGCTAAAAGAGAAAGAATAAGTGAATATTATGTTTCCCTAGTATGGGATATAATAAGGACATAAGAAAAATCATCTGTGCCCGATTCTAGAGCACTGTGGGTGGGAGTTGATGGATCCAGATATGGTCACTACCCACACAAGAAAGAAATTATCATGGTCCATGCAGACTCATATGGATGAACCTGATTTTGACGTGTGTGAGGAGTATTGTGTCTCGTGAAGAGTGAAGAAGGTACCCCAGAGTAGACATATGATAGTAAAACCTTCTATAATGTCTAATGAATAGGTTATCAATGTAATGGTCAAGGTATCTCCTAAGGTGGTGTGGAGAAACATCGATAAGGCCGCCACCATTTGAGAATTGCTTGAAGATAAAAAAGCTAAAATTGTAGAGATGACATGTCTAAAGGAAGAGAAGGAATGAGAAAGGAAAAATAATGAGGCCTTCATTAGCATGGCAGAGGAAATTGGTGATTAAATCCTTAAAAGAAGGCCTCATCTAGAATCTCAAGTTCCATAAAAGTTTCCTTCTACTATAAATTATGTGCACACTTTGGTCGATTTAGTGTTAGAAGATGGACCAACTTGGATGCCCGCACTAAAAGATTCTAAACAAGAGGTAGAGAGAGAAAGGGCATCTATGGTTAGGAAAATTGTAAATTATGAGGCATTGCTCCAAAATTTTAAGGATGAGGTGACAAGAGCTGACCAAGCTCTCAATTTATGTGCAACACGAAAAGAAGTAATAAGGACTAGAACTCAAGTGGAAGAGGATGAAGTTCTGGTAGAAATGAAAGATCAGACACTAGGGCATGCAAAAATATTGGCATTGGTGAAAAAAAGTGTGAGGCCCTCGCAGTATACCAAGATCCACACAAAGAGAAGATTGATGAGATTGGGAAGCTCATTTTTCAAAAGATAGACCTCTTAGAAGGAATGATGTCAGTTATGGCCAATATTTTCTAGGTACTACATAATGAGAAAGAGAAGATTACTCGAGACAAACTAGATGCCATAGCCACATATATTCTAGACAAGACAAGGACTATGCTAAGTGACTGGTAGACATTTGAGGATAAAATAAAAAATGAATATTCAGAGCTAATCCTCCCATTTGAAGAAGAGGGTGTTGAAAAGTGAAAATTCATTCTTTTGTACAATGTTTCATTAATTCTTTCATTCCTTATTCTTTATTATTGGGAACATCAGAAATAATTCCCATTTCTGGGATGATTATATACTTTAGTGTGGGGTAATGATTAGCAGAAAAAATGTTTCTCTAAGGATAATACACACAAAGGATGTGCATGCGCGAACAAGGCACATTTGAAGGTGTATGAAGTTAGGAAAGGAAACGTGTGCCAAAACACTTTGGCTCATGACTTAGCCATTTTTATGGATAGGGGCTATTTTTGGAGATATTGTGAAAAACACACATAGAGATGAATAGTTGCATTACACATAATAGTATTTTGGGAATAAGTTGATGTTAAGTGCCATGCATGGATTAAGCTAATAATAAGATTTCATCTTAGATTTTACTATAGGAAATCTATTATTAGAACACTTGCATGTTGTGCATGCTATTGTAAAGGTACATGGCTATTATCAACATGCCACCTATTTTGAGAAGTTAATGGGAGGTGAAGAGAAATTCCTCACCTCTATAAATATGTATTGAACTACGTATTTTAGATAGACTGATTTATTATAGAGTTATGGTGTTGAACTTAATGTGCACATGACTCATGGAGATACTTTATAATGTAAGAAGATTCTATGTTTTACAATGCTTAATATAATGGAGTATATTGGCTAGATAATGGTGTTATACATAACTAATTATAGTTCTTGTATTGTTAGTCTTATTATAGTTATTATTTAGTTCATGATTCCCTAAGATCTATATCTGGTTTATGCACTGTGAAATGTTTATGATTAGTTATGGATATGATTATGTATTATCATCGTGACACTAACATCCTGCACAAGGAACTCTAAAGAGGGTCCTAGTACCTTTATGCGCTTTGGGAGAGCGCTCAACTAAGGATGAGTGATGTGTCAACACCCCTGGGTTTTTCATAGTAGATTCTGGGCTACATCAAAGAGGGTTACCCAAAATGTAAAATGGTCAAATCCCCCTGACAATAGTTTCAAGCTCAACTTCAAAATCCCAACCAAAATAAAGGAAAATGTTGCTGAAGGAGGGGGCCTAATTCATGATCACATGGGTAGATGAATTAGTGCCTATGTGGGTCCTATCGGTAATCATACCAACAACTATTGAGAAGATAAGGATATGATCTAAGGTGTCATGATGTGCAAATCTCTGAGATTAAAATCCATCATCATAGAAGGTGATTCCTTGTGTGTGATTAATGCTCTAAAGGATTAGAGTAAGTGTGGATTGAAAATCATTAACATTATCCAGGAATCTTGCAGCATTTTAAAATCATTTGACATGGTGGACATCCAAAACACTTACAAAGTTGGAAATAAACCCACAGAAACCTTATAAAACCAAGGTATTGACATGGAAAATTTTATGAGGTTCACAGGGACACATATTCCTTGGGGATATATTAATAATTTGATTAATGGTGACACATATTAGGAGGCTCTGTAATGATGATGACCAAGAATCTCATGCTTAGGATTTTGGAAAGACCTTTCTCTTTTTGAAAAAGGATATGACTCATTTCATTTGGCATGTATTTAAGTTTTTTGAGATTGACGAATACTACCGTGTGTTTGAAAATGGAAAGATCGAAAGATCCATGGGAGGCAACAAGGTCCGTACAAAACCTATTACCTCTCTTCATGTGAAAAATGGAAATTATTTGTGGAAGATTTTGTAGAAAGGGGGCTTCAATAGGTACATTTGTTTCCTACAAGGTAATGACCCCATAATTTCTATGTATTTTGGTAACACTTGGATTGATGGGGCCTTTACTTTTATAGGGTTTCAAATTAGGGTCTCTGAGAGTGACATAGATGAGATAATGGGTCTGAAAATGGATGGGTTTAAAATCTATAAGGATAAGACCTAAAAAAAACATAAAATTGCCACTTGTTTCTAAGCTAGGGATAACATTGTGTCTTATGATGATGGTATCACTTGTACCTTCCTTCCTAAAAAATGATTTGATGTATGTCTTGTGGTGGTCATGAAATAATTGACCTTAGAGGGAAAATTCTAGAAGAATTTTTCACACCATCTCTCTATTCTTAATTTCTTCCCCACAAACCAGACCATGATCTTGGATTTCTTCCTCTATAGGTCTTTTCTTTCCACTATTGAGGACTTCAAAAATAAGAAAATTGATATCCCTCTCCATCAAGGCCTGATTCTTCTGTTAGTCCAAAGAATCCAACCCATTATTCCTGCTTAGCCTGGGAAAAATAGTGAACCTGATTCGGAACATGAAACCTTGGATTCAACCCTCCATCATATGAGGAAAAGGAAAGGACAAGACCTTATTGATGGAATATCGGATGCCCTATGTAATATGAAAAAGGGGGTTCAGAATGTGGGAGATATTTTTGGTAAAAGGGAATAAGATGTCATGGATTGGGAGGCTAGACTGCTACATGTTGAATTGACAGTTGACACTATCCTTACAGTTAACAAGAATATCATATAGGAATGAAATGAGTGTCAACACAAGATCAAGGGGTAAAGGAGGATAACAAGCCCAACATAAAGTGCATGCTTAGTAGTTCTGAAAGTGGCAATTATTAGAATGATGAGGGTTTCGATATAGAGGTGGTGATTAAATACAAGGAGAAGGTAATCATAAAGGAGCCCATGAACTCTCAGAATGAGGAAAAGGAGGAGAAAAGACCAAATTGTGTGATCATAAAAGTTGTTGGCAGAAAGCATCCATCTGATGTCACCAGGATCTCTTGCTTCAAATTTCACCATTTTTATTCTACTAAATATATGATCACCTCAATTCCATCTGATTTCATTCACAATAGTGTTCTCAAACAATCAATAAAATACCTGGTAGTGTGGTCACTTCTCAAAGAAAGAAACATTGTAAGCAAATCTTATTTCAGTAGAACCAAGGACTATCAGGAAAGAATATTAAAAAATAAAGATGGGGAAAAGAGGACTCATGAAGGTTCCCTATTCTCTCAAGCTTTATAAGATGGTGATAATCATATAAAATCCCATAAATTATATTGATCCATGTAAGAAGGATCCCTCACATCCCCTGCTCTTCATTGGTATCCAAATGTGTATTTCTTGGTGGAAAAACCTTCCCATAATAGGCATCTGAGAAATAAAGTGCATGACAATTCTAAGGAAGATTCCATTCAAAGAATATTCTGGAGCCAAAAAAGGTAATAAATTTATGATCTTGATTTAGAGCATCACATTTACAAGAATGATAAATCATCCCAGTTTCATTTGTTATCATCCATATAGTAGTGTTCTTAAACACTCACCTAAAACCTTATAGTTTGATCATACCTCAACAAGGAGTAAAATTTTCATCACCTCATTTCATTCCAATATATGTCCACATGAAAATAATTTCACTCAAGGGTTATCCTTTCACCCACATTTAATGAGGACCCATCTCAATAAGAGAAGGAAAATCATCAAAAAAATTGAGAATCATAGAGTTGACTCTTGATCATAGATGTTAATTGTGAATTCCTAGAAGAAATGAGAAAGTGATCCTTATATCCTAACTCCTATAGAAACCATATTTTTTCCATCACAATTCAAATATCATAATAGTTCTCTTGAACACTATTTCAATGTCTTGGACTATTTCTACATCTCAACAGAAAATTAATTTACAACCATGGTGTTCTGATTCCACATATGGCCACTCCATCAACAAGTGAAATCAAGAAAATTATGAATCCTATGGGGTGTTGAAACATCATAATTCAGGCCATTAAGGTTATGGTAATGAAAATCATGATAGGAGAGCATATTTATGGGTGATGTTAGTGGTCATACTAGGTTCACTTTATAATGCCTCCCAACAATGTTTCTATACACTCACTCTACACTTTGGAGTGTTCTCGCATCTCACAATAGGATGAAGTATATGTAACCTCATTATTTCAATTCAATAGGTGGTTAGAGGTTAATATTCTCTTTCATGAAGCATTTACTCAAAGATATATTAATAAAGATTCATCTTCATCATATTGGTCATACCTTTTTTCTCTCCCTCTCCTTCTATTATCTCCATATTATAATTTACCATTAAGAATGTACTTATTGATTGATTGTATGTTGGGTAAATGAAGAGACAATTTGTAATTCTATAAATTGGAATGGATTATCCATTCCAAAATGTTTGGAAATTTTTGATTGATTATATGTTGTTGAGATTTACCACTACTATATCAAGCAATAAAATTTGTAATTCTTGTATTTTTATTCTTATGTTCCTCTTCTCTCTCTCTATACTTTCCAACTTTGTAAGCATGGTAATCTTGTAAAACTAGGAAAGGTGTTTGCATTTATTATAATTTAATCAATAGAATTATTTGTCTATGACTTATTAGTCTTATCATTGTTATAAATGTTGTGTTATTATAATTGAATGTGGAAATAATATGCTCATTGTATGTGAATTATGTAAGCCTATTCACAATAGTAACCCTCTCTATACTTTTCTTCCCCAACTCCCCTATGACACTCCTCACTAAAAATTCCTCCCATGTACTTTACAAAATCATTTTTTCATAGGATGAGTGGAATTTTCTTGTGTGATACCTAGCCTAATGGCCAACCCACATATTTTAGGTAGTTTACATTAAATAACGAGATCTTCCCATATCAAAGAAGGAGGGGTTTAGCCCCATGACTGTTGGTGAAAAACAACAATTTGTACAACAAAAAAAAAATTTCAAAGAGTTTTTGATGAATCCGCCAAGGAGATATCTACCCTTGTGCACCCTTAAAGATCTCTAAAAATATAAAAAATACATATTCCAAAAAATTAAAAGAAACATATATCAAAGTGAAAATCATAATTTGAAGGAGAATCTATTAAGGAATGAATCCATTTCACATTCATTTCCCTAATCATAATGATCAAATTTTGAAATTAGTGTTCAACACCAATAATTTATAACAACTATGAAGAAGAAGATGGCCACAAACATATGAAATTTTTTGATTAGCCATCATTCTGGAGAAGTTCTGGCAAAATTATGGATTCTGACACAATGAAGATTTTATCTTGATTCAAGCATAAAACTGCAATTGGAAAAAGGAAATAAATTCAATAAAAATTCGGTAAAAGTTATGAAAAGAATGTCTATAATAGATAAAATTGTTGTATCTGAAGATCCTACCATCAAATCATGATGTCTTCAATTCAAGTGGACTGCTACAATAGGAAATAAAATGGGAATTAAATTGATTGATGATCAAGAATCCAATATCCTGATGAGAAATATTCAAAAGAGATATGAAATGTTATATGAAAAGAATGATGATGAATAATCTATTGAAGGTAAATTGTTTAAATTCAAACAAATGAACCAGAAACTCAAATCTTTTTATTTTGTCTCTCTTTCTCTAGATGATTTCCTTTCTTATTGAGATAAAAAAAGATTAGCTTTAATAAGAGATTTTTTGGAAATAATTTTTTAGTGTTCCAGACTCTAATCCCCAAACCAATATTGATATTCTAAATTATGCTAAGGTTATGGAAGAAAGGTATGAGAAGATTGAATCACTCTATAATGGTGAAGAAGAATAAATTCATCTTTCAGAAGAATATTATGATGATTCTGTCTAGCATGGTTTTTACCTTTGGTTTTCTTGATTGTTTCAAGGGGTGGCAACTAATATTGACCTCGATATGGTGGGGTTTCCATTATACCCATAATGTTGATTTTGTTTTATTGTGCACCTTGTAAAGCAATGGATCGAATCTTCTTTTCCCTATAAACTATATTACAAATATCACACTTAAACAAGATAATGTTACTACTCAGAAAATTACATAACCTTTTATTGATGTTTATGATAATAATACTATATAATAAGATATAAATGTGACTATCACTTATTTTAGATAGATACTTATATAGCTAATATTAGTCATGGCTTCAGATCCTAAAGTCAGATTCCTGGTCTGTGTACAAGTTTTTAGATATGTTAGAAGCTATAGAATCAATTATTTCTTCTTCTCCTATAGTGGTGTCAGAATTTGGAATGGAAATATAATCCTCCACAAATAAATCATAGGATTCTTATAGGGTATCAAAAAGGTGAGCACATGTAGTGTTGGTGCTATATATGTTGATGTGGCTATGGTATTCAACTTCAGGTACTATGTTGAGGTTTTCTCATGAGTCTAATATAGTCTCATAAGTGTACTTGTACTGTGATAGATCTACATGAAGCCTTATAACTTCATTGTATGTGTCCTAGAATGCTTCGGTAGCTTCCCAAATGCACTGAGTTTTTGCTAAGATATCCTCCTAACGGTTGAAGGGCACGTTTTGAATTACGTAGAGTTCAATATCATGGAGGATCTCATATTTTTCCAATAGAGTGGATGTCGAATGATAGGAAAAGCACTAATGTTAGCTGTAGGGTAATTCCTACCACCTAATTCCATCTAAAAGTAACATTATAGATAGGAGATTACCAGATAACAAGAAAAAACAAAGACATTTTGATCAGATTATGCAAAAAATATGAAAAAGAAAACGTAACACAAGAATCACTGGTGATCAAGGAAATCACTAGCCATTGTTAGTTTTAATAGTTTATTGAAACAAAGCTAAGAAAATTGATCAAGCTATCATTTAGGGTAAATTCATAACTTTGATGTTATGTTATGAATACATAAAAAAACATTACGAGTAAATAGTGTCTAAAGAAATTAATATGAGCAGATTACCTTGCACAATTGGTAAATTTGGTGGATGGATGGACAAAGATGACATAATGGCGATACTGAATGATTTGACGAATCAGGAGCAATGTGACATTGGATCCAGCTGATGAAGGATGTCTTAATCTTTGCCCCATTGATAATGAAGAAAAATATACCTCTTAAAAACATCAGAATGTTTCCCCAAAAGAGGTATGAATGCACATATTTATAGATCACCAATGATTAGGAAAATCACCACCGATTTCAGGAAATCCTAACTAAATTAGTTAGGTGGGTGATTTTTCCCAATTGAGAACTAGATATGGCATATTTTGAA
Source organism: Taxus chinensis (assembly GCA_019776745.2). Lineage (NCBI taxonomy): Eukaryota > Viridiplantae > Streptophyta > Pinopsida > Cupressales > Taxaceae > Taxus > Taxus chinensis. The sequence goes on along the minus strand of CM034149.1, from coordinate 245,635,407 downwards.
GTAGTCTAAGTGAGAGGAGGTTAAAATTGGTTATGATAAGAAGATTTAGTCTTTTTTTTGGAAAAAATTAGTTAGTTAGTGTTTCTAGAAGGTTTAGTTTGTTAGGAGCAAGTTAGTTTTTTTTAGGAAAGTGGTTTTTAGAGGTGGTTAGGTGGATAATGAGGTGTCGTAGTAAGGTGTCTTAATTAATGTAGCAAGGTGTAAAGGGGGAATCATTTTAATTAATGAAATAATTTAGATGTGAGGGTGTTACTACTTAATTAACTAAAGATGATTTAAGAGGGTGTAATGTTGTAAATGAGGCACTTTCGACCATGAGTACGTCTGAGTTAAGGGATGAAAAATTTTGGTGTCTACATTTTCCCCTTTTTTCTGGTATTTTTAACAATTCACTAGACAAAAATGATGAAAATAATTGTGCTGACATGGGTGAATCTACTGTAGCGCAATACAGTGATCACCAAAGTGTTGTGTTTTGGTAAAAGTATTGCTCCAACTATGGAGGTACAAACATAATGCTGGAGAATCTATTGAATGGGAAGCCAAAGAGCTTGATACCTATAGGCATATGACCCTAACTAGGTAAAGTTGTTGAGAAGGAAAACCAAGTGATGGGGGCCAAAGGGCTCATCTCCCAGAGACATATGAAAGGTCTCGATGTTATGACTATGTTGTTGTAATAAAATATCGTGAGGGATAAAATCATTTTTAGAGGCATAACACACTTGTACAAAGTGTAGAATGACACGTTCTTGAGTAATGTAGGTGCGGAAGCCTAAAACAAGGGAATTGTTAGTGATTTTGTAAATTTTCGGTGATTTTTGTAATCGCTAGTGATTGGGTCACGTGGCAAATTTTGGGTATAAATAGCCAAATGTATTATTTATTTATTCATTTTACACTGTATATGATAGTGAATTTTTCATAATGGGCGAAAAACATGTTTTTCAAGTGAAAAGTTGTGAAATGGCCTCCTCAAGCCCCAAAGGGAAGCCCATCCTAGTAGAGGTAGGATTTAATTTGGTTTTTGTTTCATTTTCTTGTAGTTTTTAGGGATTTTTAGAGATGTTTAGGGTTGTTTAAGGATTTAGGGTTGTATTCAGGTTACGCGGATGCCCTAGGGAAGATTTACAAGAATTTTCAGTGATTCCTTCAATCGCTAGCTATTTAAGTGAATCATCAGCGATTCACCTGAAACAAAAATAGTTTGTGTTTTAAGTGAGAAGATGTGGTTTTTGACAAATATTTTTATTTTGTGGAATGGTTAGAGTTATATTATACAAGTTTGAATTTTATGCTTATGTGATGAGGGTACTTTGTGATTTCAAGTATTTAATTTTCAAAAATTTTACTGTGTTACTAATGCTTACTGTCATATTTGTATTACAGGTGGATGCTCAGTTGACCATCCGAGAAAATATCCCCTTGATGTTAGATGAGGTTAGAGAGGATTTTTCTGGTGATGATTGGGAGCATCTGGAGGCTATGGGGTTTATTGGTATGAGATTTTATATGTGGATTCGTAGGTGTTGCAGATTGATACTTACATTTCTAGAGAGGTGGAATCCTTCCACCAATAATTTTTGGCTACCTACAGGGGAGATGACCATCACCCTAGAGGATTTTCATCATATTACCAGACTTCCAGTTAGGGGGGAGAATGTTTATTTTATTTCTGATGTAGAGAGAGGAGGTACCATGCAAAGTTTATACGAATATGAGGAGAGGATTGAGTCTAGTGTTGTTATAACTCCAGATGCTGCTACAGTGATGGCCGAGAAGGATATAACAGAGGCATAGAGAGATGCCACTCAGAGAGAGAAAGATGACTTAGTAGGAGTGGGAGACACTCTTATTAGAGAGAGAGATGGTTTGATCCTAGAGCATGACAGGCTCTAAGAATAGGTTTTATGAGTATCTTATGATAGAGACAGGTACAAGAGTCAGAGAGATACTTTTAGGAAGGCATTGGGGATCACAGGGCCTTCTATTTCTGGTAGAAAGCTATTGAAAATTATCCAACAGAGAGGGGGATCAGTAGGATATCCTTTAGGCATGGTTTCATTAGCACATTATGATCTTATGCAGAAGGAGAGGGATTATTATGTCAAGATGGTGATAAATAACTACCCTGATGCTAATTTGTATGTAGATTATGTAGCTTCCCAAGGGGGTGCTTCAACAGTAGTTAGGTGTAATGATAGTGCAATAAGTGTGGGGTAGCCACCTCAGAGACCCCCCAGAGAGGGAGATGGCGAAGGAGGAGATGATGGTGGTGATCACGCAATATGAGATACTCTTGATCCTAGTTTGATGGAATTTACTAGATGATTGTTTATAGGCTCATGGAAGCCCTTTTTTCTATTTATGACATTACTCTGATTATACAGAGATTTACATGTTTTAGAATTTGATATATGATGATGATTATGATGATGCTCCCTTATACTTTGTCATGTGTATTTTAGATGTATGTGTTGATACTTTTGATGTTGTGTTTCGATTTTTAATTTTGGCATGTCAATAGTACGGTAAATGTGTTCAAAATAAAAAATGTGACCAAACGAAGCGGAGTAAAAGTAGACTAAAATCCCCACTTATTATTTTTCATGAAAATGGGTTTGAGCTAATATTTTCACTCGTATCCTTTCAAAATGTTGAATAAAAACCATCAATAGACAATTTTAAGGTAAATCACAAAGGATTTGGGAAATGTATTTTTTCTAGAGTAATAGAAGAAGGAAGGGGATCATGTGGATTTATGTCACTATAAGGGAAAATGGTTCTCCTCTTTAATGGAATCATAGATAAATTATGCCCCAACTTTTAATAACTTCTTTTAAAAGCAAACTAATCAATGCAGGAAGCTTGCCTATATGCTTGTATTGTGAAGGCTCATCAATGTGGGAAGCCTTACATATATGAGTAGACATCCTTAGAGGGTATGTTCTACAACTTTAATTATTTTAACTTCAACTGATGTCCTTCATGAGATTTTTCCATGATTTTATAGGTAGATGTCCTTCAAGGGATTAATCTACTTTTTGACAATTTACATTTCTTGTAAATAGCTATCCTTCAAGGGATCAGTCTATTATAGTGAGATATATTTTAGCATCCAATGGATTTATCTCATTTTATTAAGTTGAGGGAAAAATAACGTGATAATATATTTTAAAAGAGGGGATAAATGCACATGTAACCTACATCCACATGCCCCATGTTTTTGATGTTGGTGGATAGGTGTAGTGATTCTTGTACAATGGTAGTTGTTGTTTATAATGGTGGAATGAATAAGATTTAAATGAAAAATGGTGTCATGATGGCCAACTACTTAAAAATAGAAAGGTCATGAGTGCAATGCATTTAAGGGTTCCACTTCAGGTTCCCCTTTGAGGGAATTAAGATGGTATGCTCCTAACCCATATTTTTGAGTGATAACATAAGGGCCAATCCAATTGGGGGAAAACTTCCCACATTTACTCCACTCTAATGTAGTCACATTTTGATTTTATTTAAGCATGCATTCAAAAATTTTAAAGTCACTTTCCTTAACATGTTTATTATATTCCCTACTGATACATTTTTGATAGACTTGATGATGTTCAAGAGCTATTAGCCATTTTTAGTCCAATAGTTCGAGTTGTGCTAAACGGTCTCGGTGATATTATTCATCAGGGATAAAATCCTTGAGAGATACATGTAGTGATGGGATTTTGATTTTGAGATGCACAATGGCTTCAGATCCATAAATGAGTGAATAGGGTGTATCACCCATAGGTGTGTGGATGCTGGTTCGATAAGCCCATAGGGAAAATGAGATTTGGATATGTCAGTTTCTGCTAGCATCATTTACTGTTTTCATAAGGAACTTGATAAGTGTTTTGTTAGAGGCCTCAGCTTGTCAATTTTCTTGAGGATATTATAGTAAGGAGAATCTAAGTTTGATGTTGAAATTATTGTAGAGCTCTTTTACTTATTCATTTTTGAAGTATTTTCCGTTGTCTGTGACGACCTTATGTGGGATGCCAAAGCGGCATATAACGTTTTGATATATGAAATTGACAATGTGACCATATTTTTTTGAGTTCAAATGGATTGTTTCAACCCATTTAGTGAAGTATTTTGTTGCAGTAATGATTGATTGATGTTGTTGAGATGATTTTGGATTGATTACACCAATGAGATCCAATCCCCATTCAGAAAAATGCCACAAATCTTATGCAAGTTGTAAGGATTGACTAGGGATATGAATGAGATCAG